>OX422216.1:71712966-72037966 GCA_949130495.1 Sambucus nigra
TTGGTTCATTCTTAGCATCATTATCAAAACCTTTTTAATTTACTAACCACCTATGTTAAGCTAAGTTGGTGTCAAAGTTTTATCTTTGATTATAATGACAACATGCGAAAAAATAAATAAAGTAACAAACCATCCACAAAACACACACACACACACAGTGTGTGTGTGTGTGTGTGTGTGTGTGTGTATGTGAATTCAACACATGATAAATAACTAAATAAATAATATCGAATAAACCAACGGTTCCTATAAAAAATCCAAATACAAGTCTAAAATAATAAACTGAATCCACAAAGTCTAATAGATAAAATGAAGTATGAAATAGTATAAAGTGGCAACACACCCAAATGAAATACTAAGTGAAACTCCAAAACTAGGAATGAATAACTGATGCGTCGACATCAACTCTTGCAAGCCTCCACAAGTGCTACAACTACCCATCTCTGGAAAGAATCATCAACCATGGTGTCCCTGCGGCTGGACACCTAAAAGGTTTTGGAAAATGGATTAGACATGGGCAACGCCTAAGAAAACAATTTAAAAATATTTTTCAAGTATTTAAATCACAGTTTAAAAGAAGTTATTAGATACACATGTTAGTTCCACATACTCTCCTTTGAGTTCCTCAGCTCTCATCTAAAGTGAACGCCTCACACATCCTACCTAGCTATGATACCCAACCTAACTAGATAACGTATATAACTAACCATAATAGGTATAGCTCCCTCGTACTACACATACGACGTGCTACCATAATATCAATAATATATATTACCCGCGTATAATTATTGAGTCATTTATTTAAGTCTCTCTATTCAAAATACTTTTAGATATGAACAATGTACCAATTCTACTAACATGCATAAGTAGATGAATCACACTTGTATATATTTATCACACATATAATATATATATATATATATATATATATATATATATATATATATATATATATATATATAGCTATAGCATCCCCCGGAATGACCCCCGTAATGGTGGTGTACTCTGATGTTATGTCCATGTACCTCTCGTACCAAATAAGGGAATATCGGTTATGAATGTCTCCTCGAACCCAAAATCAACAACACATAAGAGAGGTGAACATCATTCCAAGCCTTTGCGCTACACATATGCCTAATGTACCCAAATGTCTTGTTAGTACCACCAATACACTGCACATAGTGAGTCGCCCAAAGTTCAATGTTCTGGGGCACACATCCACACCTCACTAGAATCATCAAGGTAGGATTGCCCTCGGCACGAAACCCGTTGTGATAGTAGTCAGTGTAGGTATGTTCACACACATAATCAAATCACAACAATATCTATTCACTCAACCCATATATACATACTATTCAGTAGGTATAAACACAACCAATCATATAAACCCTTACATAGTATATATTTCTCGAATACTCAATGTACAAATTATAACCCCTTTTTCATATATTCCCGAACATCACTCGCTACCCGAAGGATTCTAGTTACCTCTTGTAAGAGGGTAGTTTAGATAATATGGAGGTGTAACCCCTTTTTTAGTACAACAATGACAAGTTAACTAGCAAAACTATTGATTAACTATAGGACACGAAAACACAACTTAGTGAAGATAAACTTGGTTAAACTCACAAACCTCTCGTGTATGACTCAAAAGATAACAATGAACTCACAAGTAACTCAGTTAGAGTGAGAAAGAAGTAAGCACCCTAGATACACCTTGGCAGGCAGTCAAACACACCAACGACCCTCAAGAATCTATGTCAAGTATTAAAAGCTTCGTAATAAATAACAATAGTGGGTGAGTAAACTCTTTGGCTTGTAATAACTCTCTCTCTGATGCACATTATCTCTAGTAATAACTTCTGAACTCTCAAAAAAGAGCATCCTCACCTCAGAGGTGGTTAGGTTCCTTAAATAGCCTATGACACAACCCCCGAGACAAGTCCGTCATTAATTCCTGTGAAATACATCCCTCATACTTTATGTCACAAGCATTAAATACCTGATGCACTAGTTATCTCCATGTCATGAACATTAAATGCCAAGACATGCCTTTTTCCTAACCACTGTGTGTCAGGGATTGTTGTCACAGGGGTGGCTCACCAACTGTCTGACAGCCCAAAATGCCATGGTGGTTTGCTCAAGTGCAGGTCTGTCATTGCCTAGCAGGTTAGTGACATCAGATAAAGTGGATGTGACGTTAAGTAGAGGATTATTTTTCTCATAACTCATCACCCGATGGATCTCAAGGTTGCTACCCCCTGAGGTTCCATGGTCAGGGTCCTTCAGTGTTTTAAGAGGTGTATCTAAGATGGCTAGGACAAGCCCCAATGGTGCCTCACTTCTTAACCCTCCAAACCAAGTCCCTCAAAAGTTCCCACGGCGAGGTCGTTCGATAGAGCGTGAAAGCTCTCACAGGCCCTGCCAAGCATCCTCTCTCGCGAGTACCGTTCGACCTCACACATGATCATTTTTCTCGTTACATCATTACAATCGTTATAGCTCATAGTCAAGATAAGAAAAAGATACAATATGGCTAAGTAAAATAATAAGCTAAAGTATGAGTTGCCAGGCTAAGCTGTCTCGCTGAGTTGCCATGCTGAGCTTCCACGCTTCCTTAACCCCATACACTGTTCTAAATAGGGGAATTATCCCTAATATCAGGATTACCTTCAAGCCCCCTCTACATTTTCCCCTTCATGGAGAGATTTATTGTGGGAACAGGAAATGTCTGTAGGAAAACTTCTCAATCCGATGAACTGCCTTTGTGTGAAAAAATTCTGGCATCTTTCCCTTTGTTACAACAACTATGTTAGTGCCTGGAGGAAAAAGTAAAATTCTCCACGATGTACCTGAGTCAAAGAGTTGCGACTTATTGGCGCTTTGGCGAGGGGACATCACAACTTTTTCCTTTCACTGAGCTTGAACCGTTCTGGCTTTCCTTCATTGGCTAATGTGGAATTCTTCGAAACACCTGCTCACTTTCTCGGATACTCGTTTTGGCTCTGGGGAAGTGAGATTCTCCCCTTTGTGCTATTATGGAGTATAGGTGTGGGCAGTGAGTTTTTTCATTAGGACTGCCCCTATCCTTGTGACTCAATTCTCCCTTGTAATGTTTTGCCATGTTCGAAAAAGCAGAAACTCTCCCCAATGTAGTTAAGTCACAATTTAAACAATATTTGGACTTGTGTTGAAGGGTTATCGTAGCTGTTTTGAACCGTTGGGGCACTATCTTCGTTGGGAGCTATTGGATATGTCTGACAAAAATTCTGCTGCCAAAACTCAAACTTGCTTAAGAAGGAAAATCCCTTCTATTCCCCAAGCGTCACTTCATTAATGACATGACACTGTCTTTTCAACTGTCATGACACTTCCCAAAGTGCCATGTGTCCATTTAAAATAATTATAGGCGGCCTTACATATGTGGTGGTGGGAAACTCGACAAACAGGTTCCTTAAAAGGTTTCAAAAGTCTATTTTTTCAAAAACTCTTATCTTTCCTTCGTATTCTTCAAGATCCCATCTTCTTTAGAGAGAGAACTTTGTGCAAAAACTCCATTGTTTCCAAGCTCTTACCTAGCTTCTTCCTCATCTCATCTTTTACACCACCACCTGTGGTTGTGCTCCTCCATTTTCATTCCCAACCTTTCTTTATCAAGCTTTTTTCCCGTACCTCATTGTTTCCTTCAATGGCCTCGCCAAGTAATCCTACCACGTCTGCCATCGGTGACCCACCTACTACCCATGTTGCCCCCACCTCTTTTGCCACCTCTTTGACTACCGCCCACTAGGACCAGCTGCGCTTCTACTATCGGCCCCCTATTTTCGGTAAGGGTGATGATTTTATTGGGTTTTGCAAATGTTGCATTTTTAACGCTAAGTATGAAGCCCTGACACTTGGTGATGAAGACCAAAGTGCTGCTGATTGGGGCTTTCTCCCCCCAAAGGGGACTCTTCGATTTCATCTTGAGCGAGGGGACTTCCTGTGGTCCCATATCGACTTCGAGGGGCATGGGGGCTCTCTTGCTCATTTCTCTACCTGGAAATCCCACATGCAGAGTTCCCACACTGATACCCTCACCAAAATTGGGCTTCATCGAGCTAAATGGTTTGGTGATTTTACTCTGTCCAAGAACAATGCTGCCCTTCCCGTTCTGGTATCTCATTGGAACGTTACCACTCGTTCTTTCATTGCTGCATGGGGAGAGTTTACGATAACATTGGAAGACGTGTGCGAGCTTCTGGGCCTTGAGGCAACATGCCATGAACCCTATTCAGATGATGACCTAGATGCCCTGGAGTCTGCTAATCATTTAAAGTTGGACCGTATATGCCGAAGGTGCATCGATTCTTCAAACAAAGCCACTTTTACTCTGCTTATCAAATATTTCTTTGAGAATCCTTGTGAAGGTAGTTCCTCTGAGGCTGACCTTGGTCAAGGTACATCGCTGGAACTTCCTGCCTACATCCTTGTCATTCTTTATCATTTTATTTTAACGGTAAAACCCAACGGCCAACCTCGAAGGGACCTCATCAACATATCCCTCCGTTTGGCCCGGGGTATCAAGCTTCCTCTGGCAGTAATTGCCCTGGGATACCTCTACATGTGGCATGATAGAACCCTTTAGGACATGGAATGATCTCTCGGTCGTTATAACCTGGCCAACTTTGCCAACTATGTCCTCCTGATAAGCTTCCGTTATGTTCGTTTCCCCGTCGGAGCATCCAAGACCAATGTCCCTCCTTCGGGGGAAACTATTCTACGCCCACGCTCCTTTGTTTATCACCAGAGACAAAGCCGAAAGGAGTTGACCTCTATTATTGATCAACTTGGGAATTTTGTGATGAGTACTTACGAAGAGGATATCTTCCTCAACACTTACGATTTTTTTAAACGTGAAGCAAGGGTGGTCCAGGCAACTACCTTAGACCTCATTATAAAGACCCTTATCAAGCTGTGGTCCTTCTATTTTCACCAGGGTACCTTCTTTCTTACACCGAGTGGAGATACACCGACGAGCACTACAATCCAAACTGATGCAAGGGTCAGTTTGGTTTTGATCAGGGGGCTCCTCGCCCATTTTTTCAATTGTCTAACCCCAAGGTTTCTTTTAGCGATGCATGTTCCCTGTTCTCATCAATTGCTATGTGGGTAATAAGTTCTACCATGTCTAGGCGAGTCACTATTCCAAGCATCACCATGCAAGGGGATGTGACCCCTCTATTTGCAATGAAGTACTGGCCAAGGCAATTGGACCAAATTTCTGATTTCATCGAGGGGGATCCCGTGTATACTCCAATTCTTTCATTTTTTGCCCTAGAGCTGGGGTTAAAAGGTAAATGTTTTTCTTGGGATTGAGTTCCCTCTAAGGAAAACCCCCAAGGTACCTCCCACTGAACTTTCTCCACATTTCTCCATGATCCCCACTGCCACGCCCAAACACAAAACCGCTGCAACCCCCAAAACAGCCTGTCCCCACGACCGAAGTAGCTTCTGGTGAAGGGCCTTCCCAGCCACCAGCCAAAAAATCTAGGAAGGCCAAAAGTGGGACATCCTCAAAATCCAAGTTCCAAACCCCTTTGGCGGCATTCCCCATAGCCTCTGTTCCTCCTACTATGTCTGCCGAAATGGCCGAGGAGTTGAGAAGCCAAGTTCAGGCTTAGGTAGAAGGAATAAATGCTGAGTTTGAGCGATGCGCCCCTGTCATCCCTCCTTTTGCTGCCTTCCCTACTATCCTGGTTGATCCAACTGAACCAAGGGTAAAAAGGAGAAAGATCTCAAAGGTTCCTCGGGGTGCTGATGTTGTGGGTACGAGGAAGAAGACTCTGGGTACAAATTCCCAGAGGAAACGGACTCCTGAGATACATCTCTCCCCAGCTCCCTTTGTTGTTGCCTCCTCTCCTCCTTCATCGGTGGTTATATCCTATCATTCTCCTTCTGGTTCTGAGGTATGTGTGCATGTTGTTATTCTTATTCACATTTTCTGAAGGCAAGCTGCATCTGTTTATCTTTTAATAACATTGGTACAGGGAGTTGAAAAAGAAAGACTGAGCCCTTGTGATCCCTTTCATGGAGGGCCATTTCGGTTCCTCTCAGGCCGATATGATTCCTCCCCGTTCCCATATGATCGGGCTTACTTACTCCCGTCGTTCGACCTCTCTGTGCATGAAGGACACTGCTATGGGGGGAGGTTCCATTGAATCTGGGGGCATCTCTTCTCAATCAGAGGCGACTCCCCCAACTGTTTCTAAATCATCAACTCGGCTTGAGGTTTCTCTGCCCCTCATTCCAGTTGTGGGAAGTGATCCCACGGTAACATATAATATATTACTTGTCAGGTCTTACATCTTTTTTCTTTTGCCACCCCTTTGCTTATCATGCTGAATTTTAATATGTTGGGATGCCTTAGGTTGAAATGGCATCTTTGTTAGCTGACATTCTGCTTCCCACCGTGTTGACGAGACCCATAACCGTGATTCCCCTTTTTGGTTCCATAACGGAGGTGAGTAACCCATAGATGCATTTCTCCCTTTTTCTGTACTTGATCCTTGTGTCTAACACTTAGCTTTGTGTTTGCAGCTTTTGCCAAGTCTTACCCCATGATTTTTTCTTAGTGGTATTCTCTTTCCAAGGCCAAGGTTAATGCTTCTGCCTAGCATGGTGGTTCTTCGGTGCCCACCCATGCTGGGGCATCGTTTGGAGGTTCATTGTCTTCTTTTAGGGAAACTCCTACGTTGGCCTTGGTACCTTTTGTTAGTGGGGAAGCTTTTGCCGATCGTTGAGGCTTCGTTACTTAAAGGCACCGTTGAGGCCTCTGAGGAAATAAGTCTTCTCCCAACGATTCCTACCATTATGGCCTCCACGGTGACTCCCATTCTCGCTCCCGCTACTGCTGAGGTATTTCGCTGATTTCTCTGCATTTCTCAACCTTTCAAACTTCACCTATGATGGTGGCTTAACACTGGAAACACTTATTAAGATTTTTTCATAAACTCCACCTATATCGTTGACTTAACAACGAAAATGCTTATTGAAGGTGTTTTCATAAACTCCACCTATAACAGTGACTTAACAACGAAAACACTTGTTAAGATTTTCTCATCAACTCCACTTATATCGGTGACTTAACAACAAAAACACTTGTTATGATTTTTCATAAACTCCACCTATATTGGTGACTTAACAACGAAAACACTTGTTAATATTTTTCATAAACTCCACCTATATCGGTGACTTAACAACGAAAACAATTGTTAAGATTTTTCATACACTCGTTATTTCTTTTACCTGTTCTCAGGTTGCTCAGTAGCATTCTCCACCAATTCTTTTGCCCATCGCTCCACCCCATCGGGAACATGTTATCTCAGAAGATTCTAGTCACAACGATTAAGGTTCCACAACTGGTGTTGTTTTCGAGAGAGAATCTGGTTGTGATCTCCCTCTACCCAACCTACCTCCTCATGCCTTTTGCCTCATGGTCCTTCAGCATTCCCCTCAAATGGCTGCCAGCCATTGCTTGGTAGTTGAGTAGATTGCAAGCCATCATCCTAAGACTTTTATTGTTGATTTCCTACGTTCCAACATCCCTATGATGAGCTACAGACATCAGGGCATAACTACCATTGTTGCTAAAATTGCCAGCACTCCTACTTCAAACGTTACCAGAGCCCTCCTCAACCAATTCCTAGGCTATCTGAGGGAATTGGGTCATGATGGCTTCCGTTTTGAATGGCTTATTGTACACTTAAAAACTTTGAAGAGTCATCGACTGGATAGTCAGAGGTAGCTGTTGTAAAAACATCGGGAGGATCAATGAGCTGAGGAGGCTAAGTTGGTCGAGCTAGCACATCTACTTAAAGCTGTTAATAAGGAGGTATAAGATGTCGAAGAAGCTCTACAACTAGGGAAGCTGAAACGAGAGAAACTTCTCATCGAACGCTCGCAAGCGGAAACGAGATTGGAGGTTTCTATAAATTCCCAAAAGACATGCCTAACAGCTTCTTCGGGCCTTCCTGGAGATTTTTTCTCTGCTCCAGATTTGTGGTTCCTCTTAGGCTAATAAACTTGTGTATACATTTTCCTTTTTTTTCTTTTTATGTAATTCTTGGGGAGTAGCTCCTAGTTTTGTAATTCCCCCAAAGTTTATGAATGAATGAGAAATATGTATGCTTTTCTCCATATCCTTTCTTTGTGTTATAACTGTTTGCATATATTGCAAAGTTCTATAATTATTTTCATCTCCACTCGAGTTATAAATGAAAACTTGTATATTCATCATAACAAAGCTAGATACAACAATGGTCTAAACTTAATTGCTTACACATGATAGACTTTTAGCTATTTATTTTAATCTTGAATGGCTTGTCTTCTTCCATCTTGGAAACTAAGCAATAGTCTGAATCATGAGCTTCCTTTACAATGAAAGGTCCCTCCCAATTTGCTGTAAATTTAGGTAGAGGAAGCCCCCTGATGTGCTTCACTACTACTTTCAGCACGAGGTCTCCCTCCATGAACTTCCTTGGTCTCACCAAGTTATCATATGCCCGGAAGAGGTGTTTCGTATATATTTGAAAGTGTTGCATCGCATTATCTCTGTATTCATCCAATATTTCTAACTTCACGTGCCTATTCTGAGGGAGTATGCTACTTCACAGGGCACATTGAGTGGAGTCAACTTCTAATTCTACTGGAAGGATTGCCTCAGCCCCATAAATAAGGGAGAATGGATTATACCCTGTGGGCTTCCTCTTAGTTATTCGATAAGCCCACAATACAACTGGTATCTTGTCATCCCACGATCCTGAGAAATACTCCATCATTTTAGCCAAGATATTAACCAAAGTTTTCTTAGTTGGTTCGGCTTGACCGTTTCCCTTTGGGTATGCCACCATTGAAGTATGATGAATAATGGATTACTTGTCAGTGAGCATCGTTAACTCTAAATTGATGAAAGGGGTTCCGTTATCTGAGATAATAACCTTTGGAATCCCAAAATAGCAAATGATGTATTCTCTAATGAAGTTTATCTCCGCCCTTGTTGTTTCCCATCTTAGTGGTATCGCTTTAGCCCACTTTATAAATCACTTCGTTGCTACTAGTATCCATATCTTCCCCCTCTAAGAAGGATTTATTGCCCCCACCAGATCGAATGCCCAAGTGTGAAAAGGATAAGGTGTTTCGAGGGAATGTAGGTCCACCGATGGGGCATGGATAAAATTTCCATGAAGTTGGCAAGCCTTGCATTTTTGAACGAACTCAGAAGAGTCCTTCTCCATTATTGGCCAATAATACCCCAACGTCATCAACTGGTCATGCAACCTAGCTCCCCCTACGTGAGCTGGATTATGTGCCCGTTTGAGGACCTCGGCTTCTTCTTCTTTTATGATGCAACGTAATGGCCTGTTGAAGTATCCCCTTCGATAAAGATGCCCCTCCTGAACATAGAACCTCGGGGCCCTTCGCTTAAGTCCCACAACGTTAATTTTTTCTATTGGGATAACTCCATCTTTAATGAAGTCAATATAGGGTTGTCTCAGGTTGAATTTCCACGAAATGACACTCAGTTGCTTCGAAGAATAACTAATATTTGTCACACTTCCCATTGTAGCTCTATCGCGTCATGGAGGATAGTTATTCTTCGAAGCAACTGAGTGTCTCAGTTGTCTCGCAGTGCTCTTCATGTGTTCTCTTCAATCTACGCTCTGCTTCTTCTGGGCTGATCCACCTTGACAATCATCCTCCTGTATTCTTGAAGTAAAAAACTGGTGTTGTTTTTGAGAGAGAATCTGGTTGTGAGCTCCCTCTACCCAACCTACCTCCTCATGCCTTTTGCCTCATGGTCCTTCAGCATTCCCCTCAAATGGCTGCCATCCATTGCTTGGTAGTTGAGTAGCTTGCAAGCCATCATCCTAAGACTTTTACTGTTGATTTCCTACGTTCCAACATCCCTATGATGAGCTACAGACATCAGTGCATAACTACCATTGTTGCTAAAATTGCCAGCACTCCTACTTCAAACGTTACCAGAGCCCTCCTCAACCAATTCCTAGGCTACCTGAGGGAATTGGGTCATGATGGCTTCCGTTTTGAATGGCTTATTGCACACTTAAAAACTTTGAAGAGTCATCGATTGGATAGTCAGAGGTAGCTGCTGTAAAAACATCGGGAGGATCAATGAGCTGAGGAGGCTAAGTTGGTCGAGCTAGCACATCTACTTAAAGCTGTTAATAAGGAGGTATAAGATGTCGAAGAAGCTCTACAACTAGGGAAGCTGAAACGAGAGAAACTTCTCATCGAACGCTCGCAAGCGGAAACGAGATTGGAGGTTTCTATAAATTCCCAAAAGACATGCCTAACAGCTTCTTCGGGCCTTCCTGGAGATTTTTTCTCTGCTCCAGATTTGTGGTTCCTCTTAGGCTAATAAACTTGTGTATACATTTTCCTTTTTTTTCTTTTTATGTAATTCTTGGGGAGTAGCTCCTAGTTTTGTAATTCCCCCAAAGTTTATGAATGAATGAGAAATATGTATGCTTTTCTCCATATCCTTTCTTTGTGTTATAACTGTTTGCATATATTGCAAAGTTCTATAATTATTTTCATCTCCACTCGAGTTATAAATGAAAACTTGTATATTCATCATAACAAAGCTAGATACAACAATGGTCTAAACTTAATTGCTTACACATGATAGACTTTTAGCTATTTATTTTAATCTTGAATGGCTTGTCTTCTTCCATCTTGGAAACTAAGCAATAGTCTGAATCATGAGCTTCCTTTACAATGAAAGGTCCCTCCCAATTTGCTGTAAATTTAGGTAGAGGAAGCCCCCTGATGTGCTTCACTACTACTTTCAGCACGAGGTCTCCCTCCATGAACTTCCTTGGTCTCACCAAGTTATCATATGCCCGGAAGAGGTGTTTCGTATATATTTGCATCGCATTATCTCTGTATTCATCCAATATTTCTAACTTCACGTGCCTATTCTGAGGGAGTATGCTACTTCACAGGGCACATTGAGTGGAGTCAACTTCTAATTCTACTGGAAGGATTGCCTCAGCCCCATAAATAAGGGAGAATGGATTATACCCTGTGGGCTTCCTCTTAGTTATTCGATAAGCCCACAATACAACTGGTATCTTGTCATCCCACGATCCTGAGAAATACTCCATCATTTTAGCCAAGATATTAACCAAAGTTTTCTTAGTTGGTTCGGCTTGACCGTTTCCCTTTGGGTATGCCACCATTGAAGTATGATGAATAATGGATTACTTGTCAGTGAGCATCGTTAACTCTAAATTGATGAAAGGGGTTCCGTTATCTGAGATAATAACCTTTGGAATCCCAAAATAGCAAATGATGTATTCTCTAATGAAGTTTATCTCCGCCCTTGTTGTTTCCCATCTTAGTGGTATCGCTTTAGCCCACTTTATAAATCACTTCGTTGCTACTAGTATCCATATCTTCCCCCTCTAAGAAGGATTTATTGCCCCCACCAGATCGAATGCCCAAGTGTGAAAAGGATAAGGTGTTTCGAGGGAATGTAGGTCCACCGATGGGGCATGGATAAAATTTCCATGAAGTTGGCAAGCCTTGCATTTTTGAACGAACTCAGAAGAGTCCTTCTCCATTATTGGCCAATAATACCCCAACGTCATCAACTGGTCATGCAACCTAGCTCCCCCTACGTGAGCTGGATTATGTGCCCGTTTGAGGACCTCGGCTTCTTCTTCTTCTTTTATGATGCAACGTAATGGCCTGTTGAAGTATCCCCTTCGATAAAGATGCCCCTCCTGAACATAGAACCTCGGGGCCCTTCGCTTAAGTCCCACAACGTTAATTTTTTCTATTGGGATAACTCCATCTTTAATGAAGTCAATATAGGGTTGTCTCAGGTTGAATTTCCACGAAATGACACTCAGTTGCTTCGAAGAATAACTAATATTTGTCACACTTCCCATTGTAGCACTATCGCGTCATGGAGGATAGTTATTCTTCGAAGCAACTGAGTGTCTCAGTTGTCTCGCAGTGCTCTTCATGTGTTCTCTTCAATCTACGCTCTGCTTCTTCTGGGCTGATCCACCTTGACAATCATCCTCCTGTATTCTTGAAGTAAAAAACTGGTGTTGTTTTCGAGAGAGAATCTGGTTGTGAGCTCCCTCTACCCAACCTACCTCCTCATGCCTTTTGCCTCATGGTCCTTCAGCATTCCCCTCAAATGGCTGCCATCCATTGCTTGGTAGTTGAGTAGCTTGCAAGCCATCATCCTAAGACTTTTACTGTTGATTTCCTACGTTCCAACATCCCTATGATGAGCTACAGACATCAGTGCATAACTACCATTGTTGCTAAAATTGCCAGCACTCCTACTTCAAACGTTACCAGAGCCCTCCTCAACCAATTCCTAGGCTACCTGAGGGAATTGGGTCATGATGGCTTCCGTTTTGAATGGCTTATTGCACACTTAAAAACTTTGAAGAGTCATCGATTGGATAGTCAGAGGTAGCTGCTGTAAAAACATCGGGAGGATCAATGAGCTGAGGAGGCTAAGTTGGTCGAGCTAGCACATCTACTTAAAGCTGTTAATAAGGAGGTATAAGATGTCGAAGAAGCTCTACAACTAGGGAAGCTGAAACGAGAGAAACTTCTCATCGAACGCTCGCAAGCGGAAACGAGATTGGAGGTTTCTATAAATTCCCAAAAGACATGCCTAACAGCTTCTTCGGGCCTTCCTGGAGATTTTTTCTCTGCTCCAGATTTGTGGTTCCTCTTAGGCTAATAAACTTGTGTATACATTTTCCTTTTTTTTCTTTTTATGTAATTCTTGGGGAGTAGCTCCTAGTTTTGTAATTCCCCCAAAGTTTATGAATGAATGAGAAATATGTATGCTTTTCTCCATATCCTTTCTTTGTGTTATAACTGTTTGCATATATTGCAAAGTTCTATAATTATTTTCATCTCCACTCGAGTTATAAATGAAAACTTGTATATTCATCATAACAAAGCTAGATACAACAATGGTCTAAACTTAATTGCTTACACATGATAGACTTTTAGCTATTTATTTTAATCTTGAATGGCTTGTCTTCTTCCATCTTGGAAACTAAGCAATAGTCTGAATCATGAGCTTCCTTTACAATGAAAGGTCCCTCCCAATTTGCTGTAAATTTAGGTAGAGGAAGCCCCCTGATGTGCTTCACTACTACTTTCAGCACGAGGTCTCCCTCCATGAACTTCCTTGGTCTCACCAAGTTATCATATGCCCGGAAGAGGTGTTTCGTATATATTTGAAAGTGTTGCATCGCATTATCTCTGTATTCATCCAATATTTCTAACTTCACGTGCCTATTCTGAGGGAGTATGCTACTTCACAGGGCACATTGAGTGGAGTCAACTTCTAATTCTACTGGAAGGATTGCCTCAGCCCCATAAATAAGGGAGAATGGATTATACCCTGTGGGCTTCCTCTTAGTTATTCGATAAGCCCACAATACAACTGGTATCTTGTCATCCCACGATCCTGAGAAATACTCCATCATTTTAGCCAAGATATTAACCAAAGTTTTCTTAGTTGGTTCGGCTTGACCGTTTCCCTTTGGGTATGCCACCATTGAAGTATGATGAATAATGGATTACTTGTCAGTGAGCATCGTTAACTCTAAATTGATGAAAGGGGTTCCGTTATCTGAGATAATAACCTT
Organism: Sambucus nigra; assembly: GCA_949130495.1. Classification (NCBI taxonomy): domain Eukaryota; kingdom Viridiplantae; phylum Streptophyta; class Magnoliopsida; order Dipsacales; family Adoxaceae; genus Sambucus; species Sambucus nigra. The sequence continues at coordinate 71,726,664 of OX422216.1, forward strand.
TGGAATCCCAAAATAGCAAATGATGTATTCTCTAATGAAGTTTATCTCCGCCCTTGTTGTTTCCCATCTTAGTGGTATCGCTTTAGCCCACTTTATAAATCACTTCGTTGCTACTAGTATCCATATCTTCCCCCTCTAAGAAGGATTTATTGCCCCCACCAGATCGAATGCCCAAGTGTGAAAAGGATAAGGTGTTTCGAGGGAATGTAGGTCCACCGATGGGGCATGGATAAAATTTCCATGAAGTTGGCAAGCCTTGCATTTTTGAACGAACTCAGAAGAGTCCTTCTCCATTATTGGCCAATAATACCCCAACGTCATCAACTGGTCATGCAACCTAGCTCCCCCTACGTGAGCTGGATTATGTGCCCGTTTGAGGACCTCGGCTTCTTCTTCTTCTTTTATGATGCAACGTAATGGCCTGTTGAAGTATCCCCTTCGATAAAGATGCCCCTCCTGAACATAGAACCTCGGGGCCCTTCGCTTAAGTCCCACAACGTTAATTTTTTCTATTGGGATAACTCCATCTTTAATGAAGTCAATATAGGGTTGTCTCAGGTTGAATTTCCACGAAATGACACTCAGTTGCTTCGAAGAATAACTAATATTTGTCACACTTCCCATTGTAGCTCTATCGCGTCATGGAGGATAGTTATTCTTCGAAGCAACTGAGTGTCTCAGTTGTCTCGCAGTGCTCTTCATGTGTTCTCTTCAATCTACGCTCTGCTTCTTCTGGGCTGATCCACCTTGACAATCATCCTCCTGTATTCTTGAAGTAAAAAACTGGTGTTGTTTTCGAGAGAGAATCTGGTTGTGAGCTCCCTCTACCCAACCTACCTCCTCATGCCTTTTGCCTCATGGTCCTTCAGCATTCCCCTCAAATGGCTGCCATCCATTGCTTGGTAGTTGAGTAGCTTGCAAGCCATCATCCTAAGACTTTTACTGTTGATTTCCTACGTTCCAACATCCCTATGATGAGCTACAGACATCAGTGCATAACTACCATTGTTGCTAAAATTGCCAGCACTCCTACTTCAAACGTTACCAGAGCCCTCCTCAACCAATTCCTAGGCTACCTGAGGGAATTGGGTCATGATGGCTTCCGTTTTGAATGGCTTATTGCACACTTAAAAACTTTGAAGAGTCATCGACTGGATAGTCAGAGGTAGCTGCTGTAAAAACATCGGGAGGATCAATGAGCTGAGGAGGCTAAGTTGGTCGAGCTAGCACATCTACTTAAAGCTGTTAATAAGGAGGTATAAGATGTCGAAGAAGCTCTACAACTAGGGAAGCTGAAACGAGAGAAACTTCTCATCGAACGCTCGCAAGCGGAAACGAGATTGGAGGTTTCTATAAATTCCCAAAAGACATGCCTAACAGCTTCTTCGGGCCTTCCTGGAGATTTTTTCTCTGCTCCAGATTTGTGGTTCCTCTTAGGCTAATAAACTTGTGTATACATTTTCCTTTTTTTTCTTTTTATGTAATTCTTGGGGAGTAGCTCCTAGTTTTGTAATTCCCCCAAAGTTTATGAATGAATGAGAAATATGTATGCTTTTCTCCATATCCTTTCTTTGTGTTATAACTGTTTGCATATATTGCAAAGTTCTATAATTATTTTCATCTCCACTCGAGTTATAAATGAAAACTTGTATATTCATCATAACAAAGCTAGATACAACAATGGTCTAAACTTAATTGCTTACACATGATAGACTTTTAGCTATTTATTTTAATCTTGAATGGCTTGTCTTCTTCCATCTTGGAAACTAAGCAATAGTCTGAATCATGAGCTTCCTTTACAATGAAAGGTCCCTCCCAATTTGCTGTAAATTTAGGTAGAGGAAGCCCCCTGATGTGCTTCACTACTACTTTCAGCACGAGGTCTCCCTCCATGAACTTCCTTGGTCTCACCAAGTTATCATATGCCCGGAAGAGGTGTTTCGTATATATTTGAAAGTGTTGCATCGCATTATCTCTGTGTTCATCCAATATTTCTAACTTCACGTGCCTATTCTGAGGGAGCATGCTACTTCACAGGCCACATTGAGTGGAGTCAACTTCTAATTCTACTGGAAGGATTGCCTCAGCCCCATAAATAAGGGAGAATGGATTATACCCTGTGGGCTTCCTCTTAGTTATTCGATAAGCCCACAATACAACTGGTATCTTGTCATCCCACGATCCTGAGAAATACTCCATCATTTTAGCCAAGATATTAACCAAAGTTTTCTTAGTTGGTTCGGCTTGACCGTTTCCCTTTGGGTATGCCACCATTGAAGTATGATGAATAATGGATTACTTGTCAGTGAGCATCGTTAACTCTAAATTGATGAAAGGGGTTCCGTTATCTGAGATAATAACCTTTGGAATCCCAAAATAGCAAATGATGTATTCTCTAATGAAGTTTATCTCCGCCCTTGTTGTTTCCCATCTTAGTGGTATCGCTTTAGCCCACTTTATAAATCACTTCGTTGCTACTAGTATCCATATCTTCCCCCTCTAAGAAGGATTTATTGCCCCCACCAGATCGAATGCCCAAGTGTGAAAAGGATAAGGTGTTTCGAGGGAATGTAGGTCCACCGATGGGGCATGGATAAAATTTCCATGAAGTTGGCAAGCCTTGCATTTTTGAACGAACTCAGAAGAGTCCTTCTCCATTATTGGCCAATAATACCCCAACGTCATCAACTGGTCATGCAACCTAGCTCCCCCTACGTGAGCTGGATTATGTGCCCGTTTGAGGACCTCGGCTTCTTCTTCTTCTTTTATGATGCAACGTAATGGCCTGTTGAAGTATCCCCTTCGATAAAGATGCCCCTCCTGAACATAGAACCTCGGGGCCCTTCGCTTAAGTCCCACAACGTTAATTTTTTCTATTGGGATAACTCCATCTTTAATGAAGTCAATATAGGGTTGTCTCAGGTTGAATTTCCACGAAATGACACTCAGTTGCTTCGAAGAATAACTAATATTTGTCACACTTCCCATTGTAGCACTATCGCGTCATGGAGGATAGTTATTCTTCGAAGCAACTGAGTGTCTCAGTTGTCTCGCAGTGCTCTTCATGTGTTCTCTTCAATCTACGCTCTGCTTCTTCTGGGCTGATCCACCTTGACAATCATCCTCCTGTATTCTTGAAGTAAAAAACTGGTGTTGTTTTCGAGAGAGAATCTGGTTGTGAGCTCCCTCTACCCAACCTACCTCCTCATGCCTTTTGCCTCATGGTCCTTCAGCATTCCCCTCAAATGGCTGCCATCCATTGCTTGGTAGTTGAGTAGCTTGCAAGCCATCATCCTAAGACTTTTACTGTTGATTTCCTACGTTCCAACATCCCTATGATGAGCTACAGACATCAGTGCATAACTACCATTGTTGCTAAAATTGCCAGCACTCCTACTTCAAACGTTACCAGAGCCCTCCTCAACCAATTCCTAGGCTACCTGAGGGAATTGGGTCATGATGGCTTCCGTTTTGAATGGCTTATTGCACACTTAAAAACTTTGAAGAGTCATCGACTGGATAGTCAGAGGTAGCTGCTGTAAAAACATCGGGAGGATCAATGAGCTGAGGAGGCTAAGTTGGTCGAGCTAGCACATCTACTTAAAGCTGTTAATAAGGAGGTATAAGATGTCGAAGAAGCTCTACAACTAGGGAAGCTGAAACGAGAGAAACTTCTCATCGAACGCTCGCAAGCGGAAACGAGATTGGAGGTTTCTATAAATTCCCAAAAGACATGCCTAACAGCTTCTTCGGGCCTTCCTGGAGATTTTTTCTCTGCTCCAGATTTGTGGTTCCTCTTAGGCTAATAAACTTGTGTATACATTTTCCTTTTTTTTCTTTTTATGTAATTCTTGGGGAGTAGCTCCTAGTTTTGTAATTCCCCCAAAGTTTATGAATGAATGAGAAATATGTATGCTTTTCTCCATATCCTTTCTTTGTGTTATAACTGTTTGCATATATTGCAAAGTTCTATAATTATTTTCATCTCCACTCGAGTTATAAATGAAAACTTGTATATTCATCATAACAAAGCTAGATACAACAATGGTCTAAACTTAATTGCTTACACATGATAGACTTTTAGCTATTTATTTTAATCTTGAATGGCTTGTCTTCTTCCATCTTGGAAACTAAGCAATAGTCTGAATCATGAGCTTCCTTTACAATGAAAGGTCCCTCCCAATTTGCTGTAAATTTAGGTAGAGGAAGCCCCCTGATGTGCTTCACTACTACTTTCAGCACGAGGTCTCCCTCCATGAACTTCCTTGGTCTCACCAAGTTATCATATGCCCGGAAGAGGTGTTTCGTATATATTTGAAAGTGTTGCATCGCATTATCTCTGTGTTCATCCAATATTTCTAACTTCACGTGCCTATTCTGAGGGAGCATGCTACTTCACAGGCCACATTGAGTGGAGTCAACTTCTAATTCTACTGGAAGGATTGCCTCAGCCCCATAAATAAGGGAGAATGGATTATACCCTGTGGGCTTCCTCTTAGTTATTCGATAAGCCCACAATACAACTGGTATCTTGTCATCCCACGATCCTGAGAAATACTCCATCATTTTAGCCAAGATATTAACCAAAGTTTTCTTAGTTGGTTCGGCTTGACCGTTTCCCTTTGGGTATGCCACCATTGAAGTATGATGAATAATGGATTACTTGTCAGTGAGCATCGTTAACTCTAAATTGATGAAAGGGGTTCCGTTATCTGAGATAATAACCTTTGGAATCCCAAAATAGCAAATGATGTATTCTCTAATGAAGTTTATCTCCGCCCTTGTTGTTTCCCATCTTAGTGGTATCGCTTTAGCCCACTTTATAAATCACTTCGTTGCTACTAGTATCCATATCTTCCCCCTCTAAGAAGGATTTATTGCCCCCACCAGATCGAATGCCCAAGTGTGAAAAGGATAAGGTGTTTCGAGGGAATGTAGGTCCACCGATGGGGCATGGATAAAATTTCCATGAAGTTGGCAAGCCTTGCATTTTTGAACGAACTCAGAAGAGTCCTTCTCCATTATTGGCCAATAATACCCCAATGTCATCAACTGGTCATGCAACCTAGCTCCCCCTACGTGAGCTGGATTATGTGCCCGTTTGAGGACCTCGGCTTCTTCTTCTTTTATGATGCAACGTAATGGCCTGTTGAAGTATACCCTTCGATAAAGATGCCCCTCCTGAACATAGAACCTCGGGGCCCTTCGCTTAAGTCCCACAACGTTAATTTTTTCTATTGGGATAACTCCATCTTTAATGAAGTCAATATAGGGTTGTCTCAGGTTGAATTTCCATGAAATGACACTCAGTTGCTTCGAAGAATAACTAATATTTGTCACACTTCCCATTGTAGCTCTGTCGCGTCATGGAGGATAGTTATTCTTCGAAGCAACTAAGTGTCTCAGTTGTCTCGCAGTGCTCTTCATGTGTTCTCTTCAATCTATGCTCTGCTTCTTCTGGGCTGATCCACCTTGACAATCTCCCCTCCAGTCAGTGTCCTCCTCCATTGATAGAATTGAATGTACTATCGAAGGAGCTGTTCTTCATTAAATCATGACTATAGATATATCGCTCCTCATAACCATCTTCTGAGCAATTGTGGCATAGGAGTCTGGGTATGGGTTCATTGTTCGTGGATGTCTCTTGATATTGGTCTGATGGAACTGGCTGAGGAGCCTCTGAATGATTGTCCTGTCGGGTGTCAATCTTAGGTGTTTCAATGTATATTCTCCATTCACAAACTGAATCATCAAGTTCGAATCACCTTTGATGCAAAGTGAACGAATTCCCATTCGAAGAGCCTCTAGCAACCCCAGCACCATTGCTTCATATTCTATTTCGTTGTTAGAACAATGGAAATCTAACTTGTAGGAAAAACAAATCTCCACCATTCCTTTCGAAAGAATAACCCATGACCCTCCTTTCTTTTCCGTTGAAGATCCATCAAACTGCATCGTCCATTATTCATCACTTATATCAAAATAATTGGCCTGCAAATCATCTCCTGTAATACTTTTTTTAGGTGGCTCAAACGTTCCGAAAGGAAAATTTTCCAATAGGTCAGTGTACGCATGGCTCTTGATTGTGAGATGAACCACGCACTTCAGGTTATATTCTGAGAGTATGGGAACCACCTAGCTTCCCTACCAATCACTATAGTTCTTACCAATAAGTACTTAATAGGATCACACATCGTTACAATATGAATCGTAAAAGACAACATATAATGTATGAGTTTTTATGCCATAAAGACTAAGGCTAAACAATGCCTTTCCAAGCTACTATACCTGACCTCTAGTCCATATATGATTCTATTGAGGTAGTAAACTGGTCGTTCTTCCCTGTCAATCTCTTGTACCAATAAATCTCCCAAGGACCATGTCACACCCCAAACCCAATATCCATACTAATCATTTGTTATTAGAATAATTGGACCATAATCTCAAGTCCATTGAAAATTTAACTCATTTATCAATGTTTTTCTGGATAATGAACATAATATTGTTTTTGTGCCATAACGAAGTCAACATCAGAGTCATAATTAAGCGGACATACAATACTGTGATTAACTATGATCAACTCAATTCATACTAAATCAATATATACAATGTGTGAGTAAATTAAAATCTTCAGCGTGACAATGATAAAATCTCCATACTTAAACCCTAGCTCTTCTAACGGTGCAACTCTCAAAGTTACCGGTCATATATTATCCTAGCTGGCAGCGTACCAACCTGAAATTGTTAAAATATAAACCATAAGCATTAAGCTTAGTGAGGTACCCTTCCCTGCAATAGAATAACAATTCTATATCGAATATGTGAATATAAAATCTGAACAATCCTGTCCATTGGCAATAACAAATCATGGATCATAAGATCCAAATAATTCTGCCCGTTGGCAATAACAAATCCTGGATCGTAAGATCCAAATAATTCTACCCGTTGGCAATAACAAATCCTGGATCATAAGATCCAAATAATTCTGCCCGTTGGCAATAACAAATCCTGGATCATAAGATCCAAATAATTCTGCCCATTGGCAATAACAAATCCTGGATAGTTGAATATCCAAATAATTCTGCCCATTGGCAATAACAAATCTTGGATATTTGAATATCCAAACAAATCCTGAATACCGAAGTATTCAAACCAATCCTGGATCATGAGACCCAAACAAATCCTGGATATTTTAATATCCAAACAAATCCTGAATACCGAAGTATTCAAACAAATCAGCTCATAGAGCTATATTAATATTTATATATGAAACAAATCATAAGTACACTCACCTTGACAGTTTAACTGGATTTTCCCTTGCCTTTATCCGGTACTTGTTGAATCAGCTCTTCTTCCCTTCCTATCATTCTTACAATATTAGTGTCATCATAAGAATATTAATAGTCCAAAGAATAACTTCATTCATAACTCAATTCATAAGCATCATATTATTCAATTCAAATCATTCATTAAAATAAAGTCCCATCTAGACTCAGGTCCTGTTATCTAACATATTCAAATTACAGCCCAAACCCTTTTTAACTATTCTTGGTAATCCAATCCTTATTATATCATGTTTCCAAAACAAAAGACGGTACATCATTCCGAGTTTCCTAGAGCAAAATAAGCCTATTTCTTCATTACATAGCAAATCTGCCCTATAGGCTCTTTTATCGTTCATTCAACTTCCAGGAATTTCCATAATTTTTCTACATCATAAATTTATATGATATTCAACCCAACATAAGTAAACATATTTAACAATACAAGATTAAAATTTCATAATTTTTAGAGTTTATTTTCTATGTCAAGCAAAACATCGAACACATGGTAGGCATACTTTCACCCTTAGGGAAGATTTCATACCCGAACTTCAAACTCTCACCAAGGACTCATTTCTTGGTATTTTCCCATGATTTTCGGATATGTCATACATATGTAAGTCAAGGTTAATATAAAATTTGAATCAATCAATTCCAGTAAGTATAGAGAAATATATGGAAGTTTGAATAAATAAGGTTCTTAAACCAAACAATCTCAAGGGTTTACACATTCAAGTTTACTTAAACTTTCATCTATCCATAAGTACATATCAAGACATGGAATTTCAGTAAACAAATGATTATTTCAATCATTTAAATAAGTAATACAAAACAATAAACAAGATTTATGGATGGAAATACCTTAGGGGCTTTTACGTAATTTTTCTATGAATTTTTCTTCAATTTCTCCTCACACTTTCTTCCTAACTTCCTACTTCTCTTTCCTTAAGCTTAAAATATCTCATGGCTGCATTTTGGCTGAATAAAGAGGTAATTCTAAGGGTTTAAGGTCGGCCAAAGCCACCACCCTTCCCAACCAATGAGAATAAAACATTCGTTGCCATATTAAGACAAAATACTACTTAACGGATGGACTACTTTGCCCTTGTTTCGTAATTTTGGTATAACTTCTCACTCGAACCTCCGTTTCACACACCGTTTGTTTTGTTACGACCATAACTCACTTTTCTACAACTATGTAGTTTTCACCTCAAGTCAATTGTTATGTCATAAAGGTCAAAACTAGCCTTAAACATGAACATTCCTACCGAAACCTTCAAAATTTTGTATTTGTAACTAATTCGATATTTTATGCTTTTTGAAGGAAGGATTAGACTAAACATAATAAACTAACATCACATGTATTAATAACACACTAATCATATCACATAAGCTAGGCATGATTTAAGCATAATTAATCATAATTATATTCGGGTTGTCACAATTCTCCCCCTGTTAGGAAATTTCGTCCTCGAAATTGACATACCTTGGTTGTCCGAATCAAACAAATACGGATAACGCATTTTCATGCTATCCTCACTCTCCCATGTAGCTTCTTCCATGGAATGCCTTCTCCACACAACTTTCACATGTGGGATCACCTTTGATCTCAATATTTGTTCTTTCCTATCGACGATAGCAAGCGGTTCTTCCACGTAGCTCAAATCTTCCTTCAATTCAATAGGTTGTTCCACCAAAACACGTGAAGGGTCTACTACATACTTTCTCAACATAGAAACATGGAAAACATCATGTAATCGAGCTAACTCTGGTGGTAATGCTAACTTGTAGGCAACCATCCCGACTTTTTCAAGGATTTCATAAGGTCCAATGTAGCGTGGACTTAATTTTCCTTTCTTTCCAAACCTCATAAGTCTTTTCCATGGCGATATTCGAAGAAACACATAATCCCCTTTCTGGAATTCCAAATCTTTTCGTCGTTTATCCGCATAACTTTTCTGTCTGCTTTGAGTTGTTCTCATTCTTTCTTGAATAATCTTCATTTTTTCAGTGGTGACTTCAATCAATTCTGGACCCTCTATCTTCCTTTCACCAACCTCACCCCAACATATCGGTGTACGACATCGTCTACCGTACAGTGCTTCATATGGAGCCATACCAATAGTAGACTGGAAACTATTGTTATATGCAAATTCTATCAAAGGCAAATATTCATCCTAATTACCTTTGAAATCAAGCACACAAGCTCTAAGCATATCTTCCAAAATCTGTATTGTCCTTTCAGACTGCCCATCTGTCTGAGGATGAAAAGCCGTACTGAACTTCAAGTTAGTACCCATAGCATACTGCAAGCTATCCCAAAATCTGGATGTAAAAGTAGGGTCCCTATCTGAAACAATAGATACCGGTGCTCCATGCAATCGAATAATTTCATTAACATACAATCTAGCATACCTATCAACTGTATACGTAGTCTTAACTGCTAGAAAATGAGCGGACTTCGTCAATCTATCCACCACTACCCAAATCGAATCTGACCCCTTCTGAGATCGAGGAAGCCCAACTACAAAATCCATCGTTACATGATCCCATTTCCATTCTGGTATTGGCAATGGTTGAAGTAAACCAGTAGGTTTCTGATGCTCCACTTTTACTTGCTGACATATAAGGCATCTAGCAACAAAATCAGCTATTTCCTTCTTCATATTATTCCACCAATAATGCTCCTTTAAATCCCTATACATTTTAGTACTACCAGGATGCATAGTATAAATGGAATTATGAGCCTCATCTAAAATTTCGTCTTTTAATCCACCCACATTAGGCACACATAACCGCTGTTTATACAATAAAGTGCCATCATTCACAATACAAAAATCTTCAGACTTACCATCTTGGACATCTTGTCGTTTCTTCTCAAGGAAAGGATCTTGACTTTGCAAATCATGAATACGGGTAGCTAACAAAGGTCTCACGCTTACATGATCAAAGAACCTACCCCCATCTGCTAGCTTCAATTCTACTCCCATCAATCTCAACTCCATAATATGAGCAACTCTAGCACATCGAATACAAGATAACCTGCCTGAAGCCTTTCTACTCAAAGCATCTGCAACTACATTTGCCTTTCCTGGGTGGTAGTGAATTGTACAATCATAATCTTTAATTAACTCCATCCACCGCCTCTGCCTCAAATTCAACTCCTTCTGAGTAAATAAATACTTAAGGCTTTGATGGTCAGTAAAAATTTCACATACCTCACCATATAGATAATGACGCCATAATTTCAAAGCAAACACAATAGCTACAAGTTCCAAATCATGTGTAGGATAACTACGTTCATGTGTACGCAACTTCCTAGAAGCATAAGCAATAACTCAACCATGCTGCATAAAAACACAACCCAACCCCTGGTGTGAAGCATCTGTATAAACAACAAAACCATCTCCACCATGCGGAATAGTAAGAACAGGTGCAGTTACCAACCTCTTTTTCAATTCATCAAAACTATTTTCGCAATCATAATTCCATTCAAACTTAACATCTTTCTGGGTTAGTTTAGTCATCGGTAAGGCAATTGAAGAAAATCCCTTTATAAACCTCCTATAATACCCAACTAAACCAAGAAAACTCCTCACCTTAGTCACATTATTGGGCCTCTCCCATTTCACAATAGCCTCTACCTTTTTAGGATCAACACATATACCATCTCCAGAAATAACATGGCCTAAAAATACAACTTGTGATAGCCAAAATTCACACTTGCTAAACTTAGCATACAACTTCTTATCTCTCAACAGATTCAAAATAGTTGTGAGATGCTTTTCATGTTCAACCATATCACGTGAATAAATCAGAATATCATCAATAAAAACTATCACAAATGAATCAACAAAAGGATGCAGTACCCGGTTCATAAGATCCATAAATACAGCTGGAGCATTAGTCACCCCAAAAGGCATCACCAAAAACTCAAAATGACCATACCGAGTGCGAAAAGCAGTTTTAGAAATATCACTCTCCTTCACCCTCAACTGATGATACCCTGATTGCAAGTCTATCTTTGAAAACACTTTAGCACCCTGTAACTGATCAAACAAATCATCTATACGAGGTAAAGGGTATTTGTTCTTAATTGTAGCTTTATTCAGTTGCCTATAATCAATACACAAACGCATGGTACCATCTTTCTTCTTCACAAATAAAACTGGTGCACCTCATGGAGATACACTGGGTTGTATAAAGCCCCTATCAAGTAAATCCTGTAACTGGATCTTAAGTTCTTTCAACTCAGTAGGTGCCATTCTATACGGTGCCATAGAAATAGGGGTTGTCCCTGGTGCTAATTCAATACTAAATTCAACTTCTCTTTCTGGAGGTAACCCTGGCAACTCACTAGGAAACACTTCAGGAAAATCCCTTGCAATAGGAACATTAACTAATTGTAAAGCTCCCTTCCCAGTGTCAAGAACATATGCAATAAAACCCTCACAACCCTTACTCAATAATTTCCTCGTCTGAATAGCTGAAATGATGCAACTGGGAACAATTTTCCTTTCCCCCACAAATTTAAATTCAGGCTCACCAGGCATATTAAAAACAACTACCTTATGGAAACAATCCATGGATGCATGATATTTGGATAGCCAATCCATTCCCAGAATTATATAAAAATCAGAAATATCCAATGGAAGAAGATCTATAACCGTATCTCTAGACCCCACAGTCAAAACACAATCACGAAAAGCATATTTAACTACAACCATTTCCCCCATAGGCATATAAATACCCAACCCCACATCTAAACGAGTACATGGTCTATTCAGGTATATAGCAAAAGCATAGGACACAAAAGAATGCGTGGAACCAGGATCAATCAAAACATAAGCACTTCTATCAGTAACAGAAAGTGTACCTGTCACCACATCTGGAGTAATCTGAGCTTCTTTCATTGTAAAAACTCGTCCACCTGGCTTGGAACTACTAGCTTGTCCTCTGCCCATACCTTTCACTGCACTGCCCGGAGATAACATTCTGCTTGCTACTTCACTATGTGCTGCTGGAGTCTCTGCCAATTGCGGACAATTCTTCTTAATATGCCCCACTTGATGACAATGGTAGCATTCCAATCCCTTAAGCTTAGGACACTCAGATTTATAATGCCCTTCCTCTTTACAAAAGAAACATGTAACAACTCTTGTCGGTGCCTCACCATTTCCTGACCTCCTAACCAGACTAGAAGATTTTCCACCCCTAGTATCTCTGCCAAATCTCCCTTGGCCTCTACCACTATATCCATCACCTCTCTGAAATTTATGAGGTTCCACCTTAACACTTCCACTCTCACCTCCCCTATACTGAGAAGCGTCGAATCTACTTTTCTTAAAACTCTCTCTGCTCGCAACACCTTGGTTCATTTGACTTTCTGCTATCGTGGCTTTGTTTACCAGAGAAGCATAATCTTCTAACTCATAAGTTGCCACTCTATTTTGAATAGGCCAAATCAGTCCATCTTAAAACTTACTACATTTATCTCCTTCATCCTGCAGATACTTAGTAGCACATCTAGACAAAGCAGTAAATTTAGCATCATACTCCCTCACGGACATTTTCCCTTGGGTCAAATTTATAAATTCCCTCAGCTTCTCCCTCCTATAAACTTTAGGGAAATACTTAACGTACAAAGCTTTAATAAACTCCCCCAAGTAATAACACCAGTACCTTCCATTCTGGGCACCAAATGGTTGCTGGCTTCCCACCAATATTTGGCCTCTCCTTTCAGCTTAAACACAACTAGATTCACTTTCTGGTCATCTGGAACTTTCATAACTGCAAAGATGGTCTCTATATCTCTGACCCACATCTCAGCTTCTGTAGGTTCCACCGACCCTGAATATTCTGGAGGATTCAACTTCAAAAACTTCTCATGCATGGAATCCTTCATTTCCTTCCTTGCCTCTTTCTCAATCCTGGCCACAATCTTTGATTCTAGATATCTAGCCTGTTGTTCTGCCATTTGTGCCATATTTCTTTCTTGTTGATCTGCCATCCTCATCATTGCCTGTGCCATTATTTGCATCTCTATAGGCTGCTCTTGATCTCTAGCCCTTCCAGTAACACTTTGCTCTACTTCAGTATTCTCTGCACGAGAAGCCACTCCCTATTCTCTATGTTGTCCTTCCCAGGTTCCATATGGAATTATCTGTAATACAACAAAGTTCTAACAACCAATATAAACAGTTTATACTACTAAACTATTGGTTAGTACATAAATAATTCATAAATATCAAATCAACTTAATACTGCCATCTAACCGTCACACACGTCCAGAATTTATAACCACGCTCTGATACCACTAGTTGTCACACCCCAAACCCAATATCCATACTAATCATTTGTTATTAGAATAATTGGACCATAATCTCAAGTCCATTGAAAATTTAAATCATTTATCAATGTTTTTCTGCATAATGAACATAATATTGTTTTTGTGCCATAACGAAGTCAACATCAGAGTCATAATTAAGCAGACATACAATACTGTGATTAACTATGATCAACTCAATTCATACTAAATCAATATATACAATGTGTGAGTAAATTAAAATCTTCAGTGTGACAATGATAAAATCTCCATACTTAAACCCCAGCTCTTCTAACGGTGCAACTCTCAAAGTTACCGGTCATATATTATCCTAGCTGGCAGCGTACCAACCTGAAATTGTTAAAATATAAACCATAAGCATTAAGCTTAGTGAGGTACTCATTCCCTGCAATAGAATAACAATTCTATATCGAATATGTGAATATAAAATCTGAACAATCCTGTTCATTGGCAATAACAAATCATGGATCATAAGATCCAAATAATTCTGCCCGTTGGCAATAACAAATCCTGGATCGTAAGATCCAAATAATTCTGCCCGTTGGCAATAACAAATCCTGGATCATAAGATCCAAATAATTATGCCCGTTGGAAATAACAAATCCTGGATCCTTAGATCCAAATAATTCTGCCCATTGGCAATAACAAATCCTGGATAGTTGAATATCCAAATAATTCTGCCCATTGGCAATAACAAATCCTGGATATTTGAATATCCAAACAAATCCTGAATACCGAAGTATTCAAACCAATCCTGGATCATGAGACCCAAACAAATTCTGGATATTTTAATATCCAACCAAATCCTGAATATCGAAGTATTCAAACAAATCCGCTCATAGAGCTATATTAATATTTATATATGAAACAAATCATAAGTACACTCACCTTGACAGTTTAACTGGATTTTCCCTTGCCTTTATCCGGTACTTGTTGAATCAGCTATTCTTCCCTTTCTATTATTCTTACATTATTAGTGTCATCATAAGAATATTAATAGTCCAAAGAATAACTTCATTCATAACTCAATTCATAAGCATCATATTATTCAATTCAAATCATTCATTAAAATGAAGTCCCATCTAGACTCAGGTCCTGTTATCTAACATATTCAAATTACAGCCCAAACCCTTTTTAACTATTCTTGGTAATCCAATCCTTATTATATCATGTTTCCAAAACAAAATACGGTACATCATTCCGAGTTTCCTAGAGCAAAATAAGCCTATTTCTTCATTACATAGCAAATCTGCCCTATAAGCTCTTTTATCGTTCATTCAACTTCCAGGAATTTCCATAATTTTTCTACATCATAAATTTATATGATATTCAACCCAACATAAGTAAACATATTTAACAATACAAGATTAAAATTTCATAATTTTCAGAGTTTATTTTCTATGTCAAGCAAAACATCGAACACATGGTAGGCATACTTTCACCCTTAGGGAAGATTTCATACCCGAACTTCAAACTCTCACCAAGGACTCATTTCTTGGTATTTTCCCATGATTTTCGGATATGTAATACATATGTAAGTCAAGGTTAATCTACAATTTGAATCAATCAATTCCAGTACGTATAGAGAAATATATGGAAGTTTGAATAAACAAGGTTCTTAAACAAAACAATCTCAAGGGTTTACACATTCAAGTTTACTTAAACTTTCATCTATCCATAAGTACATATCAAGACATGGAATTTCAGTAAACAAATGATTATTTCAATCATTTAAATAATTAATACAAAACAATAAACAAGATTTATGGATGGAAATACCTTAGGGGCTTTTACGTAATTTTTCTATGAATTTTTCTTCAATTTCTCCTCACACTTTCTTCCTAACTTCCTACTTCTCTTTCCTTAAGCTTAAAATCTCTCATGGCTGCATTTTGGCTGAATAAAGAGGTAATTCTAAGGGTTTAAGGTCGGCCAAAGCCACCACCCTTCCCAACCAATGAGAATAAAACATTCGTTGCCATATTAAGACAAAATACTACTTAACGGATGGACTACTTTGCCCTTGTTTCGTAATTTTGGTATAACTTCTCACTCGAACCTCCGTTTCACACACCGTTTGTTTTGTTACGACCATAACTCACTTGTCTACAACTATGTAGTTTTCACCTCAAGTCAATTGTTATGTAATAAAGGTCAAAACTACTCTTAAACATGAACATTCCTACCGAAACCTTCAAAATTTTGTATTTGTAACTAATTCGACATTTTATGCTTTTTGAAGGTAGGATTAGACTAAACATAATAAACTAACATCACATGTATTAATAACACACTAATCATATCACATAAGCTAGGCATGATTTAAGCATAATTAATCATAATTATATTCGGGTTGTCACAGACCTCGTGGTAGATGTGAGGTATAGCTATAGCGATATTCCTGCCTATGGGGGAACCATGATTTGTGATGAAACGAGCACCTTCTTCATCCCAGCGAGCGAATCCTGGTGAACCTCCTCCCACTTGAATTTCATGTTCTTTCGTAACAGCTGCATCAACGGGTGTGTGATCTTGGCTAATCCAGTCACATATCTCCTAAAATAGGAGACTTTATCGAGGAATCTCTTCAGCTCCTTCGCCATTCTTGGAATTGGCATATCCAAGATCGCTCGCTGTTTGTCCTGGTCCATCTGCACCCCTATTCAATCAACCACGAAGCCTAGGAAATTTTCACTTGTTACTCCGAAGACTAATTTTAGTGGGTCCATCTTCAATTTATACTTCCTGCATCGGGAAAACACTTTCCTCAAATCACTTAAATGGGACTCCTCCCTCCTCAATTTAATGACTAAATTATCCACATAGAATTCCACAAATTTGTGGAAGAAGTCATGGAAAATAGCTATCATTGTTCTCTGGTAAGTAGCCTCAGTGTTCTTGAGTCCAAACGACATCACTCTGTACATGAAATTTCCCAATGGGGTTCTAAACTCTGTTTTCACTGCATTCGTGGGGTCCATCTCTATCTGGTTCTACCCTACATACCCATCCATGAAGCTATACATCTCATGACTAGCCGTTTCATCTATAAAGCTCTCAATGGAGGGAAGAGGTAACTCATCCTTTGGGAAATCTCTATTCAAATCTTTAAAGTCAACACATATCCTTATTTAGAGAGTGTCTTTCTTTCCCATTGGGATAATGCTAGACAACCAAAGAGGGTGCTGTATCGGTTTGATGAACCCTTCTACCAAAAAACATTGGACCTCTTCCTTTATCTTTAAGCCTAGCTCAAGCTTGTATGTTCGCATTGCTTGTTTCAACGAAATGGCTGAAGGCGTCACATTCAACTTGTGGCAGCTGAATCCCTCATCTGGCCCTTCTATATCTGTGTATTGCCATATAAAAACGTCTATGAACTAACGAATCAACTCAACCAAGGCCTCTCGTTTCTCCTTACTGAGATATTTTGAGATAAAAATAGGCCTTGGATCCTCTCTTTCTTTCTCCAGGTTTAATTTCTCCAACCCTTATGCCTCTGGCTTCGGTTGATCTGCCATGTAATCTGGTTCTTTGGACACATCTTTCATGAACTCTTGTATGTTGGAGTTATCTATCACCATACATTTCCCTCATTGATCTACCAAAAAGCACTCATATATTGGGTCAGCCTCGTTATCATCTTCTTTTGCCACCCGTTCATACCATTATAATCGATATACCACTTTTCCCTCTTCAGTAACAACTTTCTTGCAGTGCGTGCTAGTAGCTGTAATTGATTTCCTCTTCTTCTCTCTAGAATCCTTAGTACTCTTTACCGTTGGACCTCATGTTCCATCGGATCCACTCTAGGACTCATCTTGTCTTTGAGCTGTTTCGAGATGTTTTAGGGCCAAGGGACAACCTGGTGAGCTTTTTCTACCTCCACTCCCTTGCAGCTTACAACCTCTTTATTCTTCTCGTTCAAAGGCCACATCCTTTCTTCGATCGAGGGAATCTAGGCTCCTTCCATTCTTCTCCTTAGGACCTCGACATCCTCCTCCAATTCTGTGAAAAATGCTACATCTACTAAGTAAGCTTCCTCTCCAACGAAGGTCCTCTTCGTAGCTATAATGGTCACCTATGATCCCTTCATATTTTTCTTGGCACATTGGTGATACGTCGAAGGAACTAGCCCTTGGTTGTGCATCCACACTCTTCCTATCAGCAGATGGTAGGAAGTTTCACTTTCTATTACATGGAGCTTGATATGGGAACTCATATTTCTCATCACAAGCCTAACATTCACGTACCCAATGGACTTAGAAGATTGGTTATCATGTCCCACAATCACCAAAGGCATGGGGACCAACCTTTCTTCCGGAATATTAGTTGCGTGGAAAGAGTTAATTGGCATGATATTGATGGAATCTCTCCTATCCATAAGAGTCCTTGTAAAACTAACTCCGTTGACGCTAGCGGTCACATATAATGGCCTGTTATGAGGGAATTTTACGGCCCTATCCGCATCGCTGAAAGTTACTTCTCACAGAAACTTCTTCACCAACCTGGACATAAATCCCTTCTATCTCAGTGAGGGGACCGCGTTCTTCCTCGCAATGCCAAGTATTTCCCGAGTTATTTCCAACCTACTCTCCTTCGGTATCCCTACTTGGTCGAAGAACCAAGTGAACTATGGGGATTTTGAAACTGCATAGTATTCTATGACTGGGTCTACTTCCTCACCTTCAATGATGTATACATCCTCCACGTCTTTAGCGCATGCTTCATCGTAGGCTAATACTACGTTAGCCATTCCCTTAGTCCAGATTTCCAAATCTTCTTCGAACTCCCCATATTTCGTCGTTGGCTCTCTTTCTTCTCTCTCTGCCTCCTCATCATAGGCCACCACTAGATTGTCCCCATATGCTAGGAGTGGGTTGTTGTTAATGTTTTGCGGAGGGATTTATAATGTCCCTGCCTCCTCATCATAGGCCACCATCAGATTGGACCCATATGCTTGGAGTGAGTTGTTGTTAACGTTTTGCAGAGGGATTTACAACATCCCTACCTTTACATACTTATCGATGATTCTTCTCAGTGTGAAATAGCTCTCTGTTGGATGCTGGATCTTCCGATGAATCTGGAAATATTTGGGATCTTCCCTTGTTGCCGCATCGAGTTCCCCAATAGGAATGCCCTTTGGTTCGTAGATCGATACTCCTTAGACCATTGTGTTATAATAGCTGACAACCTCCTCCACTGTACATAGTAACTCCTGATTATCCTTGAAAATCTACGAACCAAAGGGCATTCATATTACTCTTCTACACATAGTAACTCCTGATTATCCTTGAAAGTCTAAAATATACATTTCGTCTACTTTTCAACACTATAATCACCCATGTTCGTCCACTCTTCGATTTTTGGTCACTCGCCTCACTCTCAATGTCACTACATTCTCTTTGTCCCATTTTGCTTCAGTTTTTAATTTTCTCATGTGTCTACATTTATTTGATAAATTTCCATGTCTACTCATCATGAATGATACTGAAAATCTCAACTAACTAGGGCGCCCATACAACCTATCTCCTGTAAATTTCTGCGCAATTCCATTAAGTGTAATAGACTCGTGTTAAATTATTTTTTGCATATTTGGCATGACTATAAAGTAAGGTTATACTCGAATCGCAACTTAATTATTATCTAGGTTGTCCCACCGATATACTCATGGTATAAATGTTCTACACTAGTTTTCACACCATCATTATTCGATTCTACCGGCCTTAAATGGTAATATAACTATCAACTTCTAGTTATAATCACATACATTTACAATAATTAGGGTATTAAACCTGAGTCCTAAGAATCAAACTTCTCTCAACCTCTAACGTTCGCTAAGTTTCATGCATGGGATGTCTCACAAGGCAAAATCCAAATAAGGAACTCCCCGATACACTACTTCCTAACCTTGTCGATCGTTGAGATTTGTTAGTCCCTCAGTCTGTAACATGTACCCCAAAGTCCCGTCTGATAACATAAAAACTATACTCATCCACTCTCATGACATTAAATATGATATTATACAACACGACGCTCTTACTATCACAAGTTCTTAGCACTATATAAATAACGAGCAATATCTATTCGCTCGACAAGGGACACAACTCACCCTGAATCTCATAAGTAAGAAGTCCCTACACACCGGGATCAAATATAACAAGACAACATACTCACCAAAGTCCAATATACAATATAATATATATAGGTAGGCCCAACACTCTTTCAGGTGATGCCTCGCAAAATAATATTTTTTACCCTGGAATAACAAACACGATAGCCTTATTATAAGCCTTACTCCCTCTTAAACCTTCGGTATCCAGCAACTACAGATGATGATAATAAATTTTACTTTCATAACTCTAAAAAGTAATAAAACTAATCACGCAATACAAATGTCCTCCTAGTGTACACCCCCCCTCCCCACCCCCACCCCCATAGGCGACACCAACAAAGTCCCGATACCCAACGGTACATACATTCATAATAAGGTTGATACCGCCAACATACCCATTAAACCCGACTCACACTCAAATTTTACTGTTAATAATTAAATAAGGTTACTCTTGCACCGAAAATGACCCACGATCAGTTGCAATGGTTGTACATCCAGGATCTCATCATGTAGTTTCCCCTACCTCGCTTTGGGCAATCCTTTATTTTATGGCCTATAAATCCACCAGTGAGACATCGGCCCAAAAATCTCTCTGTCGCTGATCATGGCCCTGCTAGCCATCCCCATTATTCTCTTGGTCCTACCGACTGTACAGAATGAGATGCTACTACTATTGAGAAATCTACTAGTCATGCCTAAACCCGTCATACCTCGGGTTGGTAACCTCTGGGCCTAAATCTCTTAGCCCGATTCTCCCACTAAAAGTCTCTCTCCTGCTACTATTGTGCACCACTAAAAACGTTCCCATTTCCCTTCCCAGTCTAACTGGCCTAACTTTCTTGTTATGGATAAATTTAATACAGGTGGTCCTACTCTCCACCCATAAGACACCTTTTTATGTCATCCCCTTGTCTTTGGCCCCACTTGCCATGTCAGTAATCCTTCCCTCGGACCGGGTATCCTTGGCCTCAATTTCTACCCCCTTTGTTTATTCGATTCCATTTTCCCTCTTGAACTTGTTGCTGGCCTTGATCGCCCTAATTGAATCCACCCTCACTGGATAGGAATTTCGTCGATCTGCATCATTTAAAGGGGTCCCCTACTGGGTATACTCTCCCGTGGTGTTTTACTAGCACCGTTTTATCTAGTCTTGATATTCGGCTAGATTCTACAACCTTTTGGGATCCCACCTTATGGAAGTGTAAATGCAATTTGTAAGCTTATGCCTATGAAGACATCGGCAATGGTCACCCTTATTGGATTTCCCATCCACATTTGTGTAATCTACTCACGCCGAAAGTCCATTCGCATCTCCGTCTGAACCGTAGATGGAAGATCTTACGGTCAAATTGCACCCAAATTTTTCATTTTATTTCATATATTCTCCTTTATATGCGGCGACTTACTCTCACCACTTTATGCTGCTCCAATGACCTAAAACTTAATTTTGGGTGTCGTTGTTCTCCACCCTATATAATTGCCTTGGGATTGTCTACTTCCATTGTCCCATCACACTTCCTTTTTCTTGGAATTCTTAGAGATGACTCTTTGAAAGAATACCTCCGCCTCTCCCCCTACCTACTATGTTGGGTGATTTTGAGTTTATACCACCGTTATCTATAACAATGATTGGGAAAGTTGCTGGCCTCGAGTGATTATCCTATTGTTATCTGTCGGAACAATAATTATGGCGACATCTATCGTGATCACCATTACTAGAATATTCCATGTCTTTCGTTGTGCCTTTTTTCTTGTAGTCCTTCTAACGGCCTTCGTTGGTCGTCCTATATTTTTCGGTACACGAAGTCCAACCAAACTCGAATTATGAATCACATCACTATACTTAATAGCGAAAGAACATATGTCACATAAGTAGAAGAATACAACAACCCTATAATAAGACTCTATGTCAAAGAACGCTAAGTTTAAACGTAATAAGTCGCGCAGATCCTAAGGACTCTAGAACATGATGCTCTTATACGACCTGTGACACCCCGCCCAAATAAATATCGGGTGGTCAGTCCTTTATTAAATTTAAGCAGAATATCCAGTTGCTTCATTCTTAGCATCATTGTCGAAAAATCTTTATTTACAAATCACCTATTAGTTAATTAGGTTAGTGTCAAAAGATTTTAATCCTCTAATTAACATTTAATAGTTCAAACCAGTAGACACATTCACCTCTCCCATAAATAAAATAATAATAAATAAAGAACCATTTGACTGAATAAATAGGACTGGAATAAACATCCCAGTTTAAAGTCTCAAGTATAAATAATCCATAAATAAAACTGAATCCAATCAACTAAAATAAATGAAGTACATTATCTCCGAGATAAATAATAACTAAGAATGGGTGACATACCCCTACTGAAATAACTGCATCAAGAAGCTGAATGAATAAGATTAAAGGCATCTAATATCGAGGACCTACAACTTCCACAATAGCGGTAGCACGTCAAGCGATAGTGAACTCCTAAGTTGGATATCCTTGTGGCTGGACACCTAAAATAATTTGCACAAAGAAAAATAGATCTGGAAGAAATGGGCCAGATCCCGAGTAGAAAACAGTTTCAAATATTTTAGCAAGTATTTAAAATGCTTAAAAGTATATATTATATACATGTTAGTTCACTGGATCTCACTTGATAAGTCTCACCTCTCAACTAGTGTGCACACTTAACGTATACTATTACCCCATCCTAGTTGTGCTACCCTGCCTAACTAGTCCAATCATTTATATTACTACGCATTCTAACATATGATGCCCACTCATATTTCCATACTATATTTTATCACACTTTTCCATTATCTTTCAAATTAATTAAGTATTTCCTAAATAGATGTTAAGTTTCCCTTCACTTAGGTTATTTTTTCTTTCACTATCTTTCTTATCTACTAAGCACATACAATAGAATAAATCCAAAGTGTATATATAAATTCATCACACAAATATATATATATATATATATATATATATATATATATATATATATATATATATATATATATATATATATATATATATATATATATATATACACACTAATATGTCACCCCTAGTCTCGGCTGCAGAGCATGCATACTCCGGTATCAAGTCCCGGTACATCTCGTATGAAATAAGTACAATCGGTCCAGTATCTCTCTCGAAACATAAATACAAATCATACATATTGGAGGCGAACATAGTCCTAGACATTTGGGATACACACATACCTACGAACCCAAATGACCATGCACACTATTGTTCACACAAATAGTTATCAAACCAACGTTCTATGTTTTGAGGTACCAATCTAAAATCCCCCCAATGGACTCATAGGATAAGACTTCCCCCCTTTCAAAATCTCCCACCATAGAAAATAGTGTAGATATGCCATACGCATAATAAATCATACAATGGTTATTCACGCCATAAATATACTTTTATATATATCATCAGTATAGGTGTACACACAACCTATAATATATCCATACGTAGACTTTATCGCTCTCGAATATCATAGGTATAAATTATTTAACATAATACTGCTCATTGTATCATCCCAAGTGTTTCCCA
Organism: Sambucus nigra; assembly: GCA_949130495.1. Lineage (NCBI taxonomy): Eukaryota > Viridiplantae > Streptophyta > Magnoliopsida > Dipsacales > Adoxaceae > Sambucus > Sambucus nigra. Next base: position 71,750,006 of record OX422216.1, read on the forward strand.
CTACCCTAAAGGTTGCCAAGTTTCCATAATTCTATAACATAATATGAGTAGGTAACTCACTTAAATCTTATTGGTCTAAGTCATCATTTTTCCTCAAATTCCCCTGACTCGATTTATTCTTCAAATTAGATTTTTCTCTCAATTAAGCCAAATTAAACTTAGCCCTAAAATATCCATCATAGGACCAAGCCTACACCTAACCTTAGCTTATTGTTACTTCAATAAAATTCCCATTATATTTAAAAATTAATTTAGCAAATCAATCTCGAACGTTTCCCAAGGACTCTAATCAAAAGAGAAAAGTGGATAAAATTTGGCCAGCCAAATAGATTTGCCCCTTCAGGTCTTTTCTTCTTCGTTAAGAAACTACGGGTTTAACCATTTTTATATAACCAAAACTCCATTAAAACTTCCCAAACTCCCAACCAATCATACTACACTTTATACCCACATATATAAACAATTTTGAGTGTAAACTAATAATTAAATCTTCATAAAATTCATCCAAACCAAATCAATTCAATATAATCTTAAAAACCCCTGGAATTTCATATTTATTCTTCAAAACCTAATTAAAGATTCTAGATTTCTTCATCAAGATTGAATGTAAACTCGTGGGTTCCATACTACATGCATGAGGGAACCTATCTTATATCAATTTCAACCCAAGATTATGATATATTTCTTCCAAATTCCCCAAAACAGATAAATTAAATAGATAATTTAACCTACTTTAACATGGATATCATATATACTCATAACTTTGCAAGTTTAACCACTTTCCTTTAACATTAGATCTAATCCTTTATACATAATGGGCATGGTTGTGTTCCTCTTCTCTGATCTACGCTCCAGTGGTGTTGGTGGTGAAAAAGGTGTAGTAATTGGTGATTCTAGCCTTTGGGACCTCTTCTCCTCTTCCTCCTATGGCTTCTATATGGGTTAGTAATTTCTAACCTTAGAAAACTCAATCTATCAGATCATAAATATCTCCAAAATTCGTAGGTTTATATTCCTAAAAAATACAAATGACAGTAATACTCTCCCGGGTCGTCGGTTTGGCCTAAAATTGCCCCATGACCCAAACTAAACCGCCAAGTACACTTTTCTGACTAATTAAAACCTTTATGACACATTGGCGAACTCTAAATAACCAATTGGATGAGCTAATAATAATTTACCTTTATCTCAAAATATTAAGTCCCTACACGACTGACACTCGCGTCCCGACTAAATTTACTATAGGTGTCGTATTTCTCACCCGCGACAATTATAATGTTCCCGTATTATTATTATTACTCATTCACTAAGAAATATTCAACATAAATAAATATTAACCTTTATATCTCTAATTAATAAAAAAAAATCGGATTAGTTTCTCATTTTACATTTAATTAATCCCTATTTTAAAAATCATTAAAAATACAAGGTATTAAACTAGGGTGACCTTCCATTGTGTTTCCCATATATCTGATAAGTACTCTACCTGTTCCACCCATAACATTGCCAAAGTAACTCCTGATCATTGACTCAATGCATTCTCCACCACGTTCGACTTTCTTGGGTTGTAGTGAATCGAGAAATGATAATCCTTCATAAACTCTAGTTATTCATATCTCTTTGTGTAAATAGGTATTAGAGACTCCTGTGATTGGAATACAACATGAAACTCTCACCTAATATATAGTGCCTCCAAATACAAAGGTCAAGGAATACTATTAAAACTCCATATCATGATTGGATAGTTACCCTCATGAGTCTTAAGCTTTCAGGATGCATAGGCTATCGGCGTCTCCTCCTGCATCAACACAAATCCTAATCCCTATAATGAGGCATTCATGATTACCAATTACACCACACCGTCCTTTAATAATTCAATGACAAGTGGTGGTAAGCTTTTCCTTGAACTCCTCAAAATTTTTATGAAAATCCTTTGAAGTTATGGGATATACAAAATGGTCTAAAGAAAAGTAAATTTTTTAAAATTTTCAAATTAACTATTAAACTTAAACATAATTAACCTAAATAAACCTAAGCACCAATTTTAAACGAAAGTTGTGTAAACTAGTTTTAGCAATTTTATTTTTTCCTAAATCAAGCATCTAGATTAGAGCGGGATAAAAAAAATAATCAAAAAACACCCGATGTACGAGGAAACCCCAAATAGGAAAATACTCGGACAACCTAGCCATGCAAAATCCACTAAGTATTGAATTACAAATAGACGACAACACACATACATTGTTGATTCAACGCCCTCTCAAACGTTGATGCTCTTCATTACTCAACCTCTACCTAGTGTCAACAAGAGTCCACTCGTGCATTGCTATAATGTGTGAGTTCACACATGCCTCGGTATCCACTAATAAGGCTCACCTACCGTATACAAATCTGGAATACGGATGCACCGCTTCACCACCATAAACACCACAAATACGTATTCCATTGTGTGTAAACAAAAAATTATACAAAGTCCACCATATTAAATGTACTCAATAAAGATGATGATGATGAGTAAAACCTTGATGCCAAACGAGATATGAAATCATATAAAGATTGAACCTTGGATCTCAAAGGGTTTGGGTGAAACTTAGGTTTGGAGGCTTTTGGTTTATGATATAAAAGTGTTTTTTGCCAAAATTACCAATTTAAAAAGTTCCTACCACATTTATAGATAACATGATTTTTGAGGAAGCAGAAACTCGTTCTAATGAAAATAGAGGTTCATTCAAACGAATTGCATAATATCGTTCAAACGAACATGACTATTTCGTTCGAATATACTTTGACTGGGTTTCGAACAAAGTTTTCATAGTTGTACAACTTCCTCGTTTAAACCTCGTTTAAATGTCATTCCAACGGCATAACCATCCCGTTCAAACTGAAAGGCAATCTCATTCGAACGTACTATATGAATGTGTTTGAACAACTTTGAAAACTCGTTCGAACGACTTTGTTCAAAAAAAAAATTCTTATAAATAACCTTATGAAAAATAACCTCCAAACATAAAATAAACAACCAATGATATCCAAGAAGCAAATTAAAATGCATCCAGGCCTTTTTTTAGACTCTTTACTTATTGAAGAGGAAACATGGCACGAAACATAACACAATGATGTAGACATTTTAACTTGTCCGCTACATCTTAAAAAAACCATGTCATTGGTTAGAAATGTCAACACAATCAAGACCTATTCTATAACTTGAATAGTTTTGTCTAAACATGAAATAAGATAAACCATATAAATTAACTCTATTCGGAAAAATGTCCTTACAAATCTCCCCCTTAGTCTGTTCCGAGACAAAACTAAAAATAAAAACTCATATAGACCATCAAGAGCATCTAAAACTCAATCCCTAACCCAAAAAGGAAAAAGTACAAATTGACCAACTCAGAGACCTTGAGTAGCTTTACTTTCTTGCAAACTTTATCGCATCTTGACAACCTGTTCACTTAAACACACCTTCAAATACGAAGAGAATATAACAATATATAAAATATACATAAGAATAAAATTTCCTTATGTATAATAGTCCCAACCCAGTTAAGATGTTCCCCCTAAAATAAAGATCTCCTCCTAAAACTAAAGTGAAATATGTCATTTCTCCCCCTTTTGTTCAAGATTAGACAAAGAAAGAATGCATAATAAATCATTTCTATCCCACAAATGATTTCTCTCCCAAAATATGAGAATATGTGATATTAATTGAATCATAGAGGAAAGAATAACATCATGCAATGGTGTCAAGTTCAATCAACATACTATGGAAACACAAGAATAATACATCCAAACAATGCTCAATCAATACCAATGTTGATTAAAAAATGATACCAAGTTGAATACAAAATAAAGCATAAGATACCAATATAAACAAGAAACAAGAGATACCATTATGATCATATAACATACCAATACCAATATGATTTATAGTTAAAGCACATGATAAACATGTATTAAATGCAAACGTAAAGGCTCAATACAAATGATACAATATATATAAATATGCAAAAGATACCAATGACACACGTGCATATATATATATATATATATATATATATATATATATATATATATATATATATATATATATATATAACATAAAATACAATAAGCTTTACACACTAGCATAGTATCCATGTGTCTGAACATGTATAATGGACTAAAGGGGTGTGAACTAGAAACAAATGAATTATGACCCAATCACTCAAAATGCCTAAGGAGTTCTATTTGACCCTAAAATTTTATCAAACTAATATTTAGTCTCAAGTGATAGAAGTGAAATCAAGGAACAAACAAGCACAAATTACACAAACCAAGATTTTTGATGATTCTATAAATAAATAGTGTAATGACATGTTAAGCATACCTACAATTGATTATGAAAATCAATTGATCTTCAACTATAACACCTTCAAAAGATTATCATTATTTTTCACTCAGATTTTTTTGAAGATATCAGTTTTGAAAGTCAAACGAAAAAAAATGTTAGCCTTTAATATTTTATTTTTGTCTCTCTTTTTTTAAGCCCTTACCAATGGAAGCTTTCTCGAAAAGGAGATTTTCTCTTCTCGTGGACATTTCCTATGCATATTCATATATTCAATAAAAAATCAACATACTCACGGTAAATAGTTCTTACATGCACAAATTCCCAAAGTCAAAAGATATGCCGATCACAAGATTGATGCGAGAACATCTCACTTATCTCAAATATAATATGTGTAGTTAAAATCCAAAATAACTTGTGCATGTGTCTGTGGAGGCATATACAAAATGAGGGCAATAAGAAAATCAAAGTCAAATAACTACATGCAAGCATGATTAAGAATAATCTAAGCATTGGAAATCATAATCAATTTTACTAGCCACATGGACACATGAATTGAAGTGGATTCAAAACGTACTGGTATGCCACATAAAATATGTAATACTAAACTACACATAAACAAAAGTCTTTTTAAGTTTTTAAACATTTTTTCAATAAGACTCAAAAGAAAAACAAAATATTTTTGTATTTTTTCACAATAAGTCCCCAAAAGGAAAATCAAAATACAAAAGACTCAAATCACATACAACTAGAAAACAATATAATATGAAGTACAAAAGCTAATGGATGTAAACATGAAAACACAATCAACCATCAGATTTAGCATGAGAAGTATCATGTCCAAACATTCGAGAATCAATAATCTAACATGTAATGCCTCCAAATCTGATTTCCTAACCCACGTAGGTGTGACTTGATGCTCTTGGGTTTTGGAAACCTCGATAACTTTAGACTTATAATTATTAGGACTATTGCTATGATTAAAAGTAAAAAAGCCTAAGGTGACATTTCCCACCGCAATGTAAAAACGTGTAAACACGAGTAATGTTACCCTTGGGTTTAACTTTTCTAACATTCCTAGTAACATTTGACTATCTCAAAAGCATAGTTTTTGCTTTAGCAGTAGAATCATTTGGAATATTAAATACAATACCACAATTTTCCTCTTTGATTCGCACAGTGACTACCATTTTATCCAAGTCTTTGACCTGGAGTCCAAATCAAATTTAACATTATCTAAGTCTCTCAGTCTCACTTTAAAATCCAAAATCCTAGAGTTGAGAAAATGATGAGACCCATAAAAAACAAGAGAATCCTTATTCAAAATTTCCATTAATCCCTAAAGGATGTCTTGCTCCCCCTCAACAAATGAGATATTTTCCCTAAGAGTCTTCTCACGTGCCTTAAAATACTCAATCAATATACTTTAATCGTTACCTATGACACGTTGTTTCAATCTTGATTCCAAATTTAGGTTAGACTCTTTAATTTTAGTATTTTTGCATACAACTTCAAGTTCACTCTCCTCCTCCTATTATTCATCTCCACTCTCTCCATAATCACTCACATGGGAATCATAAATAATGGCCCCGAATTTCTCATGCTCAGAATTATCTACATGGAAAGAATTTTCCTCAAGCCTCTCATGACTAGCCATGGACGCAATGTAGTTGTGCTCAATGGGAGAATTAGTTCCTCTTACATTCCACTATCACTAATGGTGGCATTATATGCAATAGGTTTCATGACCTCCTTCCTTACCTTAGTGGGACACTCAGGTTCTCTATGTCCATAACCCTCATGCCCAAAACATCTATACGACTCATCATACATAAAATTATCATTACAATTTTATGGAATTTTATAGCCTTGTTAAAGTTTCTTTTCTCAAACTTCTTTTCATCTTTTGATTGTTTTCAAACAAGAGAAATTTCTTTTATTTTTATGCAAACATTTACATATCATCCGAATCAATGTCAGACTCATGATCTGATACATGTGTTTCCCCCTTCAGAGATTTCAAAGCAATGCTTTTATATTTCTTCATCTTTTTGGAGGAAAACTTGTGATGTTCATAAGTTTAAAGATCGTTTAGAAGCTCTTTGAGTTTTGTAGAGTACAAAGTTGCACAAGGAATTCAAAATAATCACTTTTTAATTAAATTATTCACTCAAGGGTCTTAATATTTTCTTGACTACATGAGTTTCGGGTATTCTAGAATCAGGTACTAAAGATGTGGGTGGGGACCAACACTTTAAAATCTCTTGACATACCCACTCATTTATCACCTTTTGTGATGATTTTATACACATCTTACAATATATGTAATTAGATCCATCACACATAGGGGGTCTAAATAACGAGTAACCATATATACCATAACTACCCAAATTCATAGCCTAAGAAACTCGTAGGCTCCCACTTTGATACCAATTAAAAGTTATGGGATAGACTTAATGGTTTAAACAAAAGTCAATTTTTAATTTTTTCAAATTAACTGTTAAACTTAAAAAGAATTAACCCAAACAAACATAAGCACCAATTTTAAATGAAAGTTATGTAAACCAATTTCAGTCAATTTTATCATAAAACATGAATCTATATGATAATTGAATAAATTAAAATAAACAATCTAACAATGCCCGATGTACGAGAAAAACTTGAATGAAATAAACCTCGAATTGTCCATCAACACCAAATCTACTACGCATGGAATTACAAAGGACACGACATAAGATTTATAACACAGACTCGGCACCCTTGCTAGTCTTGATGCTCATCATTTTTAAATTTTTTGCTACTATCACAAAATAGTCCGCCTATGGCCATCCCCTCCCGGATCCTGATCCTCATGGCGGGCGGGCTGCGCGAGAGTGATGATCCTTAGGTCCCGCGCATCCTTCTCGGGAGCGCTTCGATCGACGTCATTTGAGGTGAGATGAAAAATGTAGAGAGATTAGAGTTGCAAGTTTATTTTACTCAAAATAGACAAAATAAAAAAGGAAGCCATCCCGAAGGACAGCATCCAAAAACATACTCGTGCATACGAAACCAAAGTGATTCGAAAAGGGTCTGCAGGCTAAGTTACGAAATGGGAAGGTGTTAGGATCCCATTCTGCCCTTTCGTTATCTCATGGGTTTTTGTTATTTTCCTTTATTTTCCTCGTGATATGTGTGCATGTGTATATATAGTGGAGATAGTAATCATCGACTTGTACCATGGAAGAGGTAAAGCGAGTCGTCCGTAGGAAGGTATAAAAGTATTATAAAATAGGATTTAGGCGATCATCACTACGTTAATCGTTATGAGGGAACGATAATGTATATGGAATAATAGGCTCTTAAGAACAAATATATGTATATATATAGTATAAGAGAATGGAGTTAACAAAAAATAGAAAATACGAGAAAAAGTAAAAAAATAGGGATCGAGTCTCGGGTTTTACCCCGAGACGCCTACGTAGCCTAGAGAGGCATCAAAGTCCACGTGGTTCGCATACAAAATGAGGGGTGGGGTTTATCCCATAAATCCAACCGGGGATTCTCTTATTTTTGTGTGTGTGTAGAAAAAGTGTTTTAGTTGTGAGAGAAGTGTAAGAAAAGTGTGAGAATTCCCATTTGGAATTTATGTGCAAACCCTCTTTTTTTTTGGGGGGGTTTTTTATTTATATGAAATTAAGAGATGTGAAATAATACTAAATAAAAAGTATATTAGGATGTGTGAGATGAGATAATGAAAGTGCTATGTGATAAAACAAGTTATTGCGAATTTAAGGAGAGAGTTGAGAAAATTGGACCTTCTGGGAGATCTTGAGCTTGATCTTGAATGTTGGAGAGCAAACCTTAGACTTGGATGATGATGGAGGGTAGTGAATTATCCAAGTTTGGTAAAAAGGATGATGAAAGGTGAAGGTTGGAAAGGATTTGGGTGTGGAAATCACGCTGACTTCGAGAGAGGTTTTATGGATTTACTGAGAGTGATATCTATCAGATTTGGGATCCTCTTGCAATGAGGTCAAGGCCTCCTTTTTATAGGCCCAGGGCATTGACAATCGGCATAGCCCTGTTCCTACCATTTGGTAGGTGCGTTTAGGCACACTACCGAGAGGCAGGGTCTGGGGCCTGCCATTTGATAGTGTCTTTAAGGACTTTTTGGAAAATCGGCCGCAAAACGGAAACCGTTGATCAAAATCGTGCACTGGGTGGACCATTGAAAAGGTCATTCATAGACCTTCGAAAGTCCTTTGGAATGCTCCTAGGTTCGAGAGATGACTTTAGGTCAAATATGTTTTGGAAGCATTCATTAGTCCATTATATGGGGAATCATCGGACGCAAACGGATCGTTCATCCGCATGGTAAGTCCGAATCGTGCACGGGGTAGGTCGTTGGAAAGTTTAGGAGATATACTTCGACATTCCAAAGAGTTTGATCAGGTTCACGGAGTTGACTTTGGTCAAACAGGCCCTGGAAGCATTCGGTAACTTTCGAAGTCAAACGGATGGTTCGTCCGTACCTTAAGTCGAAATCGCACATGGGATGGACCATTAGAAAGGGGTTTTAGTGCCCTTTGAAGATTCATTCAGTCTCGGTCAAGTTGAAGAGCTGACCTTAGTCAAATAGAGCCTGGGAGAGCCTAGTGGCCTCTTGATTGAGTTTCGAGGGAAATGGGTCATTCGTCCGCATGGTAGGTCAGAATCGCGCATGAGACAAACCATTGGAAAAGGGTTTCAATGCCCTTCGAAGATTCATTCAGTCTCGGTCAAGCTGAAGAGTTTGACTTTTGGTCAAACGGAGCCTGGGAGTGCCCGATGGCTTCTAGGTCAGTACTCGGGGTATGACCTAGATATGTAGTGATGAGGGGAGGTGCTAGGGACCTAAGGAGAGTTTAGGGGGTAACAGAATGGGGTGTCTATAGAGCCCCTCGACGGGTGAGTTTGGAATAATTGATAGCCATCGAATAGACATTGCATGATGCTTTTGAGGGAGGATGACCAATTCAGAGGGTCGAGGACAATTCTGAGGACCTAAGGGATAAAGGATGGCCAATTTAGGGGATCGAGGCCAATTTTTAGGACCTAAGGGAGCGAGGATGACCAATTTAGGGGTCGAGGTCGATTCTGAGGACCTAAGGGATGGTTTGGAGGAAAGGTTTAGGCCAATTCCTGAGGAGGTGCTGGGGATGACTGATTCTGCGGGTAAAATCCAATTTTGAAGGCTTGATAATGAGGGTGACCGATTCTGCGGGTCGAAGATGATTCTGCGAGCTGAAGCCAATTCTGAGGGCTGGAAGATGAGGATGACTGATTCTGCGAGTCGAAGCCGATTCTACGGGAATAAGTTGAGATGACTAATTCTGCGAGTTGAAGCCCATTCTGAGGGCTTAAGTTGAGATGACCAATTCTGAGGGCTTAAGTAGAGATGGCCAATTCTGTGGGTCGAAGCCAATTCTGTGGGCTTAAGTTGAGATGACCCATTCTGCGGGTCAAATCCGATTCTAAGGGCTTTAGTTGAGATGACCAATTATGCCGGTTAAAGCCGATTCTAAGGGCTTAAGTATAGATGACAAATTCTGCGGGTCAAAGAAGATTCTAAGGGCTTAACTTGAGATGACCAATTCTGTGGGTCAAAGCCGATTCTGAGGGCTTAAGTAGAGATGACCAATTCTGCGAATCGAAGACGATTCTGAGGGCTTAAGTAGAGATGACCAATTCTGTGAGTCAAAGATGATTCTGAGGGCTTAAGTGATGATCCAAGATCGAGGTCAATTCTGACCTAACTATGGTGACGATCCAAGACCGAGGTCAATTCTGACCTAAGAGTGGTGACAATCGAGGATCGAGGTCAATTCTGACCTAACTATGGTGACGATCCAAGACCGAGGTCAATTCTGACCAGAGAGTGGTAACAACCGAGGACCAAGGTCAATTATGACCTAACTATGGTGAAAATCCAAGATCGAGGTCAATTATAACCTAAGACTGATGACGATCGCGGACCGAGGTCAATTCTGACCTAACTAAGGTGACGATTCAAGACTGAGGACAATTCTGACCTAACTAAGGTGACAATCCAAGACCGAGGTCAATTTTGACCTGAGAGTGGTGACGACCGAGGACCAAGGTCAATTCTGACATAACTATGGTGACGATCCAAGACCGAGGTCAATTTTGACCTAAGAGTGGTGACGATTGAGGACCGAGGTCAATTCTAACCTGAGAGTGGTGACGATCGAGGACCGAGGTCAATTCTGACCTAACTATGGTGACGATCTAAGATCGAGGTCAATTCTAACCTAAGAGTGGTGATGACAGAGGACCGAGGTCAATTCTGACCTAACTAAGGTGACAATCCAAGACCGAGGTCAATTCTGACCTAAGAGAGGATAAAGATTGGATTTTGGGTTCCGCTAGGGAATGAGCTGGGGAAATTACCACGTGATGTTGTGTTGAGCAGGGGAGCTGATTGCTGGGGAAGAGTTTTTTATCTTAGGGATTTCGCAGAGGAAAGGCAAGTTTGATGTCGTAAACTTCACTGGGGAAATGATTAGGTGGTCCAGGGATTGGACGTATTTTAAGACCTTTGGCGGATAGGAGGTGATCCTTAGAGATCCTCTGGGGACGTTGCCGAGAGGAGTTTCACTTGGGTTTTGAGAGTTTCGCTGGGGAAATGGGGGTTTCGCTTGAGGGAGTGTAAAATTCTCTTGGTGAAAATGTTCTAAATCCTTTTCGGGATTTTTAGGAATTTTCTGAGGATTTTTCTGGATTTTTTGGTATTTTCTGGGAATTGTTGTACGAAATTTTAATGGGGTGTCGGTCGACACAGTTCAGAGGGTGCCATTCGGTAGTGGTACAAACTTTTGGAGTGCCACAGGAAGGTAAGAAGACAGTGCCGATCGGTGGGTGGGGGTTCAATGCCGATCGGCATGACGCTTAGCATCCTATATAAAGGGGGAGAATTCCCATAATCTTTCACAGCTTCTTGCTTTCTTTCTTTATGCGATTTTCCTCTATAAATCATTCTAGCATTTCAATCTCCAAGAAATGGCAGCCTTTGTGAGCACTGCAGCGCATAGGGAATGGTTGACTGTTGATGACTGGGTGAACGTGGAGTGGAGGGCCAGGGATCCTGTTATTTTGGAGAGTGAAAACTCCTTTGACTCATTCGAGCCGATTGCGGATGAGCGTACTTTGCTGCAGGAGCCATCACATCATCGGTCTTCTAAGGTGGTGAGCCCTGGCGGTTATGTAAGTAACATAACTTTTGGCATTCTTCTCTTTTTGCTAATTTTTTCTTTCTTCCTTGAATTTTGATAAGGTTTCTTCTTTTGATAGTCTGATATCTCTTTGAAGAAGATTCGTGATCGTGGGACGATGGGGCTTAAGGTTTTCTGGGAGCATCTTCCACTTGTGGTGCGTTGGGTGGTATCATTAACAGGTTTTGGGAGGTTCGCATCTGCGCTGGATGAGACGCCTCGATCGACAACAGTCTTGTGCGCTTAGGGGGAGAGATGGTGGGATACTACCCACACCTTCCATTTCGGTTTTGGGGGATGACTGTGACTCCCATAGACGTGCAGCAACTACTGGGGATGGATTACGGTGGGGATCAGATAGAGGTGGATTGCTCCTTGCGAGTGAGGCCGGAGGTGGTGAGGGAGACGCTCGGTGACGTAGGGAGGATAGTTTCTTGGGGATTCCATCTGATTGTCCTTACTGAAGGATGTTTTGATGAGTAGGGTGGTTGATGTGGAGGACAGGATGCAAGGAGGCAGATGGCCCAATTGTTCATTTTGCTGGTGTTGGGATGCTTTATGGTGGCGTCGAATGGCGACGTCATCCATTTGTGGTTCTTGTCGTATTTGAGGATGTTTTCGAACATCCCTCTCTATGATTGGGGGAGCTGATTTTGGTGACCCTCTATTTTTCTTTGGATGCGTTCAGCCGGTGCTGTCGGTAAAAAATTTCTGGAGACATGTATCTCCTCAAGGTATCCTTTAATTTTGCGCATTTTCCTTTCATGGATTCACATTTTCCTTATGCGTCTCTTTTTAATTGTGAATTCCTGTCTTTGGTAGACGTGGTTCTACGAGGTGATTGGGTGCAATACCTATCTGATCGCTCTGAAGCATCATACTGTTAGGGACTTTTGTCAATTGTATCGATGGCCGAAGTCCGATCGGCAGTCGAAGGGATCCCTCTCTCTGGAGGCGGTGCGTCAGGTCTTGAATAGCCTGACTAGTGGTAGGTTAAGACTCTTCCCTTTTCAGTCTTGGTTTTGGCAAGTTTTAATTTTTTATTGACTTATGCCTACTGTGGATTTTTAGGTGACTTTTTACCCTTAGGGGAGAGCCATTCAGGATACGGGGGAGAGTGGGGTGAACGCACAGATGAGGCATTTGTTGGCGCATGAGTTGGGCCATTCCTGGTATCCGGGGGAGCGAGTGGGTCGACAGATTATTGAGGATGAGGTGGTGGTGCCACCCGCGCAGCATCCTATTTCTATGAGGCAGGAGAGGCTGTTGTTGGAGGATGCGAGGATCGCGGCGATGATCAGCAAATCCTACCTATTTTACACTGATACGGCTGGACCATATGGTTATATGGACTTTGTGATGAGCTGGTTTATGGTGCCCAACATATAAGATGCCTTGCCTTTCCCTCCTGCGGGTTCAAGTCGGGCGGTGGTTCGGCAACGACGGCGGCTTCAGAGGTACCTTTCGTGCGATTGCACACTCCTTATTACAACATTCAGCGAACTGATGGAGGGATGGTGCCTATATTGCACCATCCTCATGCGATGGATCCAGAGGAGTTGGGTTTGACAGAGGAGGTCATTCGTCCTGCGGTATACCTTCTTGCTCTTTTTGGTTCCTTTTCTGTTTTTATCCATCTTTGATACTGATTTTGTTTTTTGTTTACAGTAAGTCCGGGTGTCGACCACTTGGCTGAGGGACATTAGAGACCGGATCTCTTCGGTGACTGCCCACATTCGGGATGCGGTCTCGGTTTCTTCTTGTTTGGTTCCTTGTGTTTCATCCGGGGAGGAATCTATCTAGGGTAGTTGTGGTACGTCATCTCGCCGTAGGGGAAAGAGAGCGTGTCACAGGGGTGGAAACTATTAGAGAGAGTGGTGAAGGGTAGGTAAGATAAAGAGAATGAGAATGTGGGTTTGGGCTGAGTCCCGTTGTATTTTTTCCTTTTTCTTTTTCCTGCAAAATTTATGTAACAAAGAGAACAAATATATATGCAATGCAATGGGATTTTTTATTATCCTTTGTTAATGATGAATGCATGCGCATACGCTTTTTACTTTGCTGTTGAGACCGTAAAAAGAAATATTTTTAGGATTTTGAAGGAATGTTAAAAATGGGAAATTTTATAAGGATGGAAAAGGATTTTTGAAATTCTGTTGAGAATATCAATTTACTTTTATTGGGCTTCTGATTTTGATAAAAGCGAAAAAAGGAAAATTTCCAAAAATAGGGGGTTGCCAATCGGCAAGCACCTTGTCCTGCCTATCGGCAGTCAAGTCCAGTCCCATCAATTCAAAGATTTTGATTTGTGCCCTCTTTAGCCTTTTGTACCTTGTGGGGTAGGATTCCCTCTTATTTATACAGGGATTGTGTCTCTTGTGAGGGCTCACAAGTATAAAAAGTGGAAGGGTGGAGTGTTTCCATCACACCTTCACTTGTCTACTGTTTCTTTGTCTTGCAAGATGTCTCTCCCTGGTAGCATTGAGTTTGCTAATTACCTCGAAGCCTTGGAAGCAATGTGCTCTTATAATGTCGACTATGATGTTTTCAACATGCGTCGAGTCTCTTTGTGGCACAATCGATCCATTGAGTGAAACATGCTGATGGCGGCGGTATAACTTTGGTACCCCGAAGATCATGTATTCCATTTTGGGTTGGATGAAGTTTGTCCTACCTAAGAGGACTATTCTGCCATGCTGGGGGATAATCCCAGTGTTGCTGCGGCTTTACCCGAATTTTCTCATCCTCCCAGGGATATGCTGATTGGGCTTCTTCGCATTTCACCTTCGGCGACTAGATCACTGTTTACTGGAGGAATAATTTCCCTCCCGGCGGTGTTGCAGTCCATGAATTTACGGCAAGTAGGCGATGTTGGTTATGCTAGAGCCATTGCTCTAGGCTTAGTATAAAAAATGTTGCTGGTGACTGGGGAACTGCGGGTGGATCCACAACTTGTAGCCATTACTTCATAGATGTTATACCATCGCAATCCTGCGGTGGTGATACTGGCGGAGACCCTGAACGGTCTGGATGCCTGGCGAGAAAGTCGTTCTGACTTCCTGTGGGGTAGCCCCACGATGTTGTTCATGTGGTTTTCTGAAAGACTTCGCCTGGTGACTCTTCCTGAATATCCTTTATCGGTTGTACCCAACTTCTTTTCGCGTCATTTTTTTAGTGGTGGCCTGGATATTGCGAGCTGGGAGAAATGGTTTGTGGAGCATGGGGCTCGAAATCTTTATTGGCCAGTGCCTTTGTGGGGACAGTTGTTGCTTGTTCTGGAGCTAGGAGAATACTCATATGTGCGACTGGTTGGTCTCAGACAGACCTCTTTTTATTTCCCTTGGCGGCTTCTGCGCCAATTTTGCTAGGCACAGGTCGTGCCACCTCGGACAATAATTTTTTTTTCGATAGAGGATTTGATGGAGCGTCTGAGCATGCGGCTTGGCTCTCTGTGGGAGAATCGGCGTCCGTCGACCCTTCGTTCTCAGTCTGTTAAGAGAGTTTAGCATATCCCTGGGGATTATATAAAGTGGTTATGGAGGAGCGTAGTTAGCAAGATGTTGGTAGTGGAGACTGGTCAAAGGTGGTTTGTTTCTTTTGACACCATGGGAGGAGGTGTTGTGGTTTTTTCGAAGCTAGTTTGAGCTTATTGGTCCATGGAGTGTCTGCGACACTCTGTTCAGGCAGGGGAAACTTGGGGACCCCAGGATGTAGATGATGATGACGGAGCAGGCTCCTCTGGTAGTTGTGAATAGGACCCTTGGAGAGTTTATTATGGGGAATAAATGTGGGGATTTTATTTGTCTTTTTAGGAGGGTGGGGGGAAGGGAGTTATCCGTTCCTTTTCTTATGTAATCTGTACCGTAATTTCTTATTAATGAAATAAACAAGTTTTCGATCATCCAGCTATGCCTTTGATGAGTTTTGTGTTTGTTTGAATTATCTATACCGATCGCTAAGGCATACATAAACCTTTTATTTAAGTATATGTTGGAATTGATTGTCGTTCTTGGGGATAAGAAAAGAATACTATTTTTTGAAAAAGAATGTAAGGTGTATGAGCTGCCTACGTACCTCTGGGGTTTTTAAAAAGTTTTAATTTGTTTGAAAATGGTTTTTTTTTGCAGAGGATCAGGCCCACGTAGTTCTGGGTAGGGGGAAATGAAGAGATTTCTTTTTTAGAATAGAAGGGAGATGAGAAGAGTCATAGCGCGCCGAGATTTTGGACTACGGGTAGAATTTCTTGGGCCGGACTAGGTTGACTAGACGAGCCATCTCTTAACCATCTAAGTGGGTGAGCATGGCGGCACCATCGAACAAGATCTTCTTGACAATGTAGGTGACTCTCCAATTGGGATTGAATTTCCCTCTGGGGTCCCGGACGGGTTCTACGATTTCTTTACGGGCTAGGTCCCCTTCTCGGACATCACGGTCCTTGACTCTCTTGTTGAATGATCACCCTATTCGACGATGGTACCCTTATATGCGGTATAGTGCTTTTAATCTCCTTTCATCTAGAAGGGTCAGCTAGTCAAGACGACTTTGGCACCATTCTTCTTCACTGACCTTGCTTTCAAGCATGACATGCAATGAGGGTATTTCCAGCTCCATGGGTAGTACTACTTCCACATCGTAGACTAGAGAGTAAGGGATAGCCCAAGTAGAGGTTTGAATTGAGCTTTGGTAGCCCCAGAGGGTGTACGGGATCCGATTGGCCCAATCCCGATAGCTTTTGATCATCATACTGATGGCGTCATCAACTGCACCATTGGCCTGAGGTCGGTAGGGAGAAGATTTGTGTCTCTGAATCCCATACTCATTGACCACCTTTATGACTTCTGCCTCAAAATGCAACCCGTTATCTGATACTAGCTCGTACGGGACCCCATATCGACAGATGATATTTTTATTGATGAATTTGGCCATTTTCTTGGCGTTCAACACTGTGTATGACTCAGCTTCGACCCATTTGGTGAAGTAATCAATGGAAACTAGGATGAACTCATGCCCATTGGAAGCTTTCATTATAACCTTCCCTATAATATTGATGCCCCAGGTGGAGAATGGCTAGGGAGAGGTCATGTTGTATAATTCGCACGGAGGTAGATGCTGAAGGTTGGAGAATTGTTTGAATTTGAGGCATCTCCGGACATATATGGTGCAATCCTGGGTTATGGTGGTCCAGTAGTAACCTTGTCGGATGATCTTCTTAGCAAGCATGTGACCATTCATATGAGGTCCGCATTCCCCACTATAGATCTTCTGCATTAACTTTTCAATGTCAGCCCCTGCGAGGCAGTGCAGATGAGTTCCATCGAAGTTTCTTTTGAGAAGTGCTTTGTGACATATGATGTACTGGGCAGCCATTCTTCGAAGGGTTGCTCGATCTTTTTTATTGGAACCCTCGGGATACCTACCATGCTTTAGGACATGCCAACTATCATAGTACCAGCAATTGTCTAGTTCAGGATCTTCTGTGGTGACGAGCTCAATGTGGTAGCAGTGGGTTAGTTTGTCTTTCTTTTGAACAAGGAAGGGGGTCATCGTAATTCCTTTGGGCATATCGACCATACAGGCCAAGGTACCAAGGGCATCGGCTAGGTTATTCGTTGCTCGAGGTAGGTAATGGAAGGTAATATCTTGGAATTGGGAGGCTAGTTCTTCTAAGTGGGCATGGAAGGATTGAGTTTCTCGTCCTTGACTTTCCATTTTCTGAGCATTTGACTGATGATGAGGGCGGAATCCCCGTAGACGTCGAGGCATTGGATATCTTTCTTAAGAGCAACTTTCAGGCCTACCATGCATGCCTCGTATTCAGCCATGTTCTTGTTGCAATAGAAATCCAATTTGATGGCGATGGGAGTGTGGGAGTCAAAGAACATTTGCCATTGACGGGTGTCTTGAGCGGTGCAAAGGATGTTTTCATTTGGGAATTCAGAGACTCAGACATCGACTTCTTCTACGGGGTAATCAGCGAAGCAGTCAGAGATGTCTCTTCCTTTCATGTCTTTCTGCGTGACGTACATAATGTCAAACTCAGCTAGGAGCATCAACCATCGGTCCATTCAGCTGGACAATGAGGGTTTCTCAATAAGGTATTTGATGGGGTCCATTCAGGATACAAGTTTGATGGGGAAGCCGAGCATGTAGTGCTGTAACTTTTGGGTGACCCAGACAAGTGTGATACATGCCTTTTCCAAAGCAATGTAGTTGACCTCGTACTCATCCAATTTGCGACTGGCATAATAGATGGCCCTTTCATTTGTGGGAATCTTCAAGGTATTGGGCTAGCAGAGCCCCAGCAGCAGTGTCGATTATGGTTAGGTATAGGAGGAAGGGGAGACCAGGCTATGGTGTCATGAGTACCGAGGGTTGGGTCAGATATTGTTTGATTCGATCAAAGGCTTCTTGGCATGCCTCATTCTAAACTTTAGTTGAATCCTTTCGGAGGAGTTTGAAGATAGGATCGCAGATGGAGGTTAAGTGGCTGATGAACCGGCTGATGTATTACAATTTCTTAAGGACACCTCGAACTTCTTTCTCTGTTCGGGGAGGTGGCATCTCAAGTATGGCTTTCAGCTTGGCGGTATCATCTTCTATCCCCTTCTCACTGACCATGAATCCTAACAGTTTTCCCTTTATAACGTCGAAGACGCATTTCTGTGGATTGAGTCTCATCTGATACTGTCGTGATCGTTCAAAAAACTTTCAGAGAGAGGGAACATGACCCTCTCTAGTCTTGGATTTGATAATCATATCATCCACATAGACCTCAACTTCTTTTTGAATTAATTCGTGCAGGATGGTTGTGGCAGCCCTCTGGTAGGTAGCCCCAGCATTCTTGAGACCAAATGGCATGACTCTGTAGCAAAAGGTTCCCCATGGGGTGATGAATGTGGTTTTTTCTTGGTGGTCTAGGTGCATTTTGATTTGGTTATATCCGGTAAACCTGTCAACGAATGACTTGAGAGCATGACTGGTTGTGTTGTCCACGATCATGTCGATATTGGGTAGAGAATAATCATCCTATGGAGAGGTTTTGTTCAAATCCCGATTGTCAACACACATCCAAACTTTTCCTCCTGATTTCGGCGCGCGCACTATGTTGGCTAGCCATGTGGGATATTCAATCACACGAATGAAGCCTACACTCAACTGTTTTACCACCTCTTCTTTGACCTTGAGCGACCATTCGGTGCAGAGTTTTCTTAACTTTTGTTTAACCAGCTTGTAATCTGGGAGAGTGGGGATCTCGTGCTGAGTTATTTCAGGATCAATGTCGGGCATATCATCATAGGACCATGCGAAGACATCCGCGAATTCCTTTATCAATTCTTCGAGTTGTGCACGCTCATGCTCGTCGAGGGTAGTCCCTATCCTAATCTCACTCAGTTGGCTACTAGAACCGAGGTTAACAATAACAGTCTCTTCTTCATTAACTTGAACGCAGTTATATTGTTTATTATTAACCTTATTTAGATCAGTTAACAATTGTTCATTTGCAAAATCATCATCATTAAAAGTTTGATTAGAATCCAAACAGTTAATGTAAGGCACAACAAGATACTCAAAATCTTTGTTTATTTCATTACTATGGAAAACAGCATTGAGAGCCTCGTCAAAAGAGGACTCGATTACATTTGAAAAAGGATAGACAACAGAAGAAGAAAAGGGGTAATCATTCGGATTAGGGGAAAATTTAGCAGGTAGAACTAGCGCAGCATGCCAGTTAAGGATAGGTGTATCAGCAGCTTTAATCAGGTGGTATGGATTAAGTGATGTAGTGCCTGAGTGAACCATGCAGAGTGTTAGCCCAAGTGTCTGTAAGTTGAAGGAATCTTCGGAGTCACTTTCCTCAGTCTCTTCGGTATCTTTGATGAGCGATTGTACATGGTGTTGGGAACTCTCGACCCATGGGTAGTTATATTGGAAAAAGATCTCCATTCTAGGGTTCATCTTCTTGTCTGTATGGTCATACCATGGTTCAGGAAAGATCTAAAAGGGGAAGACTTCGCCCTCTTTGATAAATCGTCCATTCAAGGAATCATCTGGGATAGTCTGGACGTAGTCTAGTCCTCTCTTTGGTTGAGACTGGCGGATCATTCTGAGCTCTTGTTCAGATGGTTGATACCCCAAACCACAAGGAGAGAAGGCTTTCTTTAGTTCAAACGGCTCAAGTATCCCTTGTTGTCTTTGTCCTAGCCCCAGTCCGGGTAAGAAGTGCTTATTTCTGAACATCCGAATCACATTAACGTTGCCATGAGGGTCATATTCTGGACAAACCCTTTCTTTAAAGTCATCCCCTACCGGGAGTAGAAGTGGTTCAACTCGGTATCCTGATAGGAGCATATCATTTGACCTGTGCTGTATCTCAAGGATTGGGATACTAGTACTTATACCAACAACATTATCATCATCGCCCAAGATGGTAATGACCCGTTAATCGGGAAAGAATTTTAATTTTTAATGGAGTGAGGAAGACACGCCCTTGAAACTGTGGAGCCAAGGTCGTTTGAGTAACAGGTTAAAACAGGCTGGGATGCCAATAACTTGGAATTTAATGATAGGGTTTATAGGGACAACCCCTATTACAAGATTTATGGATCCCATCACCTCCCTACGGGTATTATCATAGGCACGCACAACAGTGAGGGTTGGAGCGAGGTCACTTTCTTTCTGTCCTAAACATTTGAAGGTTCTCAGTGGGCAGACATTCAAGGCAGATCCATTATCGATAAGAGAGAGTGGTAGAACCTTCCCTATAACTTTGACAGAGATGTTGAGTGCATGATTATGGTTTGGTCTAATCTTGGAGATTTCCTCTTCGTAAAAGGATAGCATTCGAAAAGAGGTTAAGGATCCCACCAAATTTATCTCTTCTTCTGGTGTGGCAGAGGGATGAACTGTGGGTCCAGTGAACAACTTGATCAAAGCATTTATGTGTAGCTGAGAAGACATAAAAAGCCCCCATAGAGTGATGTTAGCTTGAGTTTTCTTCAATTGATCGAGGATCTTGCTCTCCTCGAGGGTCATTTCTAGCATAGGAAGGGTTTCAACGCCCTTCCCTTTATCATTGGTTGGTAGTGAGCTTGGAATCTGGTAATGCCTCCCTGATCTGGTTATGTGATTTATTGAAGAAGGAAAAAACATGAATCTCGTTTCCTTGTCGACCTAGGGTTGTTATTCCACCTTGTTTATTTCTCCTAGGAGTTCTTTAAATGATATCATTCCACACATGTCGGCTATCGGGTCAGTTCTCTCCGAAGCTCGCTTTTTATTTAAATCTTTGAATTCTTCCCCCCATCCGGTGGCAACAATTATGTATTTCCATGCAAAGTCGATGCTTTCCACAACTTCAACGGCTTCTTCATACATGTCATCTCATTATGCGGGGATGTGTAAAGGTGAAGGGACTAGGCACCCCTGTAGCTTCAAAGCATCGAACAACTCGGTGATACTGCAAATGTTGTTGGTCTGCTTGAAGAATTCTACTATAATCTAGACCATATCATCCAGGGTGACTTCATCGGTTGGTACTACCCAACTATCTGACTCTCGGGCCCATTTCCATGCTTCCAAGAACATCTTATTAAATATGTGGTAATTAATGATCATCTGTGAGGGCAATTTCAGCCCGAACTCTAGGAGTTGGTTTAGGACTTCTGATAATTCCATACTTCCATTTTCAGAACGAATACGGACAGTGATGCATGCTCTGGTAAGGATTGGCAGTGCTTGATCAGTGAGGCTAGCAGGGTGTAGGAGGAAATATGGGCAAATTTGGAGAGGTTTAGGATAGTATATGGGTGTGATATGAGTTGAGGGATCAAATTTCGGGTTCTCTTCTAGAAAGATGGCATTGGTATTATTTAGAAGTAGGTTATGAGTAGTGTTTGGCTTAGGATTGACTGGTGGGGCGATGGTCCCCCGATTAATTAGACCTTGGATCATGTTTCGGAGTGGAAATCATTGGTCGGTGGTATGGCCAGATGTTTGGTGAAAGACGCAATGGGCATCTGCCTTGAAGTTTCTTGGGAGTGGATTTGGCAATGGATGGGGATCCAAGCATTTGATGAGGTTTCGGCTTAGCAGGGCTTGATAGACTTTGGAGAGGGGAGCATGAAGCTCAGTGTATTCCTTTCGGACTAGGACATGGCGGCTTTCTGGTTCCCATGATGTGTTTGGTTGAGAGATATTGTTGATGGTTGAGACGGTAGCACTTGCAGGCTTGTCATATTTTCTGGGGGTGAACTCTCCGGACACCTTCTTTTGTTCAACTTCTATCTTGGCAAGACCTTCCTCGATTTCTACCCCTGTCTCTCTGAGAGCTAGAAAATTAGGATAGTATTGTCCTCCCATCGTTGTTCGGACATGGGGTAAGAAGTTATTCTTTACTATGCTGACTTGTTCTTCCTCGGAAGGCCGATTGGTCATAATTCCTTCTTTTTCCCTCCATCGAGCGATGAAGTTATTGACTAATTATCCAAGGTTCTACTTGAGTAGCTCTAAATCATGGCGGGTGACCTCAAGCTCTTTATTGTATTTGTACTGTGATACGAATTCTCGAGCTACATCCTCCCAGCTACGAATTCTGGATTCTTAGAGAGACAGAAACTATCAGAGGGCGCTATCCTTCAGATTTTGCTGAAACAATTGGGCCATCACTTCTTTAGAAGCCCCTAGTAGAGTCATGTAATGGTGATAACTATAGAGATGAACAATCGGGGGTCCACTTCCTCTGAATTTCTCGATATTTGGCATCTTGAACTTCTCGGGTAACCTAGCTTTAGGATAAGGAGACATGTGGGTCTACTCCATGTAATTTCTCGAGATTCTGACTTGGTTAAACTTCTTGGTGAGCATCTTGAGGTCATTTTTTACTTTGTCCAGCTCTTCTTCCTTCGAATTAATGCCCATAGGCAAGTTAGCCCCATGTTGGGCAAGGTTCGGCATAGGAAGCTGGGCAGGCAGCGACCCATTGACAGGAGGAGCATGTGGAGCGTCCTAATACTCTTCGAGAACCCAGATAGGTGCAGGTGGATCCATGGCATGAGGAAGTATGGTCTCGGGCTCTTGAGGAATAGGAACCTGGTTTCGTTGCATCTCTCGGACCTCGGTTTGGAGGTTGTCAATCTTGGATACAAGCTGAGCTAGAACTGTCGTCAGATCCGGCTGCACAACGAGTACTTGATCGGTATTCTCCATGGAGCGAATGGATTTTGGACTCGGAAGGAGTAATAGGTGAATGTACGAAACTCCGGGGTGACTTGATTGAGGACCGAAGCCAATAAGGAGTCAGGCCAAGGGTTTGCGATCGACCTGAGAAGGCGTAAAATGGGATTTATTTTTGAGAAAAAAAGGGGGAAAATATTTTTGACATTTTTTTTCCGAGATGGAAAGACAAAATGTTTTTGGATTTTTGATAGACAAAGGAAAAATGCTTTTTGGATTTTTGATAAAGAAAACAAAGAATTTTCCCTTTGGAGACGGTCTCAGCACAATTATTATAATTATTATGTTTTCACTTGTATTAATTCTCCTAAATGCAAAATGAAATGTCGGACAGGACTCGAGTTTTGAAAAATTGGGTTTGTAATTTATGCGAAACTATGGATGGACTTGTGACCAGGCTTATGGATAGGGTCCCGTTTTAAAAATGCGTGAAAATTCGGGCGGTAGGCCGACCCAGAATTTCGGTAGAGTTTCGGGTTGAAACCGACAATCTAACATGTGTGTCCTAGGGTTGACACTTATACGCAGGTATGAAGTTGGTTGGGTGAATTTGAAAGGGTTCCCCCCTTTGGCGTGACTTCTACGATATACGTCTTGCTCTTGTGGGAAATCGGTGCGTGTGGACAAGCCATTTGATATACCTGAGTATACGTGAATTGCCTCACCATATACCTCGTGGGGACGGTACGTGTGAGAGCGAATTTGATATACTCGGTGTACGTGAATGAGTTCCCTATGATATACCACCCGTCATGACTTTGGTCAAGCGGTACGATGAGGGGGAACCATTCGATATACGTCAAAGGTACTGGGCCAATGGAACGTGAGAGTCATATCGCTTAGGCTAACCGTGCCCTGCCAGACCAGCGCCAATCACGAAGTGACCCTCCAATTACTGGGTAAAATTTGGTCAATGATAATGCTCTTTGGTGATGTCGTGTGAATCATGCATGATCCTCTTATTAGTTTCTTATGAGAATGTATTTTCTGATTATAACAAACAGGGAGCAAAGTGCAAGTACCAATGGTACACCAAGTATGGATGATGCATGCAACATGTGGATATATGTGACCATAGGTGCACGTGGTGCGAAGTGTACATGGAGAATTTTCTACAAGTGTGAATAGAAGCATAAGCATGGGGATACACATGAGTAATAAAGGCGGAACAAGCAAAATGGGGGAGAATATAAGAAAACATAACACCCACATAAATAGAGTTTAGCCCTTAAAATAAAGTACCCAACAGAATCACCACTATGGCCATCCCCTCCCGGATCCTGATCCTCGCGGCGGGTGGGTTGCGCGAGAGTGAGGATCCTTAGGTCCCGCGCGTCCCTCTCGGGATCGCTTCAACCGGCGTCATTTGAGGTGAGGTGAAAAATGTAGAGAGATTAGAGTCACCAGTTTATTTTACTCAAAACAGACAAAAGAAAAAGGGAAGCCATCCCGAAGGACAACATCCAAAGACATACTGGTGCATACAAAACCAAAGTGATTCGAAAAGGGTCCGGAGGCTAAGTTGCGAAATGGGAAGGTGTTAGGCACCCATTGCGCCCCTTCGGTCTCTCATGGGTTTTTGTTATTTTCCTTTATTTTCCCCGTGATATGTGCATGTGTATATATGGTGGAGATAGGAATCATCGACTTGTACCATGGAAGAGGTAAAGCGAGTCGTCCGTAGGAAGGTATAAAAGTATTAGAAAATAGGATTTAGGCGATCATCACTACGTTAATCGTTATGAGGGAACAATAACGTATATGAAATAATACACCCTTAAGAACAAATATATATATATATATATATATATATATATATATATATAGTATAAGAGAATGGAGTTTAGAGAAAATAGAAAATGCGAGAAAAAGAAAAAAAATAGGACTCGAGTCTCGGGTTTTACCCCGAGATGCCAACGTAGCCTATAGAGGCATCAAAGTCCACGAAGATCGCATACAAAACGAGGGGTGGGGTTTATCCCATAAATCCAACCGGGGATTCTCTTATTTATGTGTGTGTGTAGAAAAAGTGTTTTAGTTGTGAGAGAAGTGTAAGAAAAGTGTGAGAATTCCCGTTTGGAATTTATGAGTAAACCCTCTTTTTTCTTGTTTTTTGGGTTTTTATTTATATGAAATTAAGAGATGTGCAATAATACTAAATAAAAAGTATATTAGGATGTGTGGGATGAGATAATGAAAGTGTTAAGGAGAGAGTTGAGAAAATTGGACCTTCTTGGAGATCTTGAGCTTGATCTTAAATATTAGAGAGTAGACCTTAAACTTGGATGATGATGGAGCGTAGTCAATTCACCAAGTTTGGTGAAAAGGACAATGAAAGTTGAAGGTTGGAAAGGATTTGGGTGTGGAAATCCCGCTGACTCCGAGAGAGGTTTTCTGGATTTACTGAGAGTGATATCTATCAGATCTGGGCTCCTCTTGCAATGAGGCCAAGGCCTCCTTTTTATAAGACCAGGGAATTTTCGATTGGCATAGCCATATTCCTGCCATTCGGCATGTGCGTTTAGGCACACTGCCGATAGGCAGGGTCTAAGCCCTGCCGTTTGGCAGTGCCTTTCAGGCCTTTTTGGAAAATTAGCCGCAGAACGCTAACCGTTGATCAGAATCGTGCACAGGGCAGACCGTTGGAAAGGTAATTTAGAGACTTCGAAAGTCCTTTGGACTGCTCCCGGGTTTAGGAGTTGACTTTGGGTCAAATATGGCTTGAAAGCATTCATCCGTCCATTTGAAGGGGAATCGTCAGACGCAAACGGATCGTTCGTCCGCATGGTAAGTTCGAATTGTGCACGGGGTGGACCGTTGGAAATGGGTTTCAGTACCCTTTGAAGATTCATTCATTATCGGTCGA
This sequence comes from Sambucus nigra, assembly GCA_949130495.1. NCBI lineage: Eukaryota > Viridiplantae > Streptophyta > Magnoliopsida > Dipsacales > Adoxaceae > Sambucus > Sambucus nigra. The sequence goes on from OX422216.1 coordinate 71,775,687, forward strand.
TTTAAAGAGCTGACCTTGGTCAACTGGAGCCCGGGAACGCCCGGTGGCCTCCTGATTGAGTTTCGAGGAAAATGGGTCGTTCGTCCGCATAGTAGGTCGAAATTGCGCATGGGATGGACCGTTGGAAAGGGATTTTAGTGCGCTTTGAAGATTCATTCAGTATTAGTCGAGCTGAAGAGTTTGACTTTTGGTCAAACGGAGGGTGGGAGTGCCCGATGGCTTCTAGGTCAGTACTCGGGGTATGACCTGGATCTGTAGTGATGAGGGGAGGTGCTAGGGACCTAAGGAGAGTTCAGAGGGTAACATAATGGGGTTTCTACAGCACCTGTTCACCTCCACAATGTGAGACTTCATATATGCCTCGATGTCCATCTATGAGGCTCAGTAACCGTTTACAGATCTAGAACACAAGTGCACCGCTTCTTCACCACAAACCCCACAAACACGGATTCCATCGTATGTAATCGACAAATGATACGGAGTCCACCGTATGAAAATCACTAAGATGATGAAGTTTAAAACCTTGATGTTAAAAGAGATCTCGAAGAATATAAAGATTAAATATCTCAAAGGGTTTTGGTGAAACTCAGGTTTAAGATTTTTTGCTTATAATAGAAACATGATTTTTGCACAAATTCTCAACTTATTAACTTCCTAACATGCCTATTTATAGAAAATGAGATTTTTAATGTAGCCAAAATTCGTTCAAACCGAAATTGAGGTTCGTTGGAACGAATTCTATAATCTCGTTCGAGCAAAACCAAACCTCATTCGAACGAACATGTATATTTAATGAGTTTTGAACAATGTTTTCACAATACATAAATTTCTCTTTTGAACCTCGTTTGAATGTCATTCCAACGACATAGCCATAACGTTTGAATCAATAGAAAATCTCGTTAGAACGATCTACATGAATTCATTTGAACAACTTTAAAAACTATTTCGAACTACATTGTTTAAAAATAAGATTTTTCTTATAAAAAAACATTTATGAAAAACAACCTCAAACAAATAAAATAAACACACGATGATATCCATGAATCAAACTAAAAGCCATCCATACCCTTTTTATGATTCTTTAGATGTTAAAGACAAAACATGACATGATGATATAGACATTCTAACTTGGCTACTATTTCCACAACAAACCACGTCATAGGCTTGAAAGGTCAACACATTTAAGTCCTAACCTGTGACTCGATGAGTTTTGTCCAAACATAGAGTAAGCTAAAAAAAACTGACTCTAGTCGAGATTTTTTTCTTACATCTTGTTTCACTCTAACTATACTCCCTTCTGTGTAAGATGTGTTAGTGGTCCGCTGATCTTTCAGAATCCCTGAATGAATATCCTGTATTACACTTCCATACCCAAGAAACTCCTAACCTCCATAGGTGTTATGGGATGTTCCCACTCTACAACTGTAGAAACATTTCTAAGATCCTATGAAATCCCAGTTGCATATATAACATAGCCAAAGAATTGTACCTTTCGAAGACAAAACCTACACTTAGATAACTTGTCATACGACTTATGTTACCTAAAAGTCTACAAAACCAACCGCAATTTCATTTGAAAAATCTGTTACTTAGGTCGTTTAATATAAGATTAAACTATTGAAGTAACTCTGAACTATTTTTTGAAGAAACTCTTTTCTTTAATTCAAATCAGCTTAATCACAAGCTATGTTTATTGAAAAATGTATGAGATATGATCAATATTTTATAACTAGTTTTGAAAACCAAAACTAAACTGTTAAGTCAACTAAACCAGCACAACCACAAGAATGAGATGAGGAGATGTAAAAAGATTAAGGAGAAGGCGATTTTTAACGTGTTAAAACCTCACCCAACTGAGGAAACATCCACGGTGACTTCTAAGTCACAAACCAAAAATTCACTAAAATAAAATATACAAGTTAGAAACTATATAACACACATGCACACACAACAGACCTATAGAAGTTTAGAATATGTACCCACTGGTTTGATTCTAACTTTTCTATAGATCTGATGTTGATGTTGCTTTCTCAGTTTGTTAACTTCTCCACTTTGTTCTAGTCTTTACGCCGACTCTTGTTAATTTAAGATCTTATAGCCAACACTTATTGTGTTGTAGTGTGACAAGTGTTTGTGAACGTGTTCTAACACATGCATGCACACACACACTTATTTATGCAAACAAGCCCTAGAAAATTACAGATCAGATCTAAATGATGTTGTTTTCAGTTTCTCTCTTCTTTAGAAATAAAAAGACTTTATTTGACCTTTCAAATAATCCCAAAATCTAAGGTTACCTTGCTCGGAAGACGGTTCAAGGTCTTAATCAATTTCAGAGGGTTTTGAAAATATTTTTGAAATTGAAAACCACCGATTGCAATTCCAACTAGGTCAAAAGTCTTGTTTCATAAGAACTAGAAATAGAAACTGGATTTGTTGATTCTAGATTAGATAAAAACATTTACAGAAAAAAATTAATCAAAAAATACGATTTCTCAAGATGAGAAACTGAAATATGCAGATCTAAGTGTAATATAACATAAAATGACCAGATCTATGATTTCTATAAAAAAGAAATATAAATCTAACCGAAATGCTTAAGTTGGACAAAAGATCTCAAACTCAAGAGGATTCAAACCACGAACAGCTTTTAAACTACTACAAACGTAACTCTCAAACACTCAGGGTTAGTGTTTCGTGTAAATGGTTTAAGAAAAATGAATTAGGGTTTGAAACTGGGTTAGGGTTTGAACGAGTTAGGGTTTCTCTCTTTTCTCCATCTTCTCTATTCTCTCTCTATTTAGACGAGCTTCCAAAAGTCTTCTAATGCAGAGGGTAAGCCCCCTTATATAGTAGGCTAGGAAGGATCGAGAAGGTTAATGCGAATCTAAAGGCTGAGATTTAATCTTGGCCTTTTGACTTTGATCCAATGGTTTAAAAGAAGCGGTGAGTTAAATGCTTTTTGATTGTCCTAGAGAGGTTCAGAGGGATTGGGATTGGACGCATGCAGAGCGTTGATAAAATCAATCCAAAGGTTGAGTTTAACAAAGCAACTGAGTCTACCAATAAACACAAATCGCGTCGGTATAAGGTTGACAGGTGTATGACTCAGATTGGCTTTCACACGCGCATCTTAAAATAATTACACAGCTCCCCTGAAGTCTCAAGCGCTTTCGGATTCTACCCAACTCAACTTTCAGGCATGAAAACATAAAACCAGTAATTACAAAATGACCCCAAAAGTTTTATAAACCAAATTTTAATTAAATAAAAATTATTTAAAAATTATTAAAAAATTCCCAAAAATTATTAAAATCATTTTAAATGGAATATAACATACACAACACACACTCAATCAATTAATGCAATATATGAACAATCTATGCAACCCTAGTGTGTGTGATTGAGATTTATACCTTCAATTAAATCAAGTGTGGCTTTAAGAGGGAGATTATGAGGCTCTTTGGTATCTAGGGAATAGGACACTAATTTTGTCACAATTTCCAAACTAGATGAGAACTTATACAATGTAGACTCAAATGATTCAAGAGTATAAGGTGCTTCATAATTATATTCTCCTCTTTCGACCATGAGTATATCAAGATTTCACCAATAAACACAATAATGAATTGATCCAAAAATGGTCAAAATACCCAATTCACCATATCTGTGAACATCGGTGGCATGTTAGTCTTACCAAACGGAATGACCCAAAACTCATATTATCCATATTACGTCAGGAAAGGTGTCTTATGAATATCCTTCTACCAAATATGTAACTAAGGATATTTGGACTGTAGATCAACCTTGGAAAAGAATGGTATGCCCTATAACTGGTTGAATAAATTATCGATACGTGATAATGCATACTTATTTCGTATCGTGACTTTATTGAACTCCGAATAATCTATATATACTCGAAATGAACCATGTATCTTCTTCACAAATAAGATTGTATCTCCCCATGAAGACGTACTCCTTTGTTTGAAACCCTATCTTAATAACTGCGGGATTTATTGCCTCGTCTTTTTTATATCTAATGGAGCCATCAAGTATAGTCCCCTCATAATGGATATGGTACCCAAAATTATATATATACAAAATTCTATCTCCCTAGTTTGTGGTAATCCTGTCACATCCTCAAACATGTACAAAAACTCATGGACAACATGTATCGTATCTAACAATATTGTGACCTCCTCAGATGAAGTTGCATCCATATAATACAAATGGGTGATAGCTCCCCTCGAGTATACACATTATTACTAAAAGCATGTCCTTAACGGGAATAGCAAACATAATTTCATTTCTGCTACTATATATCTATGCATAGTATTGACTTAAACAATCCATACACAATATAACATCATATGTATCTAGATTTAAAAGAAACAAGTTGATAAAAAAATATGATCGACTGGTCTCAACCGCCATGGCTCTACACATATAACATAAGGAAGCACCACCACCTACTAGGGTATCAACATGGGAAAATACATGCTCAATTATATCTACTAAAACTGACATGCATGAAAATGTGTAATTAGTAAAAGAATGTGAAGCCCCTAAATCGAACAAAATGTATGCATAATTACCAAGAATATAAATATACCCTTAATCGCATAAGGTTGTACTAGATGATTCACCTGATAAAAATTATACATACATCTATAATGAATTTAATGGCCCCTTTGCGACAAAGGTACTTTTGGAATTGATGGCAAAGATGGATAAGGAGGTAACACTAGAGGAGACTGTTGATGCCCCTACCATGAGTGGTCATGACATACCTATTACCCTTAGGGAACTGATGGGATATATGCCCCATCTCTCTAGAATTGAAACATTTTCCATTATGTTAATATTCTTGACGTGGAGACACTGTCGTTGTCTTTGAGTTCTGCCCTGGTTCCTCTGAAATTGCACCGTTGGACTTATCCCCTCTAGCCTTCGTGGCCCTGTCCCTGGGCACCCTGGTGATGGAAATCATTGGATCCTCTAAATTTCTTAGAGGGGAACTCACCCTGACTCGGTCTTCTCTGAAACTCGAAGCATCCCCATCCTATGGCTGACTCATTCATCTCCCTTATCCTCGGCACTTAAACGTTACCCCCGTTCTCTTTCTTTAGTTTTTTCTCTTTTTGAAACTCACTAAAGTCATGGCTATGTGTTAGTGCAATATCCAATATCTGTGTGTAAGAAGTGTACCCCGAATTTCCCATTAGTATGCATCTTATCCTTCAAGACACGCCTCTAACAAACCATCTATCTTATTTAACTCTGAATATTTTATCTCTAGGTAAAAGAGCACAAATTATTTATCATAATCTGCCAATGTGTGGTCGTCTTACTTAAAACTTGTCAAACTTAGCTCTCAAAGCTTCCTACTATTCTGGAGGAAATCAATTCCCTTCAAACATCTCCCAAAACTATAATACAGTCAACTAGACTGATCCTCAATAATGGTAACCAACCCGCACCACTATTAGTCATCTCCTACTAGTGTGAAACTGGATAGATTTTTTCTCTGCTTGTTAGTAAACACTACTAGACATATATGGCACTTTATTTCCTACCTCCACTATAGTGCTACTATAGGGTCAATAAATCCAAAGAAATCTAGTGGAAGTCTCTTCTCAAAAGACCCGTTGAATTTCTTCCATGAAGTTCTCATTGGCTGAACATGAACAGGTGCATTTACAGACAGTGGCATTGGTGGTGGATGATGTAGATGCATAAATTTAATGGGCATAGTTCATTATATGCGATGATATAAGCTAAGTGGACATGAGTAATAACAGGTGCCTATCCTTGTGGTAGTGGTGGTGGAGGTGGTTACGACTCTTGTCGGTTGCCGCTGCATCAAATTGACGCTTGAGGTCCGTCTCGGTTAGCCTACTTGTCTGCAAATGTTCACAATCTGAAATATTGAAAAAAAAAATGTAGAAGTAAATGTACGAATTATAATAGAATGTATAACTAAATATCTCTAAAGTATCATAAAATTCCACGTAGAAATTAATGGGCGCACTCAACATCCCGAGGACACTAGAATCTCTGATGCTCTAATACCAACTGTGACACCCGTAAAATTATACTAGATTGATAAGGTCTAACATAAATAAAACATGAGTTTAACAATTTAGTATCATTCAAAGCATGTTTATAAGTATGACTAAATTAACTCATAAATAAATGAAGCAAAACTAGGTGAACCATAATACTCTGATACCAAACCAACATTAAGTAAAGTAATAAGATCCTTGCAAAATACTATTGTCATAATGCATGTGAAACCTAAATACATAGTAATTGTCTCCAATAAATTCGATAAAATAATGAAAGGAAGATAGAGCGTGAACACGCGATATTGATACCTACATCTTAGAAGTTCATCAATGGATACTAGGTGAAGACTTGATCAGGGGTAAGGTTGCAGTGGTGGCCTGTTTCCTAAACAATATTAATAGAATACGTTAACAACAAGCCTATTCAATATAACCATATGACTAAGTTGGGATATAATATAATTATACACCTTCTTCTCATACATTAGTCTCTTTTAAGTTATCCAAGCCCAACAGTACTTGTTATCCCTGAGGTTATCGCGCTGGGACAGTCTTATATCGATGGGACCTTTATGGGGGATATTGACTCATACCCTAGAAGATAGAAATCCTTCGGTACATGCTATCGAATCGATAGTTCAGACGGTCTTGAGAGACGTGAGGGCATGTGCTGACCTCTTAGAGACCTGGAATCTATGCTTCGCCTCAATATTATTTGTGTTTGTGTTAGTACAGTTCGAGAGTGATTCTGAACTTGTATTTCCTTTAGTACGAGTGATACGGGGATTGGATAGCAGAGTATGCCCGCACCATAATTATTATGTGGGGTGTCGTTAGAATATATATATTATATGAGTATTTAATATAAATATTAAATTCAGGAATTTGGGAACTGCCTACTGTGTTTATGGTAAGTAAGATATGAATAATTATTTCAATTTGCGAATAAGTGTTTGAAAAGTATAATATATTGCTGAGAGACTTTATTAGTAAATAAGGTTCAATGAGAACTATGTTGTTAAATGAAATGAACCTCTTAAACAGTTGAATTTGTCAGATTAAAATCTTACGAACGACATAAGATAAGATAAGATAAGTTAAACCGTTGGGAAGGTTAGTACGATAGGCGTGCACATTAGAAGAGAGGTGAGAATTTCTCAAGGGAGTGTCGCACTAATATGTTGTTGCATTAGCCAGAAAACATTTTAAATACTTGCTAAACAAATTTTAAATCGTTTTTACAATCGGGCTCTGACCCGCTTCCATTTTCTTTTCTCTCTTATATATATATGTATATATTACAGGTGCCCAGCCACAGGGGCATCTTGCATAGTATCCTTTGGAAGGAACGCGCTGCAGCTTAGGTGGGAGTTGCAGGCCTCTTGCTTAGACGACCTCATTTCTTTATTCCACTCCTAGCATTTATTTTATCAGTTGGGCATGTGTCGCCCTTTTTCCATTATTCAGTTGTTTTGTTGGATATTGTAATTCATTTATTTCCAGTATTTATACTTTGGATTTTTATTACTGTCAGGATGTTTTCCTTTAAGTTTTAATGTTGGGATTTATTTGTTGAATGTTTAACTCTTTGGGATTATAAGTTATAGGATAATTTTTGTGTGATTCTTTAAATTGTGAATTATGTAAAGTTTTAAATGTTGGTTTATAAAATAAAATTTGGAAAGTAATGTCTAAAAATGGTTTTGACACTTAGCTTAATTATTTAGGGTGTTTAAATTGGAAAAGTTACTTTTATGACAGTGATGCTAAGAATGAACCAACTGTTCACCTTGATATTAATTTAATAAAGGAGTGATCGCCCGGTATTTAATTAGGCGGGGTGTCACAGGTGGTATCAGATCATCAGGTTCTAGTGTCCTTAGAATCTGTAAGGCTTATTTTGCTTTCAACTTAACGTTTTTATTATAGAGCCCTGTTTTAGGATTGTTGTATTCTTGCTTTTACGATTACGTCTTCAGCTATTTGAGATTTGATAATAACTATAAGACTAATAAATTTCTTCACGTTTCAGATGCCTCCGAGACGTGCACCAAAGGATAGGCGTGCCCAAGCTGAGCAGCTAGCAGCTCCGGCTCAGGGAACGATGAATGCTAATGAGGTAGCCACTATTGTTGCTCAGGCGATAAATGCCACGTTGGTGGTAGTACAGTAGGCTCCACCCCAGATTCAGGCAGTGGCGCTAGTACCTGCACAGTTTCCATCAGCATAGGAGCGGGTTAGGGATGCCTTTCAAAAGGCGCATCCCCCTGAGTTCTCGGGTAGTTCAGATATCATCATCGTCAGCTAATGGAAGAAAGATTTCCAGAGGCCTATGTGTATATATGAGTGCACGGATGTGCAGAAACAGTTGTTGGCCTCATTTAAGCTAATGGGGGCCACTTTGCAGTGGTGGGAGTCTATCACCACCTTGGAGGAGAGGGATACTATTCTGATTCAGTCATTCTGGGAGCGGTTTGATCGCAAGTATTTTCCATCCGTCGTGCAAACTGAGATGAGGCGAAAGTTACTGAACTTGAAGTAGGAAAATTCCACTGTTGCTGAGTATGAAGAGGAGTTCACAAGACTTCTCACTATAGTGCCAGATGAGACACCCACTGAGGGTAAGAAGATACTATTGTTTGTGGATGGGTTATCTTGGAGGATCCGTCAGCACCTTATAGGGAATCTGTCTCTGAGTACCTTCACAGATGTACTCAATGCTGCTTTACTACACTGCCAGCATCACCGCTTCCATCTGCAGGGAAACAAACGGGAAGGAGAGTTCGGCCAGTAGGGCAGGACAGGGGGTAGTGGCACTAGTGGAGCACCAACATCTCAGGGGAAAACTCGTCAACATTAGCCGAGTTCCCATCAGGGGGACCCTGCTAAGCGGTTCCGATCAGGTGATTCCAGGCAGGGATTTGGGGGATTTAGGTAGGGTCAGCAGGGCCAGCCTAATCAGCAGGGCCAGCAAGGCCAACATCGTCAGCAGCAGGGACAACAACGTTTTCAATAGGGCCAGTGGCGGGGAGGTAATGACCAACAGGGCCGTGGTTAGCAGGGTCAGAGGGGAGGTAATTTCAGAGGCCGATGTTTTGTGTGCGGCAAGCATGGCCATAAACGCCAAGATTGTCCAGAGGGTGATAGGGCCCCACAGCAGCAGGGTGCCCGTAATGAGCCACAGAGGCCACTTTTTCCAGCCTCCCTCCCAGCACCAGCTCAAGTACTAGCCCTACCAGCCATTCCAGCCGCTTTAGTGCAGCAGGGTGAGTTATAGTACGGACGTGTCTATAATATCCACCAGGAAGCATCTCCACAGACACCACCCGCGATTGAGGCTATGTTTCCTATCCATGGTACTATGGGTCGGGTTTTATTTGATACTGGGGTGACGCACTATTTTATAGCTACCCATTTTGCGAAGGCCTTAGGGTTATTAGCCACAGCAGAGAGCACTGTGACATGCGTAGACTCACCATTGGGAAATGGATCGCTAATTTTTTTTATATGCCGGGGAGTGGGGGTAGAGATTGGTAGCTTGGTATTACTAGCAGACATGTTAGTCTTAAATATGCATAAGAACGACATTATTATTGGTATGGATTGGCTCGCAGCTTACAGAGCCATGATAGATTGTTTCGGTGGGAGTATTGTCTTTGCCATTCCGGGGCAAGAGATGTTTGTAGTGGCGATGCCTCGCCTGGAGGGAGGCTCGACCGCTCATTTGTATTACAAGGAGGAGGATACCTCTACGGAGGTTGTGTTTCCCTTAGACTTGATCCCAGTTGTTCGTGAGTATTTCGATGTATTTTAAGAGATACCAGGCTTACCCCCCAGTCGAGAGATAGACTTTGTCATAGATTTATTATTGGATACTCGACCTATAGCACACGCTCCATACCATATGGCTCCGGTGGAGATGCGAGAGTTACGAGATCAGATAGAGCAGCTGTTAGGTTAGGGCTTCATTCGGAGGAGTACCTCACCTTGGGGCACTCCAGTTTTGTTTGTGAAAAAGAGAGATGGTTCACTGAGGCTATGTGTGGACTACCGGGAGTTGAACAAGGTCACGATACAGAACAAGTATATGTTGCCTCGAATCGATGATCTGTTTGACCAGCTGAGGGGAGAAACTTTCTTTTCGAAGATAGATCTGAGGTTAGGGTACCATCAGCTACGTATTAGGGAGCATGATGTTTCAAAGACTGCTTTCTTGACGAGATATGGGTCCTATGAGTTCAGAGTGATGCCATTTGAACTCACAAATGCTCTAGCCGTATTCATGGACTTAATGAACCGAGTGTTCAGAGAGTTTTTGGATCAGTTTGTCATCATTTTCATAGATGACATTCTGATATATTCACACTCCGAGGAGGAGCATGCCGAGCACTTGAGGCAAGTTCTTCAGACTCTACGAGAGCATCAGATGTATGCTAAGTACGAGAAGTGCGGGTTCTGGTTGCGGAAAGTACCATTCTTCGGGCATGTTGTTTCTGAATAGGGGATAGCAGTCGACCCGAGTAAAGTGTCCGTGGTGAGGGAATGGGAACAGCCAACGACACCGATAGAAGTACGTAGTTTCTTGGGATTAGCCGGATACTACAGGAGATTCATTTGAGGTTTCTCCAAAATAGCGGGTCCATTGACGAACCTGACTCGCAAGGGGGTTCCATATGTTTGGGAATATGCTTGTCAATTGGCTTTCGACGAGCTGAAAGATAAGCTTACTTCAGCACCGGTCCTTGGTTTACCTAAGCCAGGCGTGGAGTACCTGGTTTACATCGATGCTTCTTTACGGGGACTTGGGGGAGTACTTCAGCAGGAGGAGAAGGCTATAGTTTTTGCCTCTCACAAACTTAAGCCGCACGAGAAGAATTACCCCACACACGACCTAGAGTTAGCAGCGGTCATTTTTGCATTGAGGATTTAGAGGCATTATTTATTGGGAGAGAAATTTTGCTTGTTCACAGACCAAAAGTCACTGCAGTATTTGTTCACTCAGCGAGAGATGAATATGCGTCAGCGCAGGTGGTTAGAGTTTGTGAAGGACTATCAGTTCGACATACAGTACCATCCGGGGAAGGCTAACGTACTTGTTGATGCGTTGAGCCGTAGACCGGTAGACGATGTAGTGGACGTCTGGAAAGTAAAATGGAAAGAGTTAGGTCACCAGGATGAAGTAGCCCATTCCTTCATATCTGTCATGACAGTGACACCCGAGATCGTTATGAGGGTGATACAGGCACAGACCGTAGACCCATTTTGCCAAGAGAAGATTGTACAACTTTTAGCTGAGGGTGTCGAGTCCTATTCAGTTAGTTTTGATGGGGGTTTGAGATTTAATGGGAGATTGGAGGTACCAGAAGGAGCAGACTTACGTCATGCTGTGATGACCCAGTCTCACGAGTCCCGATTTGCGGTACATCCCGAAGGATATAAGATGTACCAGGACATGAGACAATAATACTGGTGGAGTGGAATGAAAAGGGACATTGCAAAGTTCATGTCCAAATGTTCTACCTGCCAGCTGGTGAAGGTGGACCATCAAAAACCGTCAGGGTTGCTTCAGCCATTGGAAATACCCGTGTGGAAGTGGGAGAGTATTTCCATGGATTTTATCACAGGGTTGCCTAAATCACAGCGGGGCCATGATTCCATTTGGGTGATTGTGGACCGTTTGACCAAGGTGGCTCATTTTCTGCCGGTGCAAACAGACTATACCACGGGTCAATATGCTTAGCTGTTCATTGTTGAGATTGTCAGATTGCATGGGGTGCCCCTGAATATTATGTCAGATAGAGATAAGATTTTTGTGTCGCGTTTCTGGGAGAGCTTTCAGGAGCCTATGGGTATAGAGTTAAGGTTGAGTTCAACTTATCACCCACAGACAGATGGACAAACATAGCGTACTAATCAGATGTTAGAGGATATGCTACGCATGTGTGTCCTTGACTTTGGAGGAGGTTGGGAGCCTCATCTTCCACTGGTAGAGCTCGCTTATAGTAACTCTTATCAGTTCACGATTGGCATGGATCCATTCGAGGCTTTGCATGGCAAGCCTTTTCGTTACCCAACGTGTTGTCTAGAGGTGGGGGATAACAAATTGCTCAAACCAGAGGTTATTCAGGAAACCTCCGCGAGGATTGAGATTATTAGGAGTCGCATTCGAGTAGCCCAGGACAGGCAGAAAAGCTACGCCAATGCGAAACGGTTCTTCTGGGAGTTTAGTGTGGGGGACCAAGTATTACTACAAGTATATCCTATGAAAGGAGTGATGAGGTTCGGGAAGAAAGGGAAATTGGCCCCGAGGTACGTGGGACCATTTCTCATTATCGAGAGGGTTGGATCGGTAGCATACAGATTACGACTGCCAGAGCGTCTACATCGCATCCACGATGTATTCCACATCTCGTCGTTGAGACGTTAACTTCGGGATGATATGGCCCACACCCACATCGCGATAGAAGAAATAGACTTACAGCCTGATAGCTCTTACGAGGAGAGACCAGTGGCTATCCTAGACCATAGCGAGAGGAGATTGAGGTCGAAGGTAGTTCCGCTTGTACGGGTCCAGTGGGAGCATCATAATGTGGAGGAATCCACCTGAGAGCGCGAGGCAGATATGCGCGAGAGATATCCAGATTTATTCTTACCAGGTATGCCTTATTTTCCAAATTTCGGGACAAAATTCCGTTATTAGGGGGGAAGTATGTAATACCCCATATTTTTATGCTTTCTAAATTTGGGGATTTATTAAATTTAATGTGAGTTATTAATTTAAAATAAATTCGGAAATTAATTATATTTTTATAATTACTAACGTGATGTGAGTTAGTAAGTATGGGAAACTTGTTGAATATTACTGATGAGCAAAGTAATATATGATATTGGTTCTATTAAATGTCACGAGTGAATAAAATGACAAATTTTGGAAATTTAAGTCGGGACGCGCCTGTGTCGTGTCGGGACTAAATATCGATTAATAAAAGTGAATAAATTATAAGTTGCTCGTATGGTCATTTTGAGTGCGCCAAAGTATCCGAACGGGTCGAGATAATCAGAAAAGTGTACCCAGGGGTTTAGTTTGGGACTCAGGGCGTTTTTAAGCTTAAAATAGTACCCCGGGAGGGCATTTTGGACATTTTGTAATTTTGGGTAATTAAACCCACGAATTTACAAGGGTTATATCAGATGCCTAGGGTTGTATTCTAGGGTTAACACAACCAAAGACAAGTGACGGACATAGGAGAGGGAAGATAGAGATTGTCACGGAGTTCTATGCCTAGGGTTGTCAGTTGGGCATATGTCGCCCTTTTTCCATTATTTAGTTGTTTTGTTGGATATTTTAATTCATTTATTTCCAGTATTTATACTTTGGATTTTTATTACTGTCAGGATGTTTTCCTTTAAGTTTTAATGTTGGGATTTATTTGTTGAATGTTTAACTCTTTGGGATTATAAGTTGCAGGATAATTGTTGTTTGATTGTTTAAATTGTGAATTATGTAAAGTTTTAAATGTTGGTTTATAAAAGAAAATTTGGAAAGTAATGTCTAAAAATGGTTTTGACACTTAGCTTAATTATTTAGGGTGTTTAAATTGGAAAAGTTACTTTTACGACAGTGATGCTAAGAATGAACCAACTGTTCCCCTTGATTTTAATTTAATAAAGGAGTGATCGCCCGGTATTTAATTAGGCGGGGTATCACACCTTGCCAAAGGCAAAAGACTATCCTATACTAAAAATCTTTAAAAACAAGAATTATGAAGTCATCTTACACCTATTAAGATGTCATACATTCCAAACAATATATTTGATTGTAAAAATGCAATGACCAATTTATGCAGAGAACATGTGATGAGTAATATATATAAGTTGATTCATCATTCAAAGGTGTTTATTTGAGTTCTAACATGGAAAACTCTTAGCACTATACACATTATTGACAAATGTACTTTTTTTGAATGTTTACACTATCATCTTTTAGTTTCTCATGAAACGCATCAATATATGTGCACTGTAGATCTCCCCATTAATCTGTTATTTCTCCCCATTTTTGTCATCGAATTGACAAAGGTAAAGATATATCAAATTAAGCAAGTGTTATAACAAGGATTATATAATGATTTATTTTAATTAGAATTAAGTAAATATAGTATATGCAGTTGAAAGAATGTAGACCAAACTCCACTAAAAACATAGAAAAACAATATTGGTAGGCTATACATGAATATCAAATATATTAGTGAACTACACCATAAGTAGATAAAGTGAGTCACGTGTGCAAGTCAAGAAGTAAAAATCATGGAGTAATAGGCAATAATATGATAAAATGAATAAATGGCATATGTTATCCAAGTTGTTTCAAAGAAAGACATATAATATAATGATCTAAAGATCACAAAGCAAATAAAAAATAAAGAACATATCTAAAATAACCCATAATATAAAAATAACATAAAATGTCATAGCATATGTCCAAAGATGTGCATGATGGCTTCAATCAAAATTTATACTCCCACCTACTGAGTAAAAAATTCCTGATGTACGAGGAAAACCCAATTGAGAAAAACCTCGAAGGGACCAGCCACACAATTCACTATGATATGTAATTAGAAAAGACTGACATGAAACTTATATAGTTACCCGATGTCCTCGCAAGCCTTGACACATTGTTCAATCTCCACCACTCCTCCAGAACGATATATAAGAGTCCACCTACGCAGTGCCAAAATGCATGAATCTGCACACGCCTCAGTATCCACCGATCCAGAATAAAAAACATTCACATAATACGGAGTCCACCATATGTAAATAAATCAGTCACAAATTACATCGCATGAAACAAATACTCAGCAAAGATGACGAGTATAAATATTTTTTTTACAAAATAGGATCCTGAAGGCATATTAAATTGAACAGTTGGATCCTAATTAAAACATAGAGTTTTGGAGAGTTTTTTTTATTGAGATTCGAACTTTAAACATAAGTTTTTGCCTCAAAGAAAAATTCTCCTCCACCCTCCTATTTATAGGAAGTTTTCCAAAATCAAGATACGAATTAAATAAATTGAGAAAAATCTCGAAAAAAGAAAATTCTTGTCACCTCATTCGAATGAGGTACATCTCGTTCGAACGAGTTACCTTAACTCGTTTGAACAACTTCTAATGAATCATCAAATGAGAAAATAGAGTAATGTGGAAATGTCTAGTTCGATATATCATTGGAACCCTATTCTATCGAGTTAAGGTAACTCGTTTGAAAGACATACCAAGTGGTTCTAATGACCACATGAAAAAAAATTCTAAACCATATTAAAAGGAGATAAAATCATTTTAAACATTTTAAAAATATATTTATAAAAAACATACCACCAAAATATAAAATATCCAAGGATAAAAATAAATATCTAATCATACCTGAGAGCTCCTCGAATCTTGAAGACAAAAAGTGACCTGAAACATGGAACGATGATGTATATTGTAAAAGGGGATGTGAGATACCAATTCGTGAATGTGCAATATTTCAATGGATTAAGCTTATTTAACTAGATGTCAATCCCACAAATTTCAATCTTAAATAAACTCTAAACATACATCTATGTGATTGAAATAGGTAAATCATATAAGCATGCAACCAAACAAACAAGGTGGAAAATTTTAGGAAAAATCCACACATGGAAAAACCTTTATTTCACTAAAGTGTGAAAATCGCAACTTATAACACTTTAGAGAAATAATAAATTGAATTCTCGCAATAACTCACAAAGACTGCAGCCTCCAGTCAGCAATCATTCCCTCAAGAATCACAAGAACCTCACTCATCCTCATCAGTAGTGAATCCCCTCGAGTATCCCAAGATCAGCAGTGAAGGATGCTCTCCACAAGAATAACTTCGATAAAGAAGTGTTTGGGTTCCAAAAATGATTCACAAAAGTAATTGGGATTGGTTTAGTGAATCTAAAAGTGTTTTTTCCCTAAAAAAGTGAAGACTATTTGCAGCTATTCTGCAGTTTGCGTAAAATAAAGTCTTAATGAAAATCTTCACGAAAACAAGTTTAAATATGCGAACGCAAATTTTGAGGCAGAGGAAAGTTGTTTGAATGATATTTTAGGGTCGTTCAAATGAGATCGACATCTTGTTAGAAGCACCCTTCGAACGATGTACCAAACGACCTCAAAAACAGAAAACAGTATGGGGTCGTTTGATCCACATGAGAAGTAGGGCTTCAAATGACCTATCAAATGACATGTCAATATCGTTTGATCCATGTGAGAAGTAGGACTTCAAACAACCAATCCAACGACATGTCAATATCATTTGAAAGACATTGCAAATTCATTTGAACGACTATAAAGCGAAAGAATTATTATTTAAGATATAAAACATGTTCAAAAACTGTTTAAAAAATTTAATAAAAAAAAAAAATTGGAAAAATATCCCAATACTTAGTAAAAAAATCTAAGTAACACAAAACTAAATCCATACCAAAATTATGTCTCATCTTAGAATCTTATTGAAGTATCTTGATATTCGAATCCGTCTTCTTCAACGTGTGAACTTGAATTTCCATGATGGTTGGAATGGGATACACCATACACGATGTAAATTAGGAACTAGGGACAAGGTGGAAAATATGTCCTTATAAATCTCCACCTATGGCTATTCTAGTACAAAATAAAAATATCTGAATTATCAACAAATTCTATACAAATCTAATGCCTTACCAAAAACCCAAAAGTGGAAAGATATTAAATGTTTAAGTCTTCAAAAATCTTCAACTTTCAAATCATCAAATCTTCTTGCTTTCTCTTTCTATTCTTTTTGTTTGTTTTTCAAATCCTTGTCAAAGTCCTACACACAATAAACAAAGAAAATACCTTGGTGGCATATCGAGTTTGAAATATGATAAACATAAATCAAGTATGAAATCAAATTTCCCCCATAATTCACAATTTGTTATCCCCGTTTTTATTTATCCGAAATAGACAAGGAAAGGAATTAAAAATAAAAAATGGAGTGGGTCACAACAATCATAGAAAATCATCACAAACATATATCAAATAATCTCATGCAAGGAGAAACTCAAAAGGTTCCATAGACTATTTTTTATTTTTTAAATATTTCAAGCAAACAATTTTACAAAAAACAACACACCATGAATTAACTTTAAGATAACCAAATCTTGGAAATGGAATGAATGGCCACGAACAAATTCGATAGGACAATAAACTCAAACATTCATAACATATGTGCACGATGAATTTTGGATTGTCCTTAGGTGTAAAAATGTTTAATTCATATGATATAGACTCAATCTAATCAACAAATCAAAGTCTATAATGATGTCCACACCAATAAAGTCTAAAACTATGTAATGCTTTTTCAAGACTTTGTCAAGACGTACAAACCCTTTGATGTCCAACCAAACTCCCTCAAAATATCAATATGACCTTATTTTATACTTTATTCTTTTTAAAGATTAATCAAACTAAAACATTTGGTCCCTTTTTGACATATTATCTTTTTGTTACCTTAATTATTTCTTGGGCTCTTTTCAAACGGTGATTTTCACGAAGATTTCTCTTGCCTCTCACATCCCTTTTCCTGTGTTCACTCACATTTTTTTAATATTAAACAAACTCTCACAAATAATGGTTCTTACATGCATTACTTTCATTGTCTCATTTTATCACATTTGGTTCATTTCAAAGACAAGATTGAGATGAAAACACTTTGACCAACACGTGATGACCAGTACAAAAATCAAATAAATTCGTGAAAGTGTGCAATAAGGGAGACTAAGAGTCAAACATATAGAAAGTAATCAATAATCACATCTCAATGACTCCAAACATTCTAAAGTACAAAAATGAAATGATGTTGCATATCAAAGAACTATCAAAAAGTCACGTGGATAATGGAATCATATTGTGACTTGGTCATCCAAAATGTCCATCTATATATGGTGTAAAAAGAAATACAAAAATCTTTTAGAGTTTTAAAAAAAAATTATAAAAGAAAAATCTTTTTGCCTTTTTAAATTTTCTTAAAAATCAAAATATTTTTTACTTTTTCTCTTTTCTTAAAAGACAAAAATCTTTTTGAATTTTCCCCATTTTTTCTAAAGGATCAAAAATCTTTTTGGATTTTTCTAAAATAAGAATATGAAAAACTAAATAAAATGGTAGTACACACTAGCAATAGACATAAAATATGATCATGAAAGTCAACCTATGCAAGAAAATAAGTCTAAACCTCAATCATTAGGTTCAGAGGAGTTTTTTAAAGGCGGTACATCCTATGAAAAACATCCATAAAATCATGTGAAGTTTGACCAAATACTCAACTTTCTCTCAAAAGTGCTCAAAATCTCTCATGTGATGTGCTGGAGCATGTGAAGTAATATGTGTGGGAGTGTGTCTGGGGACATGTGTAGTAGTATAACATTGTAAATACCTATGAGACACACTTCCCAACTTAGAGAAAAATTCCCTAAGGTGTCCTATTTTCTTGCAATGGGAACAAACATAAACGGGCCTAGGAACACTTCTTTCAAAATATATAGGGCGCGCTCTCCTATAGGGAAACGGATGCCTAGGTGGGTTAGGTTAAGAGCCATATGGATCTATCAAAAACTTGACAACCGGATTGGGTGCAACATGGGAAGTGGACGCACCGTCATAACCTATTCCTAATCTCTCAACATTATCCAAAGTGGGGCTGATGAGCATCTTTCCAACCTTCTTAGATGTGTCCTCTATAGTGACCTTGAACTCTCAGGCAAGTTCAAGATCTCTTTTGAGTTGGTATACAAGGTCTTTAATCTTCTCACGCGTCTCCAATGAAGATTAAAGATCTCCTATAAGACTAGCCATGGTGTTGGTCAATTCACTCTTTCCCCGGTCTAAGACGATCAACTTCTCACGTAAAGAAACTCTCACCTTCTCGAATTGACTCACCGAAGCCTCATATACCCTCAAAACATCAATCTATATGCAAATCAAACAGCATAAGACCTAACTCTTTATTCAATTTTTTATTTTTCAACATCTCGGTGTATGTCTCTAAACGCCTTTCAGAGATCAATTTCACCCTTACTTGCGGTCTCATCCTCACACTAATTATCTCCTGAATGGATTGAAACATCATCGAGGATTTCATGTTTACAAGTTTCCTCATCGTTATGTGACAAACTAGATGTGTTCACATGACTAGGCATGAAAGCAACACACTTTTCATGTGTTGATTCATTCCTGGAACCATCAAACTTAATGTCACTATCGCTAAGAGTGGTCGTGTTAGCAATTTTCTTGCCCTTTCCCTTTAGCATAATGGGACACTCAAAAATCTTTGTGCCCTTTTCCCTCGCACTTATAACACCTTATATCTTCCTCTTTCTCACTGTTATCCTTGACCTCGTCGTTTTATTTATTTTTCTCAAAATTCTTTTTATTGGAAGAATTATTTTTTGAAATTTGGTAAACCTTTTAAATTTTTTAGCAAATAAGGCCATGTCATCTAAATCAACGTCACCCTAAGAATCAGACTCACAAACTCTCTCTTTTTTCTTTTTCTTACTTGAGTCTTTAAAGCTATCCCTATATCCTTAGGTTTAACAGTTTTGGGAAACACGTCGATTCCATAAGTTTGCAGGTCTCCTAGAGTTCTTTTAACGTAAGTGAATCTAATACATCCAAAGAATTCAAAACAATGATCTTAGGAAGAATTCAAAACAATGATCTTAGGAATAAATTAGGATGGGAGAATCCTCAAAATCTTTTTCCCAACTCTCGAATCATTAATTTTCTCACCAAAATTAAAACTCGTGTTAACAATATCCGACAGCCTAGCATAAAACTCATCAAAACACTCGAACTCTAACGTAGTAATAGTCTCAAATTGGGTGGTCAAATTTTGTAATTTAGATGCCTTAACCACGTTGGTACCCTCATATATCAACTAGATGATATCCCATGCCTCTATTGACATGGTGCACGTCATAATACGTCAAAATTCGTCGGGGGTGACGTCTCCAGAAATATCACTAAGGATGCAGGAGTTGTAGGTACTCCATTTAAACTCATCATCAGTCCAATCAGACACTTGTTTAGGATTAATGACATTATTAACGGTGATAGTGGGAGGAGTCCACCATCTTTCACATATGAGCCAAACACTTTGAATAATAGCTTTTAACAAGATCTCATGTGGGTTTTCCAATAGGCATAGTTTGTGCCATCAAAGACGGGCAATCCGATTTATAAATTATCAATTAGAAAAAACAATTTTTTAAAACGATTGATATAAAAAAATTGTGGAAAAAGGATCTCATGATAATTTGGTGAAACCTTCTCTAATACCAATTTGTAAAAATGGATGTACGATACCAATTTGTTAATGTGCAATATTTGAATGGACTAAACATATTTAAATAAATATCAATTTTCCACATTTCAATTTTAATTAAACCCTAAACATGCATCTATATGATTGAAAGCAATAAATCATATAAGCATGCAACCAAACAAATAAGGAGGCAAATTTTAGAAAAATTCCTTGTAGGGAAATACCTTTATTTCACTAAAGTTTGGAAATCACAACTTACAACACTTTAGAGAAATAATACAATGAATTCCCTCAAGAAACCACAAAGACCGCAACCTCCAGTCAACAATGATTCCCTCCAAAATTACACTAACCTCAGTCCTCCTCGTCAGTAGTGAATACCCTCGAGTATCACTAAGATCAGCAGTGAAGAATTCTCTCCACAAGGATAACTTCGATAAATAAGTGTTTGGGTTCCAAAGATGATTCAAAAAAGTAATTGGTATTGTTTGTGTGAATCTAAAAAGTGTTTGAGCCCTAAAAAGGTAAAGTCTATTTGTAGTTATTCTGCAGTTTGAGTAAAATAAAAGTCTTAGTGAAAATATTCACGAAATCAGGTTTAAATAAAATTTTTGGGGCGGCAGAAAGTCATTCAAATGAGATCTTAGGGTCGTTCAAATGAGATTGACACATCGTTAAAAGCACCCTTCGGATAATGTATGAAATGACCTCAAAAACACAAAACTGTACGGGGTTGTTTGATTCGTATGAGAAGCAGGGCTTCAAATGACCTATCGAACAATATATCAATATCGTTTGATCCATACGAGAAGAAGGACCTCAAACATCCTATCAAACAATATGTCAATGTTGTTTGAACGACACTGCAAAGTCATTTGAGCGACTGTAAAGTGAAAAAATTATTTTTTAAGAAATAAAACCTGTCCAAAACCTTTTTGAAAACATTTAATAAAACCCCCTTATTTTTTTAAAAGTCAGTTTAGAAAAATATCCCAATACTTAGTAAAAAAATCTAAGTAACACAAAACTAAATCCATACTAAAATTATGTCTCGTCATAGAACATTGTTGAAATAGCTTGACGGTCAGATCCGTCTTCTTGAATGTGTGAACTTGAATTGCCATGACACGTGGAATGGGATATACCATACACGATGTAAACTAGGAACTAGTGACAAGATGGAAAATATGTCCTTACATAAATCTTATAACATAGATATTACATCTTCAAGTAAACACATCATAGGCTTGAATTGTCAACTTATACAAAGCCTAACATATGACTTAAGCAGTTTTGTCCAAATACAAAATAAGCCAAAATGCATACAAATTGACTATATTGAAAATTTGTCCTTGAAAATTTCTCTCTTTGGCTATTTCTAGATAAAACAAACACTAAAAACTCTTATGGGATGTTAATCTCATCTAAGACTCAATTCTCAACCCCAAAAATGAAAAGTACAACTTGACTGACATATACACTTGAGTAGCTTTCCACGCTCGTAATTTTGCCACATATTGCGAACCTTCATACCTAAACATACTTTGAAATGCAAAGATAATATAACAATATATAAAATTTTCATAAGAATAAATTCCATCTATGTGTAAAAATCCCAACCTAGGTAAGACTCTCCCTCTAAGATAAAACTCACCTCTCAAAAAGTAAATTGAAAGATAAAATTTCTCCCCCTTTTTGTTTAGGAATAGACAAAGAAAGAATTCATAATATATTATCCCCCCCCCCCCCTCCACACACACACATACAAAAAAAAATCAATTCTCCCCCCACAATATTAGACATGTGATGGTAATTAGAAATAGATAGGAAAGAATAATACCATACAATGGTGTGAAGTGCAACAAACAAAGCATGTCAATACAAGCATAAATATTCGTGATAATGAACAAATGATATCAATAGAAATGAAACAATGATCCATAAGATACCAATATGATCATAAACATGTCAAATAGATACTAATTCCCATCAAATACAACCTGCTTTAGTTGCGGTTGTTGAAGATGAGACTTTTGGTCATTTTCTCCATATTTAACTTGTATTGTGAATCTTGTTACATCTTCTCCCAAATGTCTTTCAATGTTAAACTATGCACAAATGAATGAGACTGAGAGTATGATGGCTAGTGATGAATGACAATCAAATAAATGGGTTAGTGAAATTTCTAATTTTCATCGACTTGAAGCTACACGTTGGAGCTCACACTATGATATGGTTAGGAACTTAATGGGTATGTGTGATGCGGCATAGTTGTTAAAAGTCTTAAAAATAATGGAGTAAGTCCATATATACGTGGGTAAGCTCGTGGTGGTTACAAAGTTATTAGGAAGTTTGAATTCATATTTATTTTGCACATAATGGAAAAAAAATCACAGAATCACGGTCATACTTTTCAAGCCTTACGACGTGAAACTCAAGAAAAGTTAGACTCTATGAAGTTAGTCTTTACAACAAAATCTCTCCTTTAAAAATTGAAGATGATGATTGGGCAAACATTCTTTAAGACTGTGGTGTCTTTTTATTTTTATACCATAATTGAGTTCTCATTATGATGAGGGTACAAGTCGTCAATGTCAACTGCAAGATCATATCACAACTGAACATTATTAATACCATGATGTTGTCAACTCCACATTAGACTTTCAGTCGACCGAGTTAGAACATAGATTTGTCGGGATAATAGCATAACTTCTTACTCTTAGCTCATCTTTACAACCTAGTGATTCTTATAAATCATTTAACGCGGATGATATTTGCAAACTTGAGGATAAATTTTATCCTAAGACTTTTGGTGGACAAGATATCTATGGCTTGCGATGTCAGTTGATGCATTACCATCTTGATCTAATTTTTACTTATCCCAAGTTTCAATACATTTCTACCCTTGCTAATTTATGCCAAAAACTTTTTGTGACACGAAAGATTGAAGACTACGTTTTGGTTGATAGAATGATTCGTCTTATCCTAACCCTTCTTGATTTCAGGGTGACTACAAATAGTGCATTATCTGGTATGAAACATGTTAAAATGGTCATTCACAACTTAATAAGGGACGAATTTCTTGTCAAATGCAACATGTCCCTCTTCGTTGAACGGGACCTTTCTTGGAGTATTGATTTCCTTTCTCTAATTGATGAATTCGAATTATTAAAGACTCGTCGGACACAATTTTGGTAGATTTTTTTCGTAATTAATTAATTTCATCTTTAAAGACTAGATAGACAAAATTTCGGTAGAATTTATATATTATGAATGAACCTAGTATCGATGTAATTTTTGTCATGATTTTTTTTTTCTTTTGTAGCTTCATTTTTTATTAATTATGAAATGTTAGCTATAGTTAGGCCACCCTTTGAGGATTACCTGGATCCGCCATTGTCCTCTGGTTAATGTTATTACAGCTGCATTCAGACAGAATCTCATGTCCCAGTCAGATAGAAAATAACATAAAAAAGAAATAAAATATTAACCAACCAAAAAAAGGAAAAAGTAGTGACAAGCGCTTTCAGTTTTCTTTTATAATATATTGTGTGTGCGTGTGTTGTGCTTGTGGTGTGTGTGTGTGCTGAAAAAAAAGGGTATATAATATAATGCACTTGTGGGTAGCTTCAATTAAAGTACTAATGGGAAGGACAATACCAGCTTCAGTGTTGCAAATGAGGTTTGCACTTCAAATTGAGAACAAACTCTTTGGAAATATTTAAGCTGCTTTATTCTGTTAATTAATCTAAAGAAAAGAAGTGGGACTTGAAAGCTTCATTTATTTATTTTTCATTTTAGATTGTTTAGATTGGTATGAGATAATATATAGTTCTAGGAAATGATGAAGTATGTAGAGACGTCAGAATGGCAAAGGTGAAGTCCAGGGAGCTTCAACTATACAAAGGTGTAGTCCAGCAAAATGGGGCTCTTAGCTCAATTGTTTTTGCAGCCAACTATATATATCTGATGAGATTAAATAAAAGGGATAGGCTATTTCCACTATTCTCGTCTTTTCCCATTTCACTTTTTGTTTAAGAATATTAAATGATAATTTTATCCTCAATACATTTTGAGTTAAATGTAAGTGTAAAGTTAAAAAATTATAAATTATAAAACTTTATTTAAAAATTCTAAAAACCACAGGAAAATAATTTCTAAAACTGAAAAAAACTAAGAAAAAACTCTGAAAAAAGTTAGGCAATATAAAAAGGCTAGGAAAAAAAAAAGGATTTCAAATAAAAAAAACTATTTTACATAAAAAAAATTAATTACAATAAATAAAATACTATTTTCCACCCAAAAAAGATAAGCAACAAGAAAACAAATAATTTCCAGCGAAAAAAAAAATTATTCAAAAAACATTCATAAAAAAAATTAATCTAATGTTTTCCACAAAAGAAAATGATTTTCCACAAAAAAAAACGTTTTCCACCCATTTTATTTTGTGGAAAACAGTTTTTTTTTTTCTAAAAATTAAAGTTTTTAATGACTTTTTTGCTGGAAATTCACCACAAACCTCCAATATTATAACAACAATTAAATTAATTATTAAAATTGAATTATATTTCTGTGGTGAATTTTAACAGTGAGCAAAAGTATCATTTTTATTTCATAAATTGGGTATAATATACCAAACGAAATTATATTTTTTATGGTGAATTAAATTATACCAGTATGGTGAATTTTAATCGTGAGCAAACGTATAATTTAATTTTAATAATTAATTTAATTTTTGGTATAATATTGCAGGTTTGTGGTGAATTTATCCAATAAAGAGAGAACCTTAAATTTTCAAAAAATACAAGATACAAGGGGGTCAAAAGAAAATTCAACGAATTCTTCAGTATTAGAATTTTAACTAGTGTACAATATGAATTTCAGTGAGTGATAATGAGTATATTAACAATTTTAAAAAAAATATATCGGGTGATTTGAAGTGCAAGTTCATCCCCTTTTGACACATGTTTATGTTGTGTATAATATTGGAGGTTTATTTATTTATTTATTATAAAAAAAATTATAAAACAAAACTGTTTTTAAAAGGTATCTTTTATTAAAAAAATATATGTATTAAGAAAACTTTTTTTAATTGTTAAAATAGTTTATTTTTGTAAAAACATCATTTATTTTATATAAGACAATTTTTTAGGTTTTATATATAGTTTTTTTATTAAAAAAAAAGATAAGAATTTTTTTAAAAATAGTTGAAATGTTTTTTTTTAAAGTTATAAGAAGTTTTAAAAATATATGTTTCTAAAATAAATTCTTATAAAAAACAATTTATTTTATAAAAAATAGCATGTTTATTAAAAATAAAAAATTTTAGTTTTTATCAAATGCCTTTGATTAGTTGGAGGCAAAAAATTGGGCCGTTAAATTTTGTAAGTATAAAGATCCAATTGTCATTTGATATCCAAATGGAGCAAGGGAGGATGAGAGGGGAGCTAGTATAGCCACTCCCATAAAAAAAATAACGTTCTTATCTTTGAATTGGGAAACAACTACTTCCATTATTGTTTTACAAAAATTCACTTGTAGTTACATGTTACCAAATATTAATTCGAAATAGCAAAAGGGCCACATAAATCAATTTATCCCCATATATATAAGTGTTTGTCTATGCGCATGTGTAAATTATACATTTTGCTCTCTGTTATTTTAAAAGGGAGGTCTTTTTTTTTTTTTTTTATAAGCAAATGATATTAAAAAACCATCACTAAGGGAGCGGGAGCGAACCCATATACAGGAAGTATACAAAGCGTCAACATGCAAAAGGAAAAAAAACATACAAAACCCCGATAATCATAAAACCATGCTACACAACAGAGTGGAACCCCTCAACGAACTCGAGGACCTCCTCAGTCATGACGAAAATACTCTCCTTAAGCCAACTAAAAAGAGTGCTAAAAATAGATAACGAAGTTTCGAAGGTGCAGTCTCGATGCCATCAAAGCATCTCACATCCCTCTCCTTTCAAACCGTCCAAAAAATGTAATGAGGAACTAATCGCCACACACGCCTATCTTCCAGCAATTGTGACACCCCGTCTAATTAAATATCGGGTTGCTACTCCTTTATTAAATTAATACAAAATTTCAAGTTGGTTCAGTCTTAGCATCACTATCGAAAAATATTTAATTAGTTACTAGCCACCTAATATGTAAAAAATGAGATGAAATTTTTTATTAATTAAATTATCTTACAACTAATTAACGAATAACCAACTATTCAACATTCACGTAAACAATCTCAAGGTAATAATTAATAGAAAGAAATAATAGAGTCTGGAGTAACACTCCAAATCTAATCTCAATGCCAAATAATCCTAAATACAAAAGTCTGAATAAAATAAATCCAACAACTGACATAAATAAAAGTCTAAAACTGCTATCTCTGAATAAGAATGAGCAATATTCCCTAACTGATATGAATAACTCTGAAGGAAGTAAAGATAGCTACGGAGGCATCTAATACCGAGATCCAGTAACTTCCACAGCAGCTACAACATGTCAAGAGAATGAAACTCCTGTGCTTGGTGTCCCTGTGGCTGGGCACCTAAAAGGTTTTTACGAAAACAAAATAAATTTGGAAGCAAACGGGTCAGAGCCTGAGGTGAAAACATTTTAAAAACAACAAGTGTTTAATTGCATTAATCAGTAAATATTATATACATGTTAGTCACGTGCTCTCACTTGAGATTATCACCCCTCAACTATTGTGCACGCCTAACGCATATCCTTAACCCGTCTTAGTTATGCAACTACCTAACTAGTCTGTATTAATTCTTTCTATAAGGATTACTACATTGAGCCACCCGTATTACCCAATTAAGACATAATTACATTCCAAATACTCGTTATTTGAATCCATTATCTCATGTATTATTTAAGTTCCCACATCTTTGAGTCATTTAAATATCTTAGCCATTTTAATCTACTAAGCAAGTGAACAATCACAAGTATATATATAAATCACTCTCAGTACATATATACACATATGGCACCCCTAGCCTAAGCTGCGGTGCACGCATACTCTGCTATCGAATCTCGGTAAATAACGTATATAAGGAACCATATCAATACAAATTACACATATTGGAGGTGAACATAGTTCACATACCCATGGTTCACGCACATACCTACGCTCTCATGGTCAGCTGACTTATCATTCACAAATAAGTCTTCATAGTACTATGCTCTTGAGGTACCAAATCTTATTCCTCTCGAAGTCACACAAGATAAGATTGTCCTCTTCCTACAACCTTCTGGGATAGCAAGTATGGTAAGTATGTCATATACATAATAATCCATATACTAGGTAGTCACACAATCTAAATAATCATCATTTCAATATAGGTATACTCCTGTCCTTTATTACAAGTCTCATACGTAGTATAGTTTCATCCCGACTATTCTACGTAATATGTCTAGTGCGAAAACTCTCGTCGTATAAATCTGAGTATTTAAACCTATCCTAAAAGGTTACTAAGTCTCCCATTTGTGTATAAGGTTATTTCAATAAATTAAAGTCCCCCTAATACTGTCTATAACCTTAAGTTATTGTTTATCCGAATCAAATTCAAGTTTCCATAATTTCCAACCATAACGCTCTCATCGGACACTCGTAAGTTTATCATATAATCATGAACTAAACTAATATTATCCTGGGCATCAAATGCATCCCTACCGACCTTCCCTAAGTACCCATATGTTCAAATAGTCCACAATAATAATTCTTATTAGAAGTTGGAATTTAGTTAAACCTTAAAAGGAAATTTTATCACAAATGTAGGGGAGTCGATCGATCTGCTCAAGAATGTTGATCGATCGAACCAAACGATCGATCGATCGACTAGTTACAACCCAGATTTTTCTTGCATTTTTGGCCATCATTTTATCTCCAAAATTCATTACATGATCCCATTCTCCAAAGTAAACGTACGTGATGTTATAACAACCTAAACACATGATTTCAAACGTTCTTGAATCATCAAATTTTCACGAAAATTGCATACAAATCTAATTGTTCATCAAGTTTTCATGTTTAAACCCTAGGATAACTTTTCTCAATTCAAGATAACCAATTTATCAAATTTGATCCGTGATTTATATCATTTAGGATATGATTCAATTCTCTAATCTTTCCAGAATTTATCTACATGAAAATCCTACCAATATTCAAGATTAAATTCCCCCAATTCATGAAATTATCAATATTTCAAGTTTAGTCTCCAATTCTAAACTACCATGGATAATATATTTGCTGAATCATAACAAGTTAAATCACTTTCCTGGAATTAGAAGTTCTGATCCTTTGGGGAAGATGGTATGGTGATGGTATCCTCTTTTCGGTTAGAAATAGGGCGATGGTGGTGGTGCAAGATGGTTATTTAGCCCTAACAACCTTTGGAAACCCTTTCTTTCTCTCTACTTCTATCTCTCAAGTTTGTAGCAGCCAATAATATAATGATTCTAAGGGTTGGATGATATATTTAACCTAAATTTTGTAGGTCACTATTCACCAAATAGTAAAATGACTAAAATACCCTCTCGGATAGCCGTTTTGGCCTAAAACTTCCCCGGGACCCAAACTAAACCCCCAGGTAGACTTTTCTGACTATCTCGATACTCTCGGACACATTGGTGCACTCAAAATGACCACAAGGATGACATAAAAATAAATTACTTTATAATCCATTAAATTGGTCCCGACACAACTGACACGCGCGTCCCAGCTTAATTTCCAAAACTGTCATATTTTCCACTCGTGATAATTTTAATAAATTCAAAATCATATATTACTATACTCGCTCATTAATATTCAACATAATTATAATAATCAAATACTAACTCTCATCTCACTAGTATTTAAATCCGAATTAATTAGCAATTAATTCATATTTTTAATTCAATTAATCCCATAATTAAAATTAGTAAAAATACGGGGTATTACAGCCACCCCCACGGGGGTCTCCACCCCCATAAGAGTGCCCTCATTGACCCCGACATAATTCAAGTGGTCCTAGTAATGGAAAAAAACACTTCCCACAATCCTCTCGTCACCTTACAGTGTAAGAAAAGGTGATTGGTCTTCTCCTCCTTCTCCTACCATTAATGACTCGCCAGACGATATCTTATCTTCTGAAGACCCTCGAGTGTCAAAATGGAATGCCTAGCCGCAGTCCATATAAAAAAATTGAACTTCGACGACGCTTTCACCTTCCACATACTATTCTATGGGAAACGATCTCTGGAGTTCCCACTACCGCACATAATCGAATCGCAACCTCGGATGGAGAACACCCCTGTCCCTCCCACCTTCCACCGTAAGTAATCATCCCTAATCGTCGGACGGGGCACCGTACGCAACCACTCAAAGAACAAATCCGCCTACTGAAGCTCCCAGTCCCAAAGCCTTCTTCTGAACTGCGGATTCTACATCACTCAATCCCCACTCATTGACATGTGGTCAGCCACCAACCCATCTTGGTCCCCTCCTAGGTAAAACTTCCTAAGAAAAAGCTCCTGAATAGACCCATGTTCACCCCACCTATCCTTTCAGAATCTAATCATGTCGCCTGTCCCTAGAGAGAAACTCAGTGTGTCTGGGAAAATCCGTCCACTCCCTCTCTATATGCTTCCACAAGCCCATTCCATAAGAAAAAGTCCCGATCATCGGCCCCCACCCCCGTTGAGAGAAACCCCCTCTAGTTACTACAGCTATTCTCGACAACCTATGTTCCTCCTTAGGGAACCTCCAAAACCACTTCCCTAACAGAGCACTATTGAAATTATCCAAGTTTCTCACTCCCGCCCCCCTAATGGGCTTGCACACCTCCTCCTATCCAACCAGACAATGCTTAAATCTATCCCCAGTGCCTCTCCGCAGAAAATCTCGCATGAGTTTCTCCATCTTAAGACGAACAACCACGGGCAATGACAGAATGGACATAAAATAAGTATGAAGGCTAGACAGAGTACTCTTGATCGATGTATGTCTCCCCCTTTCGATAGAAACCCATTTTTACAACCCGCCATCTTCCTTCACATTCTCTCCAACATCGGGTCCCAAATAGCTTTAGACTTATACTTAGCTCCAAGAGGCAGGCTAAGATAAATATTAGGGAAGGACCCAGTCCTGCAACTCATTATGCCGACTAGCTCCTCCATCATGCCATCTCCCAAAAAATCAACTCGCACTTTCCCGCATTGATCCGAAGACCCACTATCGCCTTAAAACAAACAACGAGTAACTTCAGAGAACGCACTTGCCTCTGATCATTGTCACGGAATAATCGCATCATCCGTAAATAAAAGTTGAGGGACTGAATCCCTATTAGGACCCAAAGTCCCAAAAGAGAACCACCTGATCCACCCAGACTCGACCACCCTTCCCATAATCCCCTAAATGCCTCCATGACCGAAATGAACATTAAGGGGGATAATAGGTTTCCCTGACGAAGTTCACGAGAGCTCACAAAAAAAACCTCAGGCACTCCATTAATCATAACAGAGAACCTGGTCGTCAAAACCCACCTCGTGATTCACCGATAACACCGTTCGACGAACCCCATCCTCCTTAACAAGTGCATAAGAAAATTTCAATTGACATGATCATATCTGACTCCCACAAAAGTGTTTTGAGACTCATAAATCAGAGATTCAATGACCTTCCCGAGCCTAACCGACAACACCTTAGCGAAAAGCTTGTAAATACTCCCAATCAAGCTGATGGGTCTGAACTCTCTGATATTAATCGAACCCCTTCTTAGAGATCAAGGTGATAAAAGTAGCATTTAAACTATTCACAAAGTAACCCCTATTATGGAATTCGCCAAAGAAAGCCATCACATCACTTATGACAATGGTCCAACAATGCTGAAAATGTCACTTTTTTTTTTCTAACCATCCAATTTTAGCAAACCTCCATTGTTGGGTTGACTTCTTATTCATCCACCCCATTCATGGGTGGTTTAAATGAAAATCAAAATATGCTTAATCACATATGCAAACACGCTAATTGAATTTTTCTCTCTTTTATTTTTATATGCTTTCTTCATCTTTGATAATTTTCACTTTTTCAAAATACACACCCACACACACACACACACACACACATATATATATATATATATATATATATATATATATATATATATATAGAGAGAGAGAGAGAGAGAGAGAGATGAAGGTTCTCTAACATCACACTTTATAAATCACACCACACATCATGATTAGTTTTAGGCTCTAACAAACCTTTTTTCCATTTTTTTTATTTTTCAATTGAAATTAACCTTTCAATAAACGTTCAAAAAATTAGGTCAAAATTCAATTTCTAACTATTTTTTAAAATATTCACAAAATTCTGCGGGCGCTAACCCTTATAAATAAGGTATCTTCAACAGTTTTTTGTTGAATATTTATAAAATAGCTAGAAATTGTTTTTGACCTAATTTTTTGAACATGTGTGGATTGCAAGGTTAAATCCATGGGTAAAATAAAAAAAATTGAAAAAAAATGGTACGGCCTAGAACTAGGTGTGATGTTGGTAGCATGATGTATAGGAGTCTTGCCCCCCTCTCTCTCTCTCTCTCTGAGAGAAAGAAAATCACAGGTAAGGTCTTAAAAATAAACCTGTACCGTACAAATTATTTTCTATAAAAATAACTAAAAAAACTAGTTAATCTTTTTTGTAGATGTTAAATATTAAGGGTACCCATAAAAATCAGCTCAAAATAATTTTTTTTCTATTTTAAAAATATTGTTCAATCTTTGACTATTTTTGTAACTGTTACAAAAGCTCTCAAACGTTGACCCATTTTCTTAAAATAGTAAAAAAAATATTTTCAGTTGATTTTTTTACGTGTAGCCTAAAATGTTTAAAATCCACAAAAAAATAAACCCATTTTTTTGTACTTTTAAAAAAAGAGAAGATTCCCTCTCTCTCTCTCTCTCTCTCTCTCTCTCTCTTATTATATATATAATAAGGAGTAGAATGCTTGACACTATTCAATAAGATGATAACTTAATGAGGTGCTAGGATTGAATGTTGCAAAACTGAATCCAATGGTTGTGGTGTTTTCCCCCTCTTTTTCCATTCTAACTTTTACTTTAATTCAAATATGAGGGTATTTTTGTAAAAGACCTCTTCAATCATTCTACCCACTCAATCACCCTCACCCATATACCCACTCTCTCACCCTCACAAGCTCTGACACACAGGATTTCACGACCTCTCTCTCTTGCCATATTTCGGCTACCACTCCTCCTCCTCCTCCTCCTTCTTTTTCTTCTCATTCAAGGTGTGGTATTCCCTCTCTTATTCTTATTCTTATTCTTCAAGGTGTGATTAAGGTATTTTTGGTTTTCAAAGTTAAGAGTTTTATGAAATTTAGGGGTTGTGATTTTAGGGTTCGAATTTTTTATTTTGAAATTGATGTCTTTGTTTTTTTTGCAGATCGAAACCTAATCAATCAAGGTATTCCTTCTTCTCTCTTTCTACGATTGAGATTTTCTGGGCTTTTTTGTTTCATTTTGAGGGTTTTTTTGGACCTACATACCTGAAGACTTTGAACCATTTATTTCAAAGTTTAGATTCTTTGGGTTTTTTCAAATTTTGAATTGGGAATCTAGGTAATAGAAATAGATTCTGATCTTATTTTTCTTTTTTGGGTTGTGAATTTGTCTATATTGCTCTATGTACTGCTCGATTATTCAAGCTATGGGGATTTTATTTTCCTCCAATGTTTTATGCTTACTTTTTTGGGCTTTATGTATTGTACAAGGAGGTTATTGCCCTACTATGTCAACTACTTCACTCATATACCTGGTGAGTGTACATATTGATATAAGGAAGGTGTATGTAGTTTAAACCTTTGAAGGTCACTTGTGAGGTTTATGGTGGTACTTGAGTGTTGGTGGATATTTTTTAGTGTATACTCACCTATTTGCTGAAAAATATTACAACATTTGCATATGTAATTTTGAGCTTCAAGGTTCAGTTCATGGTGGTGAGTAAGTATTGAACTGATATATTTCCATTTTATTTTCTTAAATCTATTCATAACTATCATAATGTAGTTATGTCTTTTTTTACCCTAGATGTATTCAGCCCCTATCTCATTTTTGAAATTGAAAACCCCATAAACTTCTTTGTATTCTCTATAATGTGCCTCTAAATATCTGTTTTCATTTTTGTTTCAGGGTTTGTTCAATTGTTATCGAATGCTGATGTTTAGAGATTGATATGGTATTTTTGTTTTTCTTTCTCCATAATGTACATCATGTGTTTTTTGTCCTTGCTCTATTCAGCCCTCCTCAATTTTATAAATTCAAAACCATATAAATTTCTTTTTATTCTCTATAATCTCTCTATAAATATATGTTTTCATTTTTGTCCAGGGTTGATTCAAAAGTTTTGGAATGTTGGTATTTAAGAGATTGATAAGGTATTATTTCAACTTCAAATTTTAATTTTTTTCCATTTAAATCGTTGAAAGTAAATCTCTCCTTCTTTATCTTTTTATAGACTACAATTGCGATGGATTTGATTCTTCAATTACTAATATAGAGGACACTGATTTCAACAATGTTGTTATACTCTTAGAGCCTTGAATCACTGTTTGATGTCTTTATTAAAGTTTTGGGGTTGATGTCAATTTATTAGTGTGTTTGATGTTGATAATTAGTTCTCATCACTAAATGTCTTTTGGTATGTAAATGAATGCTATTGTTGAGGGGTTACATTGAGGTTACCAGTTAATTGATTCTTTTTTCACAAGCATTTAATTCTTTTTTCAAAACCATTTAGTTTGTATGTTTAACTCATGACCATATTACTTCTTTATTCCGTTTTTATTTTTATGCAGCGCTCAAATAACATAATAGTTGAAGAAGCTTTTAATGTCTTTATCCAGAAGGTTGGGGATGGAATTCCTAGAGATTATTAAGCACAAGATCGTTTAGGATGTGATAAGGTAGTATAACATGCTGGATGTCCTTTTAGAATATTCGGATGTCAAAATGCGCAAAGTACACTGACTGAACGTTGAAGGTAAAATAACTCAGAACATCACTTTTTAAGGCATTAAATCGCTGAATTTGACCTAAATTTTGTCTATTTGGATGTGAAAAATGTTTTTAAAACATATTTTTACGTTTTATAATATGTGTAGTTGGTAAGATTTTTTAGAAAATTCACAATTTTATCCTTTATTTATGACAGATACCGAGGATGAAGATGTCGACTCGAATAACGCAAAAGGAGAAGATGCTGACAGCGATAATAAGATGGCACATGTGTTGTGGATGATGATGTAAAGGAAGAGTTGTAGGCCATGAACATGTGCTGTGGAAGATGCCGACTAGGATGATGCATGGGAATATGATGTCATATATCCTACCTGTAGTTCCTTCTTATTTATTAAATTTTTTGTCTTAATAGTCTGAACTAATAAACCTTGATGTCGCGAATTTCTGACATTTGAATTTGATGATTGCAAATAGGAACTTCCGTGGACTACATTATATGATTATTAGGATATAACTATATGTTGACAGGTTATGATCTATCAGTCAACACCTTCTCTCCCGATGGTCGTGTTTTCCAGATCGAATACAATGGGAATGTTATTGGTATAAAATGCAAGGCTGAAATTTTTATGGGTGTGGAGAAGCTCATAACATCAAAGATGATGCTATCGGGTTCTAACCGAAGGATCCACTCCATTCATCATCATTCTAGCATGACTGTTACTGGATTAGCAGCAGATGGGAGACAAATTTTCGCACGAGTAAAGGAGGAAGCAACAAATTATAAAACGTGTTGTGAGTTATGTACATATATTTGCACTCTATTGGTGGCTCAGACCTTTCGGTTGTGTAGTTATTCTCAGAGGTTATGACATAGATGGAACACAACTTCACAATTTGGTCATTGACCCGATTTTTACTGCTTTTTCCATCCAATATTACAATATCTATTACATTTTTTGCAAAAATTCTACTGTCAGGTATGGTGTTGTTTTCCATGCCAAGTCCAGACATACTTAGACCAAGAGGCCAATCTTTGAGGAGCTGAGCAAGTATGGAGAGGTTCATAGCCTGGCCATATGTGATAATTTTGAGGAGCTAAGCAAGTATGGAGAGGAGCTGGCAGTTTTTTATCTTCTGTTATTTCAGCAATTATCTTCAATTTTTGTACTAATAATCATTTATATTCATATTCATCAACAGAAAAAGAGCAAGTGAAGGAGAATGTTAGAAAGAGTGAAGAGGGTTCTTCTTGCAGTACGTACAAAAGACATCATAAATCTATTGGGACTTCCAGTGGTGAGGAGGCCATCAATTCAAAGAGAGGAATGATATGATGTCAATCCAAACTATAATACAAAAATTCCAAGGATTTATTTGCATCCGTCCAATGGAACCAACTCTTGAACTTGGCCAACAAGGTAAGAAAGCAATGACTGAGATTATGTTCCCGCTTAAACCACACTACATCAATTCAAATTTTTATTCAAGTGATTGTAGATATATAAAATATGAATCTGGCGGCTATGGCGAGAGTCAGCAACATAGTCTTCCAAGGAGCCGACGGCTATAGCGAAATAGAGAGTTTAGTCACCAGTTATCTTGGCATGTTGTCACAGTTGTCTTAGCATTTTGCAAAAGACAGTTTAGTCACCAGCCTGAGCCAACGCCTATGGCGAAATAGAGAGTTTGGCATTAGAGCAGGCTGCTTCTGTTCTGTTTAGGGCCGAACTGGAGTCGAACCAAAAGGGTGATGAGAGAGACGAAGACGGTGAAATTGAGCTAGAGCTGAATCTCGGCTTTTGAGCCGGTTTCACATGTTAGTGGCGTGATTTTGGCTTCTGATGGAATAGGCTTGATTATTACTCACCAATTTTGACAGCTCAGATGCTCCTGCATTTTTTTTCTTTCTTTCTTTCATTAAATGAGTGTTTCTTTGTTAGTGTTTTTCTTTTTTCCCTTCATCAAAAGCAATGTACAAATAGGAATTACATAGACAAATATCAAGATGGGAACCCAATTTATTAGAATGGTTGTTTAGATTTCAGTCGTGTGTGAGTTTGGGGGTTCCTTGAATTAGATTTGTATACACACTATCATTGTCTTTCTCTAAAAGAATGTCATGTTTTTATTTAATCTTGCAGATTTATGGTATTCATGTATGAGAATGTACAAAGCAGGTGAACCCTTACTTTTTTCTCTCTCTAGGGAACGTTAAGTGTTTGACAAAACTCCTCAATGAAAATTTCTTAGCACACTTCATGGTCACTGCATCTAGAAATTTAAGGTTTTTCTATGAGTCTTTGATTTTTTTAAGTTTCTCTTTCATTTTGTTTTTTGCATTATTTCTAGGTGAAAGTAAGTTTAAAATAATATATCAAGTTACAAATCTAAAATTATTTTTCATCTAAAAATATTTTTTGTTACGGATCTAAAGTTACCATCCCACTCCAAGACCAAAAATATATTGAGTTATTATTTAATAAATATTCTTGATTTAGTTATTTATTTCTAGACCGAATTTGTGTTTCCTTACTAGACCGAACCTTTTACCAATTTTTTTCCAATCTCAAATCTTTTCCTATATGGAGTTCATCTAAGAGGCTTTCCAGTCTATTACTAATGACCTGTTTTCTTTGCCCATAGATATGTAATTAAGCTATGTATGGATTTTTTTAACATGCACATGCATTTGACAATAGTTAAAAATATATTTTACCAATGCTGCTAAAATTTTCATATTCGAATATATAATCGATACAAATGATTTTCGTTAAAGATCTAACAATGCTTCTAAATTTTAGCTTCTCCAAATGATTTTAGTTGTTTTATTACACATTCTTCATATTCGAGTATATAATCATTACTATATTCGAGTCTCCAACACCATTGTAGATAGTCAAACGTAAACTCTATTTATGTCCAAGTAGGTTTTTGGATTTGTACATTTCTATTATGAAATATTAGCATTATGATCATTTATAGTTTCCCCTGCATTTATTAAGGGATTATCGCGGGGATGCCAATTTATTTTCTCAAAATTTTTGAATGTTTGCTGGTACTATTTAATAAGTTGCTTTTCAGTTTAAATATTTGTGTTTGTTATGACAACATCTAACCAATTAAAAAAATCAGTTTTTAGATTGTAGTAAACTGGACTAATGCAATTTCATATGTAAAAAATGCAAAATAACCCCTGTACGCAGAAAATTTATTTATGATTTCTATTATTTATCTTATTTATATATTTACATGTGATTGCATTTGTATTTCAGAATTGGAAATTGATCATAATTTTTGTATATATTTGATTGTGCGCTATTCGATTTTAGAATGTATTTTTCTTTTCAATAACTACCACGTGTCCCAATTTTTAAATACTTTTTGGCTAATAAAGTCATCCACGCTAAGTGTTGTAGGTACGCAGCGTACTAAAAGCAAAAGTACGCCATGAAAAAATAGCATCGTGCCATTAGAAAGAGCATACTTCATTTTATGGTTATTCATTTTTGAAGGTTCACCCTTTAGATACTACTTCATTTTTGACACTAGACTATGTGAGGTTTGTATTAACATTAAGTGATAAATTATTTCATTGTGATTATTTATTATTGATGCGATTTGACTACTTTTATATCAAAGCATGTTGTATTTATTATTCATGCCATATTACTATTTGAATGTTGTTCGACTATTTATTATTTGTTAAGTCGGGTGGATAGTCCTATAAATAAAGGCTAGTGTGGTCATTTTTTTTTAAAATTACACTCTGTTTTGTTGGGGAATGAATTGTTTGCCGTTTTGCAATTACATACTTTGAAAATTTGAATCGTTTTGCGAGTACGTATTTTGGAAATTTTCATCGTGTCATCAGGCACGGGCATTCCGCTAGTGTATATATATATATATATATATATATATATATATATATATTAGGGTATCCCCGTGCCTGAAGGCACGCTGATAATTTTATAAAGCATAAAGTCGTGTATAATATAAATAAAAAATGTTTTATATGTTAGAAGTGTAAATTTTCAAAATATAGAATCGGGTAAATTTAGGTAAAATATTTTTTTACAACATAAATGTATAAATATTTTATGGGAGCCGCTATTAACGCTCCATGAAATCCTAAGGCACTCCAACATTGGTTAACAATTATTGAAAATGACCATTTAACACTTACATCATTACTTCATCATTTATTCATTATTTCTCTCCATTAAATGATCATTAAAATAGATAAGTGTTTAAAAATTAGTCATTTAAAAACCTATTTTGTAATTTTTTTTAAAATATTTTTCTTAATTTATAAAAGGAAAAATGTTTTCCTCTTTAAAAAAACAGTTTTTTTTTTTTTATTTTACAAAAAAAAAACGGTTTTGTAAAATAAGAAAATTACTTTTTTTGTAAAATTAAAAAATAAATTTTTTTTGGCAAAATAAAAAAACAGTCCTTTTGGTATTTGTTAATTTTTTGTCAATGTTTAACGATTTTTTGGACGGAGTTGATACTAATCAATCGGTATTAATGAGTTGAACTTTAATACTAAACTTTTCTTTAATATCGTTTACAATTAAAGATGTTTTTAGAATGATTTCAAAATATGTCCATTTTAAAAAAATTAAGATTAAAAAAAGTAGTTTTACAATTTATTTTTTTAAGAAAGGTCCTATTTTATTTAATAAAAAAATATCTATTTTTGTAACTACTATATAATAAAACGGTTTTTATAATTATTTAATTAAAAAATAACATTTTGTGTCATGTTATGACCTGAAATATTATTATTTTTATCTATCATGGCGTGTCATGGTGTACCATGTCATGTCCTTTTTATTTTGGTCGGGTTCGTTTTCAGTTTAAAAAAATAACATTTTATATTGGGACACTTTTAATTGTGTCGTATTCATAATAGATAAAAAAAATCATATTTCATGTTTTGTCATAACTTGCAATGTCATGTCATTTTTATTTTGCTCAAATTCGTTTTTAGTGAAAAAATAACATTTTATGTTGTGTGAGTTTTACTCCGGTCATCTTCGTGATAGGTAAAAAAATTAATATTTCACGTATACAACACTTTTTAAAAAAAATAAATTGTAAAACATCTTTAATTGAAATCATAATTTTTTTTAAATGAAAATATTTTGAAATCATTCTAAAAACATCATTAATACTAATTGATTAGTATTGTTGATCCCATGATACAAATCGTATAAAGCGTATATGATTTGAACCTGGTACTAAATACCAGTAAGAATAACATCATTCTAAATAAATATATTTTAATAATTCACAAACACGACCCAATTAAAATATGATACTCCACGAAATTTTATTTTGAGTAAATTACTTTTTAATCACTAAACTATCACAAAAGTTTTTAAATGATCCCCAAACTTTTATTTGACTCAAAAAACTAAAAACGTTAAACATTGACAAAAAAATAACAAATACCCAAAAGACTATTTTCTTATTTTGCAAAAAAAACTGTTTTTTATTTTGCAAAAAAAAAACTTTTTTTTTATTTTACAAAAAAAAACTGTTTTCTTATTTTACAAAACAGTTTTTTTTTAAATAATTCTTTTGTAAAATAAAAAAAAAACGGTTTTTTTAAAATAGGAAAGCCGTTTTTTTAAATAATAAAACATGTTTTTAAATGATTAATTTTAATATGTTAAGATAGAATAAAAAATGATAAGGTAAAAAGCTCACACCAAGAAACTGTTTTGTAAAATAAGAAATCAAAAGTACATAAAGAGTTGAACCCTTGAAATCAAAATCAAACAGCCTAGTCGTGTGAGAAATCAGACAGTCCTAAAGGACATAAATTACTTATTGTCCACATTCCCATAAATCATTTGGAACATCCATTCATGTGAGAAATCAAAATTAAATTTAGAATGAAAAAAGACATGTATCAACAAAAAAAAAAATTGAATTATCCACAACATATGCTTCACAATTTGAAGAAATTTGAAAAAAATCCATGAATGATCCACGGTAAAAAAAATTGAAGAAAAAAGGCCAATCATGTATCAAAGAGAAAGTATCCTACTTCCCACAACATATGCTCCAAAAAATAGAAGGCACGATGCTAATTTTTTACTTTGCCTCCTTCTCGAGAAACAAACACATGAATATAAGCATAACATACTTAAATCCAAACAAACAACTTTAAATAGAAAATTACACATATAAAAGTCAAAGCACAAACTACAGATAAAAAGTGGGAAAATTTGAATCAGAGAATTGAAATATAATTCCACGACTCACTTGAAAATTGAGATACTCTCAATACCATATATGTAGGCCTCTCATATTCTATAATGTTCATTGATTCCTTACCAAAACAGTAAGTGTTAATATGGTTCCTGTTGCCAAATTAAAAAACGATATACATCAAGAAGCATGAAAGCATGGTTTACATGGTAGATTTATAAATATAGGTCAAATAAGCTTGATCATAAGAACAAAAGGGATATATAGTAACATGCCAGAGGCATTTCCGAAAAGAGACCCGATTGAACAAATGATGTACCCACAACTAAAATTTATATAAGTACATCACTATCGTGTTTTTGTTAATTCATGACACTCAATAATAACTGAAGTTAGACAATGTACCAAGGATTTGTAATTATTCGAAGTAGGTAAGAATAGGGCATTAAATGATTGTTATAGGTAGGACAAAACTCACTTGATAATATGGGCCATTCCTGAAGTTGGTAAGTACCTAACAACAACTCTAAAACTCACAGATGGGCCATTCTTGAACTTGGTTTGAACCAAAATAAGCACCTGCAAAAACAGAGACTATACCTGTCAAATTCCAAAAAAAAAAGTTAGAATAAATTAGGTTACACATTATAACTGATTTGAACACTCGTAGTAAATATTATGAAGACTCGTAGTAAATACTGATTTGAATCAATCTCCATAACTCATTAGAGCTACATCTGGAATACATGAGAATGACAGATTTTCTCTATATAACACAACACTTGTGATTGAGTCATAAACACATAAATCACTCAACACATTCAAATTGAATGATTCAACGCCTCTAGGTCATGCTCGAACAGAATCAAATAATCAACAAAATGAAAACAAAATAAAAATTAAAGGATAAGTTTTTGTATCGTTTGAATTGGCGTTGGACATAGATTAGACTGATGATGGTACTCATTGGTGCTTAAATTGAAGCAAATGGAAATAAAAAATAACCTGAGACTGAAAAGAAAATGCAAACAGCAAACCGCAAATAGAACAGAAAATAGCAATTGGAAAACAAACGGACTGAAAAGAGAAGGCAAATAGAAAACAGAAATCAGGAATTGGAAAGTTGCAAAACATTCTTCAGCAAAAAAATTTGTATTTGTATCTTGCGTTGTAATGTACTACAATTATAAATCCATACAGTCTCATAAAATATCATTTGGATTTTAATTCAATCTTGTCAAAGTTTATGTAAATCACACATATGTAGAATGCTAACTCTTCAGATCTAGAAACACACATATGTAGAATGTTAAGCTCAAAGAAAAACAAAGTTTGTTTTGAACCCACCCACCTCAACAAACTTTGTGAACTTGGATCTCTATTCACAACCAAGCGATGAACCTAAAACCAAAAAAAAAAAAATCACTTTCAAAGCAAAACAATATTAAGAGATATTTAAAAAAATTGTTAATTACCTCATATTCGACTTGAACTGTTACTAAAGCCGGAACGATCCGAAGCAATTTGAACGGCGCTGTTTCTGTTCAGGAACGATCTGAACCATTTCTAAAACTCTAACAATCCGAAAAGAGTGAAACCCTAAACAAAACAAACTCTGAAACCAAAATAAGACAAATTAGAATAAAATAAGAATGAACATACACCACATTTCTTGGATCTATGATGGGAGCTGATATGATGGTGTCGTCCTTATAGCTAATATGATGGGATCTTCTCTATGAAAGGGAAAATGACTGTAAAAGGAATAAAAGGTAAAATCCCATAGTGTAGAACCCAATGTTTATAATAACAACCTTAGATTAATAAAAACTGCAACTCGAGAACTGATTTACGTGGTGATAATAATGTTTGGAACCATCTGATGTGGTCTAAATCAGATTGGTTGCTAATCAGACCACTAAGGCATTTTTACGGGCCTAGTTGCCTTCCCTCCCACACACTTGGCTGATTTAAAGCCCGAAATCAATGAGATATTGATGTTACACGTTATCATCGAGAAATTTATAGCCTAGAATCGGATGGGTTTTAGATCTGTTGACCACAACAGATACAAAATAAGATACATCGCCCAAAGACTTACCTATGTTGTTATAAGATAGATATGTGGAACGCCTCTTGTAGATCTATGTGCTGAATGGATACACTGATTTTTCCTAGCAACTGTAAATTAGAAACTAAAAACATAGTTAGACCTGTAAAATCATAATGTAAGAGTGATGAGTGAGAGAATGGGTCTAAGTGTGGCGGTGGGTGGTGGTTCAGCTCAGAGATATAAATGAAGAGTATACCTGGGATTCGAGGTGTAAAGATCCATCAAAATCTGTAAAATAGAAATCAATTAAAACAACAGAGAGGAAATATAATTAGTCCTGGATAGAAAGGGATATAGAAATTGACCGAAGTTGTGAGGGAATGAGAAGTCGGTGAGGGTTTGTTGTGATTGTGAGAGTGTATCGTAGGGTTTCTGTGTTTACAAACATAACCCTCAATTTGAATTTTTGAAGAAAGGGTAGAAACAAATTAGTGTGTGTCAAAAGAGGGGGAAACCAAAATTGTAAGGGTAAAATAGGAAGTGCAAGAAAAACTCATTAAGATGACATCATGTTTTGATCTTATGACATAC
This sequence comes from Sambucus nigra, assembly GCA_949130495.1. Lineage (NCBI taxonomy): Eukaryota > Viridiplantae > Streptophyta > Magnoliopsida > Dipsacales > Adoxaceae > Sambucus > Sambucus nigra. The sequence continues at coordinate 71,819,006 of OX422216.1, forward strand.
ATAACTTTCTTACTTTATATATATATATATAGTGTGTGTGTGTGTGTAGTCTATATATATGTATATGCAGTATATAAATATGTGTACAAATGTGTGTATACCTTTTATATATGCGCTCGCGCACGCGTGTGTGTGTAAGTATATATATGTGTACATGCAATTGTATATACATGTGTATATTTTGAAAAAGTGAAAAATGTCAAATATGAAGAAAACATATAAAAATAGAGGAAAAAAATTTGTTGTGAGTGTTTGTATGTGTGATTAAAGTATATATCGATTTTTATTTAAACCACCCCATGCGGTGGGGTGGGTAAATAAGAAATCACTCCAATAATAGAAGTATCCTAAAACTGGAGTGGTTAAAAAAACAAAAAGTGAGTTTAAATAAAACTTCTCCTTTAAAATACCTCACTTACATAAACACGAGTGATGGTCAAAACATCTCCATCACCTCTTATAAAATGTGTTTTCGTGATTGGTCAATTTTTTTAGCTCTAATTAATTTATATAATTTTTTAGGTACTAAGATCCTCCACCTCAAATGTATACTATAAACATAAGGTATACACAAACATAATATTTGTATGTTATGAAGATTCGTGTATACATTATAAAATTTAGAAAAAAAATTAAAATTTTATCCAAAAATGAAAAATTCATTGATACTTTATATAATTTATTATATACATTACTGCAAATATGTTAGTGTATTAGAGTTAAAATTAAATTACCGACCAGGTAGTTAAGCTAATAAAGCCATAAAAAAAATTTCATTACCAAGTCCAACAAAGAGGAATTTGAAAATTTCTCACGAAAATGTTGGTTCCATGGTCACGGACATAAGTCGTGCAGCTCATTCGAACGAATTTCAAGGCCCGTTTGAATGGGATTACTAGTTCGTTCTAATGAAATAAATCTCGTTCGAACGATTAAACTATCTCATTTGAACTAGCTTCAAACGACCTTTTAACGAGTTAAAATAGTACGTCATTGATCGATGCTCGTTAGAAAAAAACTTCAAATGACTATTCTAACAAAAAATCAATCTCATTTGAAGGAGATTCTCATCTCCTTTGAACGAGGTTTAAACTAAAATATTTTTTCTTTTTAAAAAATAAAAATCCCTGTTCGTTTTTTACAAATATAAAAAATCCCAAAAAATAATTTATGTGAATTTGTTTAAACTCTAAATTGCTTCATACCTTTATGGGATGCCGGGAATTCTTAAAACTGGGAGATGCTCGAGTTTGGTTCGTCGTGACGGTGCGTGACTATTTGCAACGGGATATGTCAAACTTGCCTAATAGATAGAAAAACGTATACTATGAACAATATTAAAAAAATTGTTCTTATATGATCCAAGTCAATATAAACTATTTTGAAAATAGAAATGATGGAAATCATTTATAAAATATTTACAAAATCTTATAATTACAAAAAAAAAAGTATTTTAACATTTTAGAAATTAGAAGCAAATATTTTAAAAATCTAGAAATTATAATAAAAATATTTTTAAAATCTAAAATTATTAAAAAAAATATATTTAAAATGTTTGAACAATATAGAAAAAATAAAAAATATAGAGAACAAACTAAAAATTATAGAAAATACTGAAAAACACTTTTGAAAATAAGAGAAAAGCATTTTAAATTTTGAATAAAACTAATTTATTTTTAAAAAATCTAAAAATATTGAAAAAAGGACTTTATTAAATTATTGAATTACTAGAAATATATTTCGCTTGTTCAAATAATATTGAAGAACACATATAATCAAGAAAAAAATGAAAATTGGTGGCAAAAGTTAAAATAAAAAAATACTGAAAAAATGTTTAAAGATTCCTGATATAATATATAAAGCATTTTCAAACTTTTAATAAAACTGAGAAATTTTAAAAAAATATGAAAATATTGAAAAAGACATTTAGAAAATCTGGTAATATTAGAAAATATGTTTAGCATGTTTGATTAAAATTTAATTTATTTTATAAATATGAGAAAAAATTGCATAGAAATTGGGGAAAATTGAAAAACCAATTTAAACTCTATAGAGCATCAAAACGGTATAAACCCAAACACAAGAAATATCAAAATTATCATATCACCAAAATCTAAGAAAAACCTTTATAAACTCAAATTAAACCTCGATCCAACCAAAAATAACCCATTATAAAGTTAGATCCAATAAAAAATTGAAATAAATCCCATTGAAATCAAACTCGGATCCAGTAAGATCAATTTTCATCTCTTCAATGCGAGGGCATCAGCGGAAGTGGAAAAGTGGGTTGTGGGTGAGACGTGATGATGGTGGAGTGAGGTGGAGATGGAGGTGGGAGGTGGAGGTGGCAGGGCGAGAGTGGGCAGTGGGAGGGTGGGTTGTGTGTGTGTGTGCGCTCGAGCACACGCGCTCTATATATTCAAAAAGAGGCTAAGAGATGGTGGAGATGGGTGGAAAGATGATGAGAAGAGAAAAAATGGATGCTGATAGAAAAAAAAATTAAGTTTAGGTTAAAGGGTGTTATATTTTCATTTTTGGCCTTTATACTTATATAAACATTTACTAAACTACACTTTGAGTTATATATGGACAAAATTTTTAATAAATTTGCCACGGCGAGGCAGTTAGGGTAACTTGGAATGGTTTTGGAAGTTTGAGGAGTAATGTCTAGAAATTTGAAGGGGTGTTGGGGGGGGGGGGGGGGGGAGTGAAAAGGGGGTAGAGTTCATGGGGTAAGTGTAATTAACCCTCTATATTATGTTGTTATTGGCATTCTATAACCTTTAATTTATTACGGATATCTTAAATGTATAAAATTATAATGGTATCCATTGGATGTTTAAATAATTTGTAAAGAAATTGGGTTAAAATATTTTTTTTTCTATTTAAAAAAGTGAATTTAAGGAGCTTATTGGAGCTAAACTATTAATTTAAAAAAATGCAATAATTGTTTTCCTTTATCTGATTGTGTGGTTCTCAATTGTGTTGTTTACTTCTACCTCTAAAGGTATGGAGTAAAAATGAATTTAATTTTAGAAATTGTACCGGACCAAATCGAAATGTGGTTGTGGATGTTGAATTATTTCCTTTCCCATTATCCCATTAAGTACTACTTAATGATTTTGAACTCTTAAGATATGCCCTTTTAGCAACTTAAATGTAATTACCAAGAGTTCAAAAACATGGGCAAGAAGAATGATTATATTTTTTTTAACCAATTCCACAATGCTAGTAAAAAAGAAACTTTAATTACTTTTGTTCTTTTAATTTTTCACATCTTTCTAGTTTCTAATAAATTGGGGGTGAACTAAGTAAGCCTTTTTGTACCTTACACTGCATTTTCAATTTTTTTTATGTTTGAGGTGAAAAATTGAAACAATGAATTACATAATCATTATGAGAACCCAGACTCAAAGAGGCACGCCTCTCCTTCCCATGCGTGCGTCCTTTTAGATAAATTATTGGGAAAAGGGGGTCTTTAATGGTAAAATGTGGACATCACTTTGCTCTCTTTTGAAAAGAATGGAGTCTCTAGTCTATATTACGGAAAATAGATAAAAGAAGGGGTAGGCCTCCATAAAGACCTAGTGATGACATGTGGACTACATGTTTAATCAAAGCTTCAAAGGTTCATGGACTAGGTTACAAATTGGGATAGTGTAAGGTACCTTCTTCGCCCTTTCGGTCTCAAATGTTGATGTAAAATATTTATATTAAAACGAAATAGTGTCAAAAGAAATAATAAAAGGGAAATAGTTAATATGTAAATATAATGTGCAGTGTTGTGTCGCATGTGCATATATATATATATATATATAGAGAGAGAGAGAGAGAGAGAGAGAAATGGTAAGTATCTACGAAGTCGGGCTTGTTCACTCAGATGACAGTCCGACTGAGCCTACATACTCGCACAAAGCGATTCAAAGTTCGTGTAGTTTTTGTAGTGGCCTATAACGATACCACCTCTTACTTTGACTCGATGTATGAGATGTTAACTTTATTTTATATACTGAAATAATTTTAAGATGAAAATTATTTCGATCTGAAAATGCATGAAGATGATTTGTGTTCATCTCGAGTTATTTGGTATAATTAGGTTTGATAAATGAAACTATTTTGATGAATAGAGGGAATTAAGACATCTCAAATTAAGATTAAAACATTATCTTGGATCTCCGTATCAAGTAATCCTCCAATCTAATATTTTTAAATTTTAGGATTTTGAAGACTTTTGTTTAGGATTTAATGTTTATAAAAATAAATTAATATCGACATAAATATATACAAAGTTGCACTTGCTTACTCGAACGGCAATCGGAGTGATCCTACCTATTTGCACGGAGCGATTTAAAGTCCATGTAGTTTGCCAAAGAACAAGGAGGGATTTTACCTCTTTTGAAAGCTCGATGTGAGAGATTTTAACTCTATTTGATGTCTTAAAATATTTTTGAGATTGAAATAAGTCTAGATCTAAAAAAAAGTAAAAACTTTGTGTCTATGAAATATGCATTGATGGAATGGGTTCACTCGTAAAACCACTTTGGTGGATAAAGAGTGAGGAAACTTCCAACATTAAATACAATATAATAGTTAGAATCCCCAGATATAGAGATCCTCTAACCTATATGATAATTTTACATGGTTTTGAATCTTTTATTTGGTTTTTGGATATTTTATGAGAATAAAGATGACAATATACACTACACCAAAACAACATTTTGGAACACCCTCATAATAAAAATCTGGCACAGTTTAAAACTATGCCAGATTTTGGCACGGTTTAATGACAATTTGGCACACTTTAAAACAGTGCCAAATTTTGGCACTGTTTTAAAATGTGCCAAAATTAAGAACACTTGACTAGAATATAAAATGACTTAAAATTTTGACACACTTTAGTTTCCCTCTTCTCTCTCCTCCCTCTTCTTCTCTCCCGCTCCCCCCTCTCTCGACCAAAATCCCTACCCTCTCTCTTCGAGATCAGCTCACTGACAAGGACGCTATAATCGATGACCTTCAATCCCATCTTCACTCCCTCGACTCATCTCTCCCCGGCACCGCTGATAAGATCGCTCAAGCCGACCACGAAAAGGTTCATCCCAATCCCCTCCCTCTCTCTCTCACACACTAACAGACATAATATTGGTTGTTGTTTTTTGAGCTCAGTAGAGGTTGTTGAAAGAGAACGAATTGATCTCCAACACTGTAAAGAAGCTCAATCGCGATGTTGCTGAGGTACCATATGTGTTGCCTTTCAGAATGTCACCTCATTTTTTTGTTTTAAAACTCTATCGTCCAACTCACTTGATAAAGAGTTACTTCATATTTTACCCACTTCCACTGGGACTGTACATGATGCTACTTAAATTTTACTAGTTTTTGTTATAAAAATAATGTGCAGAAATTCTGAAAATACAGAAATTCAAAATGCACAAGAAAATTCAATCAACTTATTTGTAGGCTACTAAACATTTAAACTTGTTGCAACTCTAAAAAAAAACATTCCTCCTCTCATTTAAACTTGTCGCAACTCTCCAAAAAAATTTGACACATCTTAATTTGAGATGGAGGGAGTACTTAGGGTGTGTTTGGGAAACCCAATACCGTGCTTTGGAATTGGAATCGGAATCGAAATTGGTAAATTTTTAAACTTGGACTGAATATTTTTCATCCATGGCATGGAATTTAAATTATGATCATGGTTGATTTTTGTGGATTCTTGTGTGTAGGATGATAAAGCTTCTTTTCTTAATTTGTCTTGTTTTGGAGGGTACGAGGTGTTAGTGTCTATGTGTTAGGCAATGGTAATATACACAAAATCCGTACCCTCTTTTGACACAACCTCTCCGTTTCCTCTAACCTCAAGCGCAGTAGTGCCAAGGTCCACCTTAAGGGTGTTGGTCAGCCCTTAGCTCCGACAGGTAAAGCTCACCATTACATCTTCCTCTGGCTCAGGAAGGTTTCTCCATCTCGAGTAGGACCACTTCCGAGGGTTTGAGGAGCATGGGGGAGTACAGCGGCGGTGTCGACTTTTCTTCTTCTGTACAAAAAAATCATATTCCAGTATATTTACTTATATAATCATTTCAGTTTAACTACTAGAGTACATGTATTCTTATTCTTTAGTAACATTGACCATATGTGTTTTTGTAGCCATAGGGAATGGCTAGATTTAATTACCTGATTCATTATGCCCTTTCAATTGTAAGTAATTAATTCTATGAATATCATTAATTTATTTAGGTTTGATTATACATTTACCCCTTATCTTTTTATCTACTTTTGATTGCAGCTGAAAGTGTTAAAATGTATGTAGAAATTACCGACGAAACTCTCAATTTGGTTGACAAGGTAACATTTGATTTTATCTATTTGACACAATCAAATTGGTCTCATTCGTATCATCTTATAAAAATAGCATTCACTTTGTGTTCTGTAACAGTTTTTTGAGATGCAGCGCCATGATGCCGTTAGAGCACTTGAAATTTATAAGAAATCAGGAGATCAGGTATATATATCATATGTGTGTTATTTGTGTCTTGTTAGAGCATTCATAATGGTTTTCCAAACAGAAGGAACCGGATAGCTTAAATGTGTCATATCCATGTCGCAGCAGCACAATGGTGGAGGATAGGATAGATAATAAATGACTCCAGAATACACACAATCGTCCTGATATTAAGATGTTCAAGAAGATGACTGTTAACCATCCCAAGTTGGATAGTTCAAAGTAGTGTCAGTCAACCGTCCTAACTTTTAGCCACCACTCACCCATCCCACTTTGTTGTTGTACTCACCAAGTTAACCGTCCCAACTTTTAATACTGCAGCTGATTATAACTTGTTCATGCGATAATCCAGTACCTAATCCCCCTAAACAAAAAAAAAAATCTTATCATTGATATCCACTTTTGAGCTCCCCCCCACTCCCTCCCCCCGGTATAACAATCTATGGTGCCTCTCTTATACTGAATTGTTTGCATAAGGCTTGTCTACCATGTTAAGATGTTATATTATCCTGTATTTAAAAGCATAGTACTGCTGAACATTATGGATTTGCATGGAGTATCAATGACATGCAAGCTATTTCCTTGTTTTGTTACAAGTCATGATATTTGCCATCTCCTTATCTCATTCAAAGAAGGCATTTATAAATTTATAAATGAAGACGTAACATGTATAATTTTTTGGTCGTAATTACATATTTTCTTTATCTTTATTGTATTTTCCTTGTCAGCGGAAGATATCAAAATTTGTAGACATTGTTGGACCAAATGGGATACTTTCGAGAAGTTATGGCACGAAGAGTTCATCGGGTGGCTATCAAAATATAAATGAAATCTGGTTAGTCTCAAATTCTCTTTGAATGTTGCAGCCTTAAATAAAAAATAGCCTGAAATAGCGGTGACAAGTACCCAAACGTAAAATGGCTTCCTTTATGAGCTTATTTAGTTAAATTGGTGGAAGGGATTTGCTGGTGGTTTGGTTTTGGAATTTGCTGCTGCTGTTGAGTTTTTTTTTAAATGTTAAAACATATTGGATTTAACGAATAAACAAATGAAACTATGTCAAAAAATTTTAAAATCAATAAACGTTCTAAATTGATTAAAAACATATCGTTATAGGATAAAAACCCAATGTAACTTGTAGGAGCTGACCGCGTAGTCCCGGGTCTCCCGGTTTGAGAGTATGACGATAATTTGCAAAAATCACACTTAGACTTAAAAACAAGCCGTTAAAGGGTGAAAACCCAAACCAGCCCCCAAACGACCCCGTAAGAGACACGAACACCTCGCACGGGACCAATGCAATTTGTAGGAACTGAACGCGTAGTCTCGGGTCTCCTGATTTGAGAGTATGATGATAATTTGCAAAAATAACACTTAAACTTAAAAACAAGACATTAAAGGGTAAAAATCCAAACCAGCCCCCAAACGGCCCCGTAGGAGGCACGAACACCTCGCACGAGACCAATGCAACTTGTAGGAACAGACCGCGTAGTCTCGGGTCTCTTGATTTAAGAGTATGACGATAATTTGAAAAAATAACACTTAGACTTAAAAATAAGCCGTTAAAGGGTGAAAACCCAAACTAGCCCCCAAACGACCCCGTAAGAGGCACGATCACCTCGCACGGGACCAATGTAACTAATAGGAACTGACCGCGTAGTCCCGGGTCTCACGCTTGGAGAGTATGACGATAATTTATGAAAATAACACTTAGACTTAAAAATAAGCCGTTAAAGGGTGAAAACCCAAACCAACCCCCAAACGACCTCGAAAGAGGTATGAACACCTCGCACGGGACCAATGCAACTTATAGGAACTGGTCGCGTAGTCCCGGGTCTCCCGGTTTGAGAGTATGACGATAATTTACAAAAATCACTCTTAGACTTAAAAACAAGCCGTTAAAGGGTGAAAACCCAAACCAACCCCCAAACAACCCCTAAAGAGGCACGAACACCTCGAGCGGGACCAATGCAACTTGTAGGAACTGACCGCGTAGTCCCGGGTCTCCCGATTTGTGAGTATGACGATTATTTGAAAAAATAACACTTAGACTTAAAAATAAGTCGTTAAAGGGTGAAAACCCAAACCAGGCTCCAAACAACCCCGTAAGAGGCACGAACACCTCGCACGGGACCAATGCAACTTGTAGGAACTGACCGCGAAGTCCCGAGTCTCCCGGTTTGAGAGTATGACGATAATTTGCAAAAACTCCCACTTAGACTTAAAAACAATGCGTTAAAGAGTGAAAAGCCAAACCAGCCCCCAAACGATCCCGTAGGAGGCACGGGCACCTCGCATGGGACCGATGCAACTTGAAGGAACTGACCAAATAGTCACGGGTCTCTCGGTTTGAGAGTGTGACGATAATTTGCAAAAATCACACTTAGACTTAAAAACAAATCGTTAAAGGGTGAAAACCCAAACCAGCCCAAACGGCCCTGTAGAAGGCACAAAAACCTCGCCCGGAACCAATGCAACTTGTAGGAACTGACCGCGTAGTCCCGGGTCTCCCGGTTTGAGGGTATGATGAAAATTTGTAAAAATGACACTTAGACTTAAAAACAAGCCGTTAGAGGGTGAAAACCCAAACCAGCCCCCAAACGGCCCCGTAGGAGGCACGAACACTTCGCACGGGACCAATGCAACTTGTAGTAACTGACCGCGTAGCCCTAGATCTCCTGGTTTGAGAGTATGACAATAATTTATAAAAATCACACTTATACTTAAAAACAAGCCGTTAACGGGTGAAAACTAAAACCAGCCACCAAAGGGCCCCATAGGAGGCATGAACACCTCGCACGGGACCAATGCAACTTGTAGGAACTGACAACGTAGTCCCGGGTCTCCCGGTTTGAGAGTGTGACGATAATTTGCAAAAATCACACGTAGACTTAAAAACAAGCCGTTAAAGGGTGAAAACCCAAACCAACTCCCAAACGGCCCCATAGGAGGCACGAACACCTCGCACGGGACCAATGCAACTTGTAGGAACTGACCGCGTAGTCCCGGGTCTCCCGGTTTGAGAGTATGATGAAAATTTATAAAAATCGCACTTAGACTTAAAAACAAGCCGTTAAAGGGTGAAAACCCAAACCAGCCCCTAAACGGCCCCGTAGGAGGCACAAACACCTCGTACGGGACCAATTCAACTTGTAGGAACTGACCGCGTAGTCCTGGGTCTCTCGATTTGAGAATATGATGATAATTTGCAAAACTCACACTTAGACTTAAAAACAAGCCGTTAAAGGGTGAAAACTCAAACCAGCCCCAAACGATCCCTTAAGAGGCACGGACCCCTCGAACGAGACCAATGCAACTTGTAGGAACTGACCGCGTAGTCTCAGGTCTCCCGGTTTGAGAGCATGACGATAATTTACAAAAATCACACTTAGACTTAAAAACAAGCCTTTAAAGGGTGAAAACCCAAACCAACCCCCAAAAGGCCCCATAAGAGGCATGAACACCTCGCACGGGACCAATGCAACTTGTAGGAACTGACAACGTAGTCCCGGGTCTCCCGGTTTGAGAGTGTGACGATAATTTGCAAAAATCACACGTAGACTTAAAAATAAGCCGTTAAAGGGTGAAAACCCAAACCAACTCCCAAACGGCCCCGTAGGAGGCACGAACACCTCGCACGGGACCAATGCAACTTGTAGGAACTGACCGCGTAGTCTCGGGTCTCCCGGTTTGAGAGTATGATGAAAATTTATAAAAATCGCACTTAGACTTAAAAACAAGCCGTTAAAGGGTGAAAACCCAAACCAGCCCCTAAACGGCCTCGTAGGAGGCACAAACACCTCGCACGGGACCAATACAACTTGTAGGAACTGACCGCATAGTCCTGGGACTCCCGATTTGAGAATATGATGATAATTTGCAAAACTCACACTTAGACTTAAAAACAAGCTGTTAAAGGGTGAAAACCCAGACCAGCCCCAAACGTTCCCGTAAGAGGCACGGACCCCTCGAACGGGACCAATGCAACTTGTAGGAACTGACCGCGTAGTCTCAGGTCTCTCGGTTTGAGAGCATGACGATAATTTGCAAAAATCACACTTAGACTTAAAAACAAGCCTTTAAAGGGTGAAAACCCAAACCAACCCCCAAAAGGCCCCATAAGAGGCATGAACACCTCGCACGGGACCAATGCAACTTGTAGGAACTGACAACGTAGTCCCGGGTCTCCCGGTTTGAGAGTGTGACGATAATTTGCAAAAATCACACGTAGACTTAAAAACAAGCCGTTAAAGGGTGAAAACCCAAACCAACTCCCAAACGGCCCCGTAGGAGGCACGAACACCTCGCACGGGACCAATGCAACTTGTAGGAACTGACCGCGTAGTCTCGGGTCTCCCGGTTTGAGAGTATGATGAAAATTTGTAAAAATCGCACTTAGACTTAAAAACAAGCCGTTAAAGGGTGAAAACCCAAACCAGCCCCTAAACGGCCTCGTAGGAGGCACAAACACCTCGCACGGGACCAATACAACTTGTAGGAACTGACCGCGTAGTCCTGGGTCTCCCGATTTGAGAATATGATGATAATTTGCAAAACTCACACTTAGACTTAAAAACAAGCCGTTAAAGGGTGAAAACTCAAACCATCCCCAAACGATCCCGTAAGAGGCACGGACCCCTCGAACGGGACCAATGCAACTTGTAGGAACTGACCGCGTAGTCCCAGGTCTCCCAGTTTGAGAGCATGACGATAATTTGCAAAAATCACACTTAGACTTAAAAACAAGCCTTTAAAGGGTGAAAACCCAAACCAGCCCCCAAACGGCCCCATAGGAGGCATGGACACCTCGCATGGGACCAATGCAACTTGTAGTAACTAACCGCATAGTCCCGAGTTTCCTGGTTTGAGAGTATGACGATAATTTGTAAAAATTACACTTAGACTTAAAAATAAGCCGTTAAAGGGTGAAAACCCAACCAGCCCCTAAACGGCCCCGAGGAGGCACAAACACCTTGCACGGGACCAATACAACTTGTAGGAACTGACCGCGTAGTCCCGGATCTCCCGATTTGAGAGTATGACGATAATTTGCATAAATCACACTTAGACTTAAAAACAAGCCGTTAAAGGGTGAAAACCCAAACCAACTCCCAAACGGCCCCGTAGGAGGCACGAACACCTCGCACGGGACCAATGCAACTTGTAGGAACTGACCGCGTAGTCCCGGGTCTCCCGGTTTGAGAGTATGACTATAATTTATAAAAATCGCACTTAGACTTAAAAACAAGCCGTTAAAGGGTGAAAACCCAAACCAGCCCCTAAACGGCCCCGTAGGAGGCACAAACACCTCGTACGGGACCAATTCAACTTGTAGGAACTGACCGCGTAGTCCCGGATCTCCCAGTTTCAGAGTATGACGATAATTTGCTTAAAATCACACTTAGACTTAAAAACAAGCCGTTAAAGGGTGAAAACCCAAACTAGCCCCCAAACGACCTCGTAAGAGACACGAACACCTCGTACGGGACCAATGCAACTTGTAGGAACTGAACGCGTATTTTCGGGTCTCCCGATTTGAGAGTATGATGATAATTTGCAAAAATAACTCTTAAACATAAAAACAAGACATTAAAGGGTAAAAATCCAAACCAGCCCCCAAACGTCCCCGTAGGAGGCACGAACACCTCGCACGGGACCAATGCAACTTGTAGGAACAGACCTCGTAGTCTCGGGTCTCTTGATTTAAGAGTATGACGATAATTTGAAAAAATAACACTTAGACTTAAAAATAAGCCGTTAAAGGGTGAAAACCCAAACTAGCCCCCAAACGACCCCGTAAGAGGCACGATCACCTCGCACGGGACCAATGCAACTAGTAGGAACTTACCGCGTACTCCCGGGTCTCACGCTTAGAGAGTATGACGATAATTTATGAAAATAACACTTAGACTTGAAAATAAGCCGTTAAAGGGTGAAAACCGAAACCAACCCCCAAACGACCTCGAAAGAGGTATGAACACCTCGCACGGGACCAATGCAACTTGTAGGAACTGACCGCGTAGTCCCGGGTCTCCCGGTTTGAGAGTATGACGATAATTTACAAAAATCACTCTTAGACTTAAAAACAAGCCGTTAAAGGGTGAAAACCCAAACCAGCCCCCAAACAACCCCTAAAGAGGCACGAACACCTCGAGCGGGACCAATGCAACTTGTAGGAACTAACCGCGTAGTCCCGGGTCTCCCGGTTTGTGAGTATGATGATAATTTGAAAAAATAACACTTAGACTTAAAAATAAGTCGTTAAAGGGTGAAAACCCAAACCAGGCTCCAAACAACCCCGTAAGAGGCACGAACACCTCGCACGGGACCAATGCAACTTGTAGGAACTGACCGCGAAGTCCCGAGTCTCACGGTTTGAGAGTATGACGATAATTTGCAAAAATTCCCACTTAGACTTAAAAACAAGGCGTTAAAGGGTGAAAACCCAAACCAGCCCCCAAACGATCCCGTAGGAGGCACGGGCACCTCGTAGGGGACCAATGCAACTTGAAGGAACTGACCAAATAGTCACGGGTCTCTCGGTTTGAGAGTGTGACGATAATTTGCAAAAATTACACTTAGACTTAAAAACAAACCATTAAAGGGTGAAAACCCAAACCAGCCCAAACGGCCCTGTAGAAGGCACGAAAACCTCGCCGGGGACCAATGCAACTTGTAGGAACTGACCGCGTAGTCCCGGATCTCCCGGTTTGAGAGTATGATGAAAATTTGTAAAAATGACACTTAGACTTAAAAACAAGCCGTTAGAGGGTGAAAACCCAAACCAGCCCCCAAACGGCCCCGTAGGAGGCACGAACACTTCGCACGGGACCAATGCAACTTGTAGTAACTGACCGCGTAGCCCTAGATCTCCTGGTTTGAGAGTATGACGATAATTTATAAAAATCACACTTATACTTAAAAACAAGCCGTTAACGGGTGAAAACTAAAACCAGCCCCCAAAGGGCCCCATAAGAGGCATGAACACCTCGCACGGGACCAATGCAACTTGTAGGAACTGACAACGTAGTCCCGGGTCTCCCGGTTTGAGAGTGTGACGATAATTTGCAAAAATCACACGTAGACTTAAAAACAAGCCATTAAAGGGTGAAAACCCAAACCAACTCCCAAACGGCCCCGTAGGAGGCACGAACACCTCGCACGGGACTAATGCAACTTGTAGGAACTGACCGCGTAGTCTCGGGTCTCCCAGTTTGAGAGTATGATGAAAATTTGTAAAAATCGCACTTAGACTTAAAAACAAGCCGTTAAAGGGTGAAAACCCAAACCAGCCCCTAAACGGCCTCGTAGGAGGCACAAACACCTCGCACGGGACCAATACAACTTGTAGGAACTGACCGCGTAGTCCTGGGTCTCCCGATTTGAGAATATGATGATAATTTGCAAAACTCACACTTAGACTTAAAAACAAGCCGTTAAAGGGTGAAAACTCAAACCAGCCTCAAACGATCCCGTAAGAGGCACGGACCCCTCGAACGGGACCAATGCAACTTGTAGGAACTGACCGCGTAGTCCCAGGTCTCCCGGTTTGAGAGCATGACGATAATTTGCAAAAATCATACTTAGACTTAAAAACAAGCCTTTAAAGGGTGAAAACCCAAACCAGCCCCCAAACGGCCCCATAGGAGGCATGGACACCTCGCATGGGACCAATGCAACTTGTAGTAACTAACCGCATAGTCCCGAGTTTCCCGGTTTGAGAGTATGACGATAATTTGCAAAAATCACACTTAGACTTAAAAATAAGCCGTTAAAGGGTGAAAACCCAACCAGCCCCCAAACGGCCCCGAGGAGGCACAAACACCTTGCACGGGACCAATACAACTTGTAGGAACTGACCGCGTAGTCCCGGATCTCCCGATTTGAGAGTATGACGATAATTTGCATAAATCACACTTAGACTTAAAAACAAGCCGATAAAGTGTGAAAACCCAAACTAGCCCCCAAATGGCCCAGTAAGAGGCACGGACACCTCAAACGGGACCAATGCAACTTATAGGAACTAACCGCGTAGTCCCAGGTCTCCTGATTTGAGAATATGACTATAATTTACAAAAATCACACTTAGACTTAAAAATAAGCCGTTAAAGGGTGAAAACTCAAACCGGCCCCCAAACGTCACCGTAGGAGGCACGAACACCTCGCACTGAACCAATGAAACTTATAGGAACTGACCGCGTAGTTCCTGATCTCCCGGTTTGAGAGTATGACGATAATTTGCTTAAAATCACACTTAGACTTAAAAACAAGCCGTTAAAGGGTGAAAACCCAAACTAGCCCCCAAATGACCCCGTAAGAGACACGAACACCTCGCACGGGACCAATGCAACTTGTAGGAACTGAACGCGTAGTCTCGGGTCTCCCGATTTGAGAGTATGATGATAATTTGTAAAAATAACACTTAAATATAAAAACAAGACATTAAAGGGTAAAAATCTAAACCAGCGCCCAAACGGCCCCGTAGGAGGCACGAACACCTCGCACGGGACCAATGCAACTTGTAGGAACAGACCGCGTAGTCTCGGGTCTCTTGATTTAAGAGTATGACGATAATTTGAAAAAATAACACTTAGACTTAAAAATAAGCCGTTAAAGGGTGAAAACCCAAACTAGTCCCCAAACGACCCCGTAAGAGGCACGATCACCTCGCACGGGACCAATGCAACTAGTAGGAACTTACCGCGTACTCCCGGGTCTCATGCTTGGAGAGTATGACGATAATTTATGAAAATAACACTTAGACTTAAAAATAAGCCGTTAAAGGGTGAAAACCGAAACCAACCCCCAAACGACCTCGAAAGAGGTATGAACACCTCGCACGGGACCAATGCAAGTTGTAGGAACTGACCGCGTAGTCCCGGGTCTCCCGGTTTGAGAGTATGACGATAATTTACAAAAATCACTCTTAGACTTAAAAACAAGCCGTTAAAGGGTGAAAACCCAAACCAGCCCCCAAACAACCCCTAAAGAGGCACGAACACCTCGAGCGGGACCAATGCAACTTGTAGGAACTGACCGCGTAGTCCCGGGTCTCCCGGTTTGTGAGTATGATGATAATTTGAAAAAATAACACTTAGACTTAAAAATAAGTCGTTAAAGGGTGAAAACCCAAACCAGGCTCCAAACAACCCCGTAAGAGGCACGAACACCTCGCACGAGACCAATGCAACTTGTAGGAACTGACCGCGAAGTCCCGAGTCTCACGGTTTGAGAGTATGACGATAATTTGCAAAAATTCCCACTTAGACTTAAAAACAAGGCGTTAAAGGGTAAAAACCCAAACCAGCCCCCAAACGATCCCGTAGGAGGCACGGGCACCTCGTAGGGGACCAATGCAACTTGAAGGAACTGACCAAATAGTCACGGGTCTCTCGGTTTGAGAGTGTGACGATAATTTGCAAAAATTACACTTAGACTTAAAAACAAACCGTTAAAGGGTGAAAACCCAAACCAGCCCAAACGGCCCTGTAGAAGGCACGAAAACCTCGTCGAGGACCAATGGAACTTGTAGGAACTGACCGCGTAGTCCCGAATCTCCCGGTTTGAGAGTATGATGAAAATTTGTAAAAATGACACTTTGACTTAAAAACAAGCCGTTAGAGGGTGAAAATCCAAACCAGCCCCCAAACGGTCCCGTAGGAGGCACGGACACTTCGCACGGGACCAATGCAACTTGTAGTAACTGACCGCGTAGCCCTAGATCTCCTGGTTTGAGAGTATGACGATAATTTATAAAAATCACACTTAAACTTAAAAACAAGCCGTTAACATGTGAAAACTAAAACCAGCCCCCAAAGGGCCCTATAAGAGGCAGGAACACCTCGCACGGGACCAATGCAACTTGTAGGAACTGACAACGTAGTCCCGGGTCTCCCGGTTTGAGAGTGTGACGATAATTTACAAAAATCACACGTATACTTAAAAACAAGTCCTTAAAGGGTGAAAACCCAAACCAACTCCCAAACGGCCCCGTAGGAGGCACGAACACCTCGCACGGGACCAATGCAACTTGTAGGAACTGACCGCGTAGTCTCGGGTCTCCCGGTTTGAGAGTATGATGAAAATTTGTAAAAATCGCACTTAGACTTAAAAACAAGCCGTTAAAGGGTGAAAACCCAAACCAGCCCCTAAACGGCCTCGTAGGAGGCACAAACACCTCGCACGGGACCAATACAACTTGTAGGAACTGACCGCGTAGTTCTGGGTCTCCCGATTTGAGAATATGATGATAATTTGCAAAACTCACACTTAGACTTAAAAACAAGCCGTTAAAGGGTGAAAACTCAAACCAGCCCCAAACGATCCCATAAGAGGCACGGACCCCTCGAACGGGACCAATGCAACTTGTAGGAACTGATCGCGTAGTCCCAGGTCTCCCGGTTTAAGAGCATGACGATAATTTGCAAAAATCACACTTAGACTTAAAAACAAGCCTTTAAAGGGTGAAAACCCAAACCAGCCCCCAAATGGCCCCATAGGAGGCATGGACACCTCGCATGGGACCAATGCAACTTGTAGTAACTAACCGCATAGTCCCGAGTTTCCTGGTTTGAGAGTATGACGATAATTTGTAAAAATTACACTTAGACTTAAAAATAAGCCGTTAAAGGGTGAAAACTCAACCAGCCCCCAAACGGCCCCGAGGAGGCACAAACACCTTGCACGGGACCAATACAACTTGTAGGAACTGACCGCGTAGTCCCGGATCTCCCGATTTGAGAGTATGACTATAATTTGCATAAATCACACTTAGACTTAAAAACAAGCCGTTAAAGGGTGAAAACCCAAACTAGCCCCCAAATGGCCCAGTAAGAGGCACGGACACCTCGAACGGGACCAATGCAACTTATAGGAACTAACCGCGTAGTCCCAGGTCTCCCGATTTGAGAATATGACTATAATTTACAAAAATCACACTTAGACTTAAAAATAAGCCGTTAAAGGGTGAAAACTCAAACCAGCCCCCAAACGTCACCGTAGGAGGCACGAACACCTCGCACGGAACCAATGAAACTTATAGGAACTGACCGCGTAGTTCCTGATCTCCCGGTTTGAGAGTATGACGATAATTTGCTTAAAATCACACTTAGACTTAAAAACAAGCCGTTAAAGGGTGAAAACCCAAACTAGCCCCCAAACGACCCCGTAAGAGACACGAACACCTCACACGGGACCAATGCAACTTGTAGGAACTGAACGCGTAGTCTCGGGTCTCCCGATTTGAAAGTATGATGATAATTTGCAAAAATAACACTTAAACATAAAAACAAGACATTAAAGGGTAAAAATCCAAACCAACGCCCAAACGGACCCGTAGGAGGCACGAACACCTCGCACGGGACCAATGCAACTTGTAGGAACAGACCGCGTAGTCTCGGGTCTCTTGATTTAAGAGTATGACGATAATTTGAAAAAATAACACTTAGACTTAAAAATAAGCCGTTAAAGGGTGAAAACCCAAACTAGCCCCCAAACGACCCCGTAAGAGGCACGATCACCTCGCACGGGACCAATGCAACTAGTAGGAACTTACCGCGTACTCCCGGGTCTCACGCTTGGAGAGTATGACGATAATTTATGAAAATAACACTTAGACTTAAAAATAATCCGTTAAAGGGTGAAAACCCAAACCAACCCCCAAACGACCTCGAAAGAGGTATGAACACCTCGCACGGGACCAATGCAACTTGTAGGAACTGACCGCGTAGTCCCGGGTCTCCCGGTTTGAGAGTATGACGATAATTTACAAAAATCACTCTTAGACTTAAAAACAAGCCGTTAAAGGGTGAAAACCCATACCAGCCCCCAAACAACCCCTAAAGAGGCACGAACACCTCGAGCGGGACCAATGCAACTTGTAAGAACTGACCACGTAGTCCCGGGTCTCTCGGTTTGTGAGTATGATGATAATTTGAAAAAATAACACTTAGACTTAAAAATAAGTCGTTAAAGGGTGAAAACCCAAACCAGGCTCCAAACAACCCCGTAAGAGGCACGAACACCTCGCACGGGACCAATGCAACTTGTAGGAACTAACCGCGAAGTTCCGAGTCTCACGGTTTGAGAGTATGACGATAATTTGCAAAAATTCCCACTTAGACTTAAAAACAAGGCGTTAAAGGGTGAAAACCCAAACCAGCCCCCAAACGATCCAGTAGGAGGCACGGGCACCTCGTAGGGGACCAATGCAACTTGAAGGAACTGACCAAATAGTCACGGGTCTCTCGATTTGAGAGTGTGACGATAATTTGCAAAAATTACGCTTAGACTTAAAAACAAACCGTTAAAGGGTGAAAACCCAAACCAGCCCAAACGACCCTGTAGAAGGCACGAAAACCTCACCGGGGACCAATGCAACTTGTAGGAACTGACCGCGTAGTCCCGAATCTCCCGGTTTGAGAGTATGATGAAAATTTGTAAAAATGACACTTAGACTTAAAAACAAGCCGTTAGAGGGTGAAAACCCAAACCAGCCCCCAAACGGCCCCGTAGGAGGCACGAACACTTCGCACGGGACCAATGCAACTTGTAGTAACTGACCGCGTAGCCCTAGATCTCCTGGTTTGAGAGTATGACGATAATTTATAAAAATCACACTTATACTTAAAAACAAGCCGTTAACGGGTGAAAACTAAAACCAGCCCCCAAAGGGCCCTATAAGAGGCAGGAACACCTCGCACGGGACCAATGCAACTTGTAGGAACTGACAACGTAGTCCCGGGTCTCCCGGTTTGAGAGTGTGACGATAATTTGCAAAAATCACACGTAGACTTAAAAACAAGCCGTTAAAGGGTGAAAACCCAAACCAACTCCCAAACGGCCCCGTAGGAGGCACGAACACCTCTCACGGGACCAATGCAACTTGTAGGAACTGACCGCGTAGTCTCGGGTCTCCCGGTTTGAGAGTATGATGAAAATTTGTAAAAATCGCACTTAGACTTAAAAACAAGCCGTTAAAGGGTGAAAACCCAAACCAGCCCCTAAACGGCCTCGTAGGAGGCACAAACACCTCGCACGGGACCAATACAACTTATAGGAACTGACCGCGTAGTCCTGGGTCTCACGATTTGAGAATATGATGATAATTTGCAAAACTCACACTTAGACTTAAAAACAAGCCGTTAAAGGGTGAAAACTCAAACCAGCCTCAAACGATCCCGTAAGAGGCACGGACCCCTCGAACGGGACCAATGCAACTTGTAGGAACTGACCGGGTAGTCCCAGGTCTCCCGGTTTGAGAGCATGACGATAATTTGCAAAAATCACACTTAGACTTAAAAACAAGCCTTTAAAGGGTGAAAACCCAAACCAGCCCCCAAACGGCCCCATAGGAGGCATGGACACCTCTCATGGGACCAATGCAACTTGTAGTAACTAACCGCATAGTCCCGAGTTTCCTGGTTTGAGAGTATGATGATAATTTGTAAAAATTACACTTAGACTTAAAAATAAGCCGTTAAAGGGTGAAAACCCAACCAGCCCCCAAACGACCCCGAGGAGGCACAAACACCTTGCACGGGACCAATACAACTTGTAGGAACTGACCGCGTAGTCCCGGATCTCCCGATTTGAGAGTATGACGATAATTTGCATAAATCACACTTAGACTTAAAAACAAGCCGATAAAGTGTGAAAACCCAAACTAGCCCCCAAATGGCCCAGTAAGAGGCACGGACACCTCGAACGGGACCAATGCAACTTATAGGAACTAATCGCGTAGTCCCAGGTCTCCCGATTTGAGAATATGACTATAATTTACAAAAATCACACTTAGACTTAAAAATAAGCCGTTAAAGGGTGAAAACTCAAACCAGCCCCCAAACGTCACCGTAGGGGGCACGAACACCTCGCACGGAACCAATGAAACTTATAGGAACTGACCGCGTAGTCCCGGATCTCCCGGCTTGAGAGTATGACGATAATTTGCATAAATCACACTTAGACTTAAAAACAAGCCGTTAAAGGGTGTAAAACCAAACTAGCCCCCAAATGGCCAAGTAGGAGGCACGAACACCTCGCACGTGACAAATGCAACTTGTAGGAACTGACCGTGTAGTTTCGGGTCTCGCAGTTTGAGAGTATGATGATAATTTGCAAAAATCACACTAAGACTTAAAAATAAGCCGTTAACGGGTAAAAACCCAAAGCAACCCCCAAACGGCCCCGTAGAAGGCACGAACACCTGGCACGGGACCAATGTAACTTGTAGGAACTGACCACGTAGTTCCGGGTCTCCCGATTTGAGAGTATGACTATAATTTACAAAAATCACACTTAGACTTAAAAACAAGCCGTTAAAGGGTGAAAACTGAAACCAGCCCCCAAACGCCCCGTAGGAGGCACGAACACTTCGCACGGAACCAATGAAACTTATAGGAACTGACTGCGTAGTCCCGGATCTCCCGGTTTGAGAGTATGACGATAATTTGCTTAAAATCACACTTAGACTTAAAAACAAGCCGTTAAAGGGTGAAAACCCAAACTAGCCCCCAAATGGCCTAGTAAGTGGCACGGACACCTCGAACGGGACCAATGCAACTTGTAGGAACTGACCACGTAGTCCCAGGTCTCCCGGTTTGAGATCATGACGATAATTTACAAAAATCACACTTAGACTTAAAAACAAGCCGATAAAGGGTGAAAACCCAAACCAGCCCCCAAACGGCCCCATAGGAGGCATGGACACCTCGCATGGGACCAATGCAACTTGTAGTAACTAACCGCATAGTCCCGAGTCTCCCGGTTTGAGAGAATGACGATAATTTGTAAAAATGACACTTTGACTTAAAAACAAGCCGTTAAAGGGTGAAAACCCAACCAGCCCCCAAACGGCCCCGAAGGAGGCACGGACACCTCGCACGGGACCAATGCAACTTGTAGGAACTGACCGTGTAGTTTCGGGTCTCGTGGTTTGAGAGTATGACGCTAATTTGTAAAAATCACACTTAGACTTAAAAACAAGCCGTTAAAGTGTGAAAACCCAAACTAGCCCCCAAATGGCCCAGTAAGAGGCACGAACACCTCGAACGAGACCAATACAACTTGTAGGAACTGACCACGTAGTCCCGGATCTCCCGGTTTGAGGGTATGACTATAATTTACAAAAATCACACTTAGACTTAAAAACAAGCCGTTAAAGGGTGAAAACTCAAACCAGCCCCCAAACGTCCTCGTAGGAGGCACGAACACCTCGCACGAAACTAATGAAACTTACAGGAACTGACCGCGTAGTCCCGGATCTCCCGGTTTGAGAGTATGAAGATAATTTGCATAAATCACACTTAGACTTAGAAACAAGCCGTTAAAGGGTGAAAATCCAAACTAGCCCCCAAATGGCCCAGTAGGAGGTACGAACACCTCGCACGGGACCAATACAACTTGTAGGAATTGACTGTGTAGTTTCGGGTCTCGTGGTTTGAGAGTATGACGATAATTTGCAAAAATCACACTTAGACTTAAAAACAAGCCGTTAACGGGTGAAAACCCAAACCAACCCCCAAACGGTCCCGTAGAAGGCACGAACACCTGGCACGGGACCAATGCAACTTGTAGGAACTTACCACGTAGTCCCGGGTCTCCCGGTTTGAGAGTATGACTATAATTTACAAAAATCACACTTATACTTAAAAACAAGCCGTTAAAGGGTGAAAACTAAAACCAGCCCCCAAACGCCCCGTTGGAGGCACGAACACTTCGCACCGAACCAATGAAACTTTTAGGAACTGACCGCGTAGTCCCAGATCTCTTGATTTGAGAGTATGACGATAATTTGTATAAATCACACTTAGACTTAAAAACCAGCCGTTAAAGGATGAAAACCCAAACTAACCCCCAAATGGCCCCATAGGAGGCACGAACACCTCGTATGAGACCAATGCAACTTGTAGGAACTGACCGCGTAGTCCCGGGTCTCCCGATTTGAGAGTATGGTTATAATTTGCAAAAATCACACTTAGACTTAAAAACAAGCTATTAACAGGCGAAAACCCAAACCAACCCCCAAACGTCCCCGTAGGAGGCACGAACACCTCGCACGGGACCAATGCAACTTGTAGGAACTGACCGCATAGTCCCGGGTCTCCCGGTTTGAGAGTATGACAATAATTTACAAAAATAACACTTGGACTTAAAGCAAGTCATTAAAGAGTGAAAACCCAAACCAACCCCCAAACGGCCCCGTAGGAGGCACGAACACCTCGAACGGGACCAATGTAACTTGTAGGAACTGACCGCGTAGTCCCGAGTCTCCCGGTTTGAGAATATGACTATAATTTCCACTCATATATGTAATTTTTTAGTTTGAGTAATCTTTTTTTTTTTTGTAAATTATTGGGTTACTAATATCGTATCTTTTTTGTATCCTATTTTTTTTGCAGGATAACAGTTTATCGGTGGCATTTATTCACGTGGAACACACTGAGAACTCAATGGTTTACAACAAGGGATTTATTCACGATTCCATTTTTTTGTGTCATGGCCGTACGGTCTTTTGTTGTTTTATTATTGACTTTTATGGCTGTGCGGGCTTTTGTTAGTTAATTGTTATATTTTGTGGTCGTGCGGGCTTTATGTTAGGCAGATTTTGTATTAACAGGTTTTGGAATGTCCAGAAAATAGAGAAAACTCTGCCCAATTTTTTTTGGGCCTGTGAACTGTTAAAGACTTGTAATATTTTGAAGTTTCTATGTACATTAGTTTATTAACAGCGTGCAATATTATTAATTTGTGAATTTTGTGATTTCAAATAATTAATTTTTTTTTATAAAAAATTTGGCACAGTTCAAAACTGTGCCAAAAGTGTGACAGATATATCAAATTTTGGCACGGTTTAAAAGTGTGCCAGAAGTGTTCCTCTTTGGCTGAATCTGGCACAGTTAAAAACTGTGCCAAAAGTGTGCCAGAAATATCAAATTCTAGCACGATTTAAAAGTGTGCTAGAAGTATTCCTGTTTGGCCAAATCTGGCACAGTTAAAAACTGTGCCAAAAGTGTGCCTGAAATATCAAATTCTGGCATGGTTTAAAAGTGTGCCAAAAGTGTTTCTGTTTGGAATTCCTGAAGTGGGTCTTCAGCCTTCCTTTTTCCATCAATTGTATTTACTACATGTGGTGGAATTTCTTCTTCATCAGATGAATATTGGTTTAATTCATACTGATAGTATTGTAATAATTTTTCATTTTCCAAATACGTGGTTTGTATTTGTTCAATGAGTTTATTGCGTTCTGAAACAGTTAATATTGGATCTTTGTATAGATGTTTCCAATAATCTAATATTTCACGAACGTTTATATATTCGGTGTAATTAAATTCTTCTGTTTGAAGAGCTTTAATTTCCTCCGAACCATAATATAACCTAGGAATTTTGTTATCCCCTGGGTTATTCATTCCAGTTTGTTTTGGATTTTGATTATCTATTTTGTTTAATAGATTTTCAATTTGTTGTTTAGTCTCCTCTTTTAGATCTAAATTTTTAACCGTTTCGAGTTGACTAATTTTTTGATCAACTTTATTTAAGTTGAATTCAATACAATCTAATTTTTTCTCTACATAATTTTGATTAACGACCTGATGTCTTTCAGTTCGTTTGACCCAACTAAAAACTATATCAGTTAAACTATTTAACGTAGTACTAATTTTACTAATATCATTTTCAGATTTTTTATCTATATGTAAACTATGATTATACATAGGCTCATCTTTTTGTAACCATGGTGCTAAACATTGTAGATTAATATTATTATTATTTTGTTCATCTTTTCTAGATTCCATTGGTACCTAAGACCTCCTATTATATGTTGTTTCAGGTGCCTAAAACCAGTTTTCCTAATGCCTATTGCTTAACTAGAGTAGCTTTTTGGCAAATGGAAATATGGGCTTTGAAACAATAATAGGGATATGGGTTTTATGAAAACTTTTAAAGATTTTCAAAATAATATAATAATATCTTTATATTTAATTCACCGTGATTTTTACTCTTTTTTTTTTTTTTTTTTTTTTTTTACAAGGACAGTCGTAACTTGATTATAATATGGAGATTATAACTGCATATATTAATTTTAGCGACAAAACAAACAGTAATATCAAATAACATAGTTATTTATATAAAACTAGGATTAAACGATATTTCATACAACAATTATTACGACACTTAGTTCCAAAAATTTTATATTTTACCCTAAAATTTTCTCCAGAAACATAAGTTCTGTGATGGAGTATGATAGTTTCTACTTTAACATTCATATTAGCATAATAATATTAACATAATTAGAATACTAACCTTTGATAACAAGGCTCTGATACCAACTTCACAAGTGCGGATCGAAATATTATTGAACTGATAATATTATTGAACTGATGTGAGTAAAGGATATTACAAGAGAGGAGAAGAGAAATATTACAACTTATCACTGATGATTTCAACTGAGAGGAAGCTCTCCTATTTATCACCTACGGACTTCATCCGTTATGTATTCTAATTCAGAAAGAAAAGAGAAACAAACAAAAGAGATAATACAATCTGACAGCATCTTTCATTTTTTCAAAAAGTGCACAGTAATATTAAAGAAAATAGTAGTTGCACAGTAAATGTGCATAGTAATGTGATTTGGACATTTTTGTTTTAAACGCCAAACGTTATTGCATGCGTCAGTTGGTTACTGTCCTTATGCAATCCCCACTTCGTGTGCTAGATGATTTGCAGTCGTTCATGTGGGTTCATCTTCTTCATACATTTGTCATGCATCAAATGCATTGGCAATGTTGGCCTCAGCAACAGAGTCGAAGGACATGCTGTCGTTAGGGCTGTGGTTTGGAGGTCCATGTAATTGGGCTTGTTCATATTCCTCCGCATGGCTTAATTGTTCAAAGGGAACATCCAAATTATTTTTGTTTTTCAAATTATTTAGAAACTCCCTTACCGCCGCTCGTTGTTCAAGCGAGGTGGTGTAATTTATCGGTAAATCGGTAACAAATAATCGTCTGCCATCAGTTACCATGAATTTTAATGTTGATTCCCGACAAAAATATTCTGCATAGTTTGAAGTATTGATCAGGTTTTGTGACCAATATCTCGTTGTGTCCAACTGGTCCAACGGTACATTAAGTGCAAATTCCCAATTTTGTTCAATCTCGTCCCATTCATAGTCCTCAGTACCTCTGAGGTACCAGATCTGGTAGGGTTGATAGAAAATTTCTCTTGATCGCCAACCAATTGTGCTTGTGATATGAAATGACAGATAGCGAGTATATTTGTACTTGCTTTTTGTCAATACATGATAGATCATGGTTTTGATCATCATAGGTAAAAATTCAAAATGATTGAAACAAGCTACACTGGAGAAGATTAGTTTGTTTACTAACCCCCATTCAATTGTTTCAATATCCCAAGGTGGATATCCCTCTTCAGTAATGAAATGCAGTTTTCGCATGTCATCACTATAATTTAAACCGGAGTAAAAATGTTGGAGTAAAAGACTTTTTATCTTTTGCTCATGGTCCTCAATTTTTGGTAAAATTTCGATTTGGAATAGTGGACGTGGGAGAATTATCTTTGCTTTTTCAAATAGACAAATTCTCCTGATGGTATTGAAGATCTTGTCAGAAAAATCATTTTCCAGTAATTCAGAAAATTCCAGAAAAGTATCAATTTTTTCTAAAGGAAAATCTTCATTTTCATAGTTTAAGCTTTTTATGAGTTTGAGGCTCA
This sequence comes from Sambucus nigra, assembly GCA_949130495.1. NCBI lineage: Eukaryota > Viridiplantae > Streptophyta > Magnoliopsida > Dipsacales > Adoxaceae > Sambucus > Sambucus nigra. The sequence goes on from OX422216.1 coordinate 71,845,239, forward strand.
GACTTTTGAATTTATCCAAAGTTGCTGTTTGTTTAGCAATTTTGTTAGCAAGGATACTCATATTTTTTCTAAAATCTTTTCTTTTATCTCGGAGATGAGATTTCCATGCTTCATTTAATGGCGTATACAACTCGCAGGGAATTCCTGGGTTGTGAAAGTCATGGGTTTCAGTATCAAGGAGGCTTTCCTTGGTCTGTAGTTTGGAGAACTGGTAAATCATATTAGGAGGTCCTAACTGTTTCATTCAATTTTCCCATGCTGTGATGGCTTCTGGCATAGTATTAAATTTTTGGTGACACGCACCAGGGTATTTGTTTACTTGCATAAAACATTGATTCCAGTTGTCATAGAAGCCTGGATTTCTTCCACTGAATACAACATAAACATGATTTTGTTGAGGTTGTGTAGATGATGATGCTTGGGTTTTTGCCTTTTTAGCAATAGTTACCCAATCTCCTTGTGCTTCCCCGGGGTGCTTATCTCCCATCCTGAAAATAGTAATTCCACTTGTTTAGTGGTTTTGATAAAATATATTTCAAAATATTCCACTTGTTTAATGGGTTTCTAAAAACTCTACTTGGTTAGTAGGTTTTTCTTCATAGTTCCTGCTAAGATAATCTGCAAGAAAATTATTAGTACCATTTAAATGTTCAACTTCAAATGTATAGACAGCGATTTGGTTGAACCATTTAAGTCTTCTTCCTTCTAAAATATTTCTTTTATTTATGAGGAAGTCTTTGACAGCTTTATTATCTGTTCTGACAATAAAGTCTTCAGGTGCTAAGAAAATATGGAATTTTTTAATAGCAAGCTTAATTGCTAATAATTCCTTTTCAAAAATAATATAATTCAGTTCATTTGGTTTAAATTTTCCTGAATTATATCCACATATCAATTCATGTTTTTGAATTGTTTTTGGGATAGTGGTTTTCTTACCACGAATACCAAAAGTATTGGAAGGATTGTTTTCATTCCAATATTCTCCAGGAATTGCTTTGAGAACACATCCCCAGCAATTGTCCGAAGCATCAGTTTCCAATATTAATTTATCTCCTATTTTAGGAAAATAGACTTTTGGGCAATTATTAATAATTTCTTGTTTAATTGTTTTAACAACAAGGGTATCATTATCACTCCATGTAAAAACTTCATTCTTTTTGAGTTTTTCAAGAAGTGGTAATTCTTTTTGAGATAATCCTTTTATGAAATTTCTTCCATAATTAAGGATCCCTAGGAAACTTTGTAATTGTTTTTTATCCAAAATTTCCTCATTAAAATCTCTTATTTTAGAGATGATATGATCTTGTAATTGTAGGCCATCCTGGTTTAGGATTATGCCAAGAAAATTAATTTCTGTTTTTTCAACATCAATTTTCTTAGGTGATAAAATGATTCCATGTCTTTGGAATTTTTCACAGATAATTTTCAGATGATATCTATGTTCTTCTATGGTTTTGGAAAAAACAAGGATGTCATCTATATAGACAACACAAAAATCCTTAAGGTCTTTAAAGATTTTGTCCATCCATCTTTGATATACCTGAGGAGCTGTGTTTAGTCCAAAAGGCATAACATTCCATTGATAATGTCCTCTAGGGGTACTAAAGGCTGTCAATGGCTTGGATTCTTCAGTTAGTTTTAACTGCCAAAATCCAGATTTACAATCGAATTTGCTAAAGAACTTTTTTCCTTTAGTTTGGTTGATTAATACATCTTTTCTTGGAATAAAATAACCATCAAATTCTAATTGTTCATTTAGTCTTTTATAATTTATAACCATTCTAGCTTTTCCTCTTATGACTTCATTGTGTTTTCTTACCATGAAGGCAGGGCTAGAGTGTGGACTTATTGTTTCTTCAATAAGGTTTATATCCAATAATTCTTTGATTTGTTTATCAAATTCATCTATATCATTTCTGGTATAGATCATTGGTTTTACTCTTATAATGACATTGGGATCTCTTAGTCTGAGATTACAATACCTTGGACTTTTATTCCATAATTTTAGTGGGTTTTCACTAAAATTATCATTTAATATAGTATACCAATGAGTTTCTTCAAGGGCTTTGATAAAAGGAGTTATATCCCCTTTCTTAGTAGGACGAAAATCTCTTTCGCACTTATATTTATGTTGTTGTAATAAAGGGATTTTTACTACATCTTTGTTGAGGGTTAGATTTATAGTTCCCTCATCAATACTTATAGGCAAATATTCTGAGATAAAATTGTTGCCTAATATAAAATCTCCATGCATTTCTGGAAAGCATAAGATTTTTGGAATAATGAATTTCTTTTCGTTAAACCATATAGCCACTTTTTTGGCTTTTAAATCAATGAAATTCTGTGTCCCATTGATGCCTGTTACAGCAATAGGGTTTTTCATTTTTATCCATTTTTCAGGAGGTAAAGCATTAGGTCTACAGGAACATATAGTTGCTCCTGTATCAATTAATGTGCAAAGACTATATGGTTTATAGCCTGCAAAATTGAAGTAACCTAATACATAAGTATATCTTCTCTTTCCATGGCTTGGTGAGAAGATTATTTCTTCTTTTCCTAATTGGAAATGATAAATTTGACTGGATTTTATATTATCTTCTTTTAGATAATTTGTTCCAGGTAATATTGGTACTTGTATATTTTTCATAGCAATAGGAGGTTTACTATTACTAATTTCGCCTTTTAAAAGGTTTTTTCCCTTTAATTTTTCCCAATCATTGTCAGGAAAATTCTTTTGCCAATTTTCTGAATGTTTATTTTTAAAATAGACATTATTACCAGATACCTGTAATTCAACGCTGTTTTGTTGTTTTTCAGGAGGTGGTTCTGTTATTTGGAGTAGTATCCATTGTCTTGGTACTTCCAAATCTCTCCAGTTGATTAATCTGGGCTGTATTGCCGAATCAAATGGTCGAGGTTCAAATATTTCAATAATATTTCTATCCACATTTTGTGTATTAGTATGTGGTAGAGTTGTCAATTCATGAATTGTTTTCCAATGTATTGACATATTTCGTGAGGTATCTTTCATTCCTATTCCTTTGGTTTGGATTTTTATAATGACAGATTCCTCAATATTTGGATCATCAATAGATATGAAGAAATTTGGTTTTATATTAAACCAAATAACTCCATTTACTAAATTGGATTGTACTCCTCCAATTATGGCATTCATAGGATTACTGAATCTTTTGTCTAAGACTAGTATAGCTACGGGTGTATCCATACCTTGTCTAAACAGGGCAGTAATACAGATTTGAATAAACCCGATGTGTATATATTTAATATTTGGGTGTTTCTTCTTCCATCTTTTGATCTTTTTTAAATCAAAAAGTTTAATATCTGCTGTTTCATCATCTGTTGAGCCAGCAGTAGTATTACCATTAAATTGTTCAAATATTCTTGTTGAGAATAATTTGAATTTTGATAATTTATAGACATCTTCCTTTTTTATAAGTTGCCTTTGATTATCAATTTCTTGTAGTTGTTCGTTGGTAAAAGTGATTTCTTCTCCAACTATTTCACGAAGGGCTATTGTTTGTAGCTCATCTTCGCTACTACCTCGTACTTCTGCAGTATTATACATAAATACAAATTCTTCATCGGATGTTTCCGAATCAGATTCAATCTCATATAAAATTTCATAATTAGAAATATCAGAATCAGATAAATCTTCTCCATAGAATATTTCTAATTCTTGTTCTTCAAGAAATTTTATCATTTTATTTGCACTTTTTCCTTTTTTAGGACAATCAGGTGCATAATGGCCTTCTTCGTTGCAAATGTAACAACGACACTTCTTTTTTAGAGGTGGTTTTTTAGAAGGTTTCTTTTTTCTAATATATTTTTTATTCTTTGAAAAAGATGTTTTCTTTTTCCAAGGTTTCCATTTAAATTTTCTCTTTCGAGAATATTTAGAATATTTGGAATTTCTAGGAGGTGGATTACATCCTATTTTCCAGTTTTCTTTTAAAATCTTATCACAACATTTATAACCAGCTTTAGAATTTGTGATTTGATTTTTAACTTGTTTCTTGGCTTTTATTTCAATGCAGTGGTCAGATATTTTTCTCAATACCCAATTTATGCGAAAACCAAGATTGTCATCTTTTTCGTCCTTTCCGATAGTTTTTAACCAGCCAGGATAAGATTTTAAAGCTATTTCATCCCATGGGTTTGGGAGTTTATGAAAGAATTGATCCATCCAGTGTTTGGTCTCTGAATGTTTTAGTTTGAAATAATATTTTTTGTATAGTTCAACAAATTCTTCAAATTGACAAATGTTACATAATTCTAGTTTAGATAAGATGTAACACGCATCCTCTTGGAGTCTGGGTTCTCCAGTATATCCAATCAGATTTTCTTTAATTATTTCAACAAATCCTTTTAATATTTCATCAAAAGATTTGAAGGTTTATAGGAGTTCAGTTTTTTGCTGAATTCCTATTTCTGAGCTTTCCCATTGTTGCAACCACTGTAAAACATCACCTTGGAGTGTTGCAGCAAGGTAGTCTAAAAATTTTTCTTTAGACCATGTACTCTTATAATTAGTAATGAGTATAGACATGGATTGTGCCCACTCATTAATAGTTTGTTCTTGATCTTTAAAAGGTATATGCCTTAGATCAAGATAAATACCATGTTGAGATATATTTTGTTTATTCAAATTATCTCTTCTTAGGAAAAAAGGGTTTGGTTCATCCTCATTTTTAGTATTACTTGTAGAAGCATTGCCTGTTTTAACAAAATCTTCTTTTTCATTTTTATATGCAGGGGTTTGCATATAATCTTCGAAAGCTTCCCAATTTTGGAACTTTTGAGCCGTGCCAGAAAAAAATGCCATTTTGGAACACCTGATTCTGGCACGGTTCAAAATCGTGCCAGATTTGATCTGGCACGATTTTAAACCGTGCCAGATTCCTGTTTTTGGTGTAGTGATATGAATATGTAAAAGTCCTAACGTGAGCTTTAGAGATCGGTCTTACATATTATGCATACGTATTCACCATAGGAGGAATCACAGTCAATGCAGTTCGAACATGACCTTTAAAGATAATTCATGCTTAAAGAAGAAAATATATGAAGAGAAGAAGAGTTGGGGTGATGTTGCAGCACAACACCACCTTTTTTTATGTCAAGATTTCAAAATAAAAAAAAAAAAGTAAAAAAGAAACGTTTATGTAATGTTACACGTTCACCTTTTCATTTCGTCAGCATTCAGGCTTGAAATGAACCTCTTTTGGTATACCTATAAGGTTACTATAAAGTAAAGTGACGTTTGAAAGAAAGAAGAAGAAGAAAGATACAAAAGACATATTTTGGCCTCTTTTGGGTGTGAATGAGAAGAAAAAAGTTAGGGCCTTGGGTTATGCCTCTAGATCTTGGGTTAGAAGGGGGTTTTAAAGATATAAAGAAGAGAATTTTGAGTCTTTTTAAGGGAGAAAATACTTCCAAGCAGAAAGAAGTTATTTAATAGGCGACGTTATTATTGTGTTGAACTCGTGAGGTCTCCCTTTATAGGCAAACTGCCTGGGGCATAGGACCGATCGTCCCTCTGATAGGACTGAACGACCATATGCACTATACACAAGGACCGATCATCTATGGGCGCATTTTTTTTTGTCTAGGTTTATTTCTGGGGCCATTTTTGGTTCATTTAGATTATATCTTTTTGGGTCTCTTAAAGCTTCTAGGTCTTTATGAAGGTGTTATTTGGGTTATCCTATGGTTTTAGATTTACTTTGGGATTAGGAGGTTTAGGAAGATTGTGCCTTACTCCTTTAATTATTTAGGGAGAAGAATGGGATGTCTACAGTCATGGTAATCAGTGTTTTCATATTGTCTTTGTACTCTGCGCCTATATTTGTTTAGGAAACTGAATAAAAAATTATCTTCCTTTATTTAGTTGTACATTTGTTTGCATAAGTGATTATAAGGGTATATATGTACCATACTACCCTATTTAAATTAATCAATTCAACAAGTATATTATAAATTATATTGACAACTTCAATATAATTCAGTTTGATTTATAGGTTTTATGGTCTACCTTCTAATGTAAAGACATTTTATATCATGCGAAGATATGTGCATGTGATAATGTGTTTTATATATGGGATTTAAGTAAAATTATTTCCCACTTTGAAAATATACATCTAAAATACTTGCAAATTACAAAATGATCATGGGTGTGTTGGGCAAGGATTAATGATGAGGCCAAAACTAAAAGAGAATAAACGACATAGACATATGCTAGTGTATGTATGTGTGTGTGTGTATTTATGTGTGTGTGTGTGAGAGAGAGAGAGAGAGAGAGAGAGAGTGAGATAGAGAGATGGAGAGAAAGAAAGAAAAAAAAAAAGAAAAGAGAGATGCCCTAAACTAATTAATTCATTGTATTTTTTAGGATATTATCCCTAATTAATTTTGAATAACATTCGATGTTATCTAGTATAAAATTTATGGGAATTTATAATCATTTATTTAGTCCAATAGAAAATTATATAAAAGTTTTATCATAGTAGAAGCTTGTGATGGTGAGGACTCCATTTCTTTATTCCATGTTCCATAAATCTTTCATAAAAAGAAGTTTATGTATACAATGTATGTTCCTTGGGTTAGTATATGTTATGACTATTATTAGGGTAGTTCACTTCAAATCTACTTGCGTCATGATATTAAATTAAACATATGGGTGGTGTTTAATAGCATATACATACAAATTTGTACAACGTCTAATTTAATATTTAGCACATTAATAAATAGTTCAAAACTATGGTATATACATATTATCCTCGACTTAAGGCAACATGATTATCTTGTATGTATACTGATATTCTTTTCACTAGTTGTAAAATCGCGCGATGCACGGGCAAGACGCAATGTGCGGAACATAAGTAATAAGAAAAATACATATCGAAAATTTATATCAGTTAGGTATTTTTACCACCATCTTTAAGACATTATTCAAACAATACATGGATAATATGAAGTTAAGAAAGAGGACCTAGTTTAGATATCCTTTTGTCTCTATTTCTTTATAACATTCGCTAACAAAATACTTTACAATGCACCATGGATTATTATAATAAATGATGATACGTAACAAATCCCACGGTACCTAAAAGAAAAAAATATTAATATCACTATTATAAAAAATAAGTATATAATAAATACTCTCACTAAAAATTTAGAATCTCACCAAAACATAAAATAAACATATGGGAACAAATAAATATTTACAATAAAAAGAATAAAAGAAATTTATTTTGACCAAATTGATGAAAACTTATCCTTAATGAAACTGGAACCATTTACCAATTTGTCCTTCTTTGCTTCAGACCTAAACATTAGAAGGAAAGATATAAACAGTGTTTTATAAGGAAATTTTGACTTCAAAAAATGGAAAAAAATTGATATAACCATTAAACTCGTGATGATATTTTAAGATCAATAAGTGAAACAAAGAACAAACAATAACCAAAAAAATAAATAAAGGCCTAAAGCACAATAAACATAAAAACATAAAAAAAAGGAAAATGTTATACACACTGGGTGGTAGTACCGGGATTGCTTTATTTGCTTGTACTATGGTGTGGGTCCCGTCAGGGAATGCTGTAGGTCCTACCAATGTACAATCAAATAAAGCGCATTTGGTACTAAATCGGTACTAGGACTCGGTAAGAGTATCATTAGTCTAAAAAAAAGATTTTCCTAATTTATTAAACAAAGTAGTACACCCTTCCCAGGGTGCAACACAGTAGAAACGCATCAAAAATATCTTCCTTTTGATTAGATAGAGAGAGTGATTGGCTTTGTAGAAAATGATTTGTTGTATAGAAAATGATTAAAGCCATTTTGTATAATATGAGAAGATGATATGTCATGAAGGTTCATTTGTTAGATAAATTCCAATATTTATTGATATTTTATTTTTTAGTTGTTAATATTTTATTATATTATTGGTGTTTTATTTTAAACATAGTTTGGGTTTTAATTTAGAAGGTAGAAACATGAGCAAATAGGTGTGAAAGATATGAGAGTGCTCAAAATCCCATATTGTCCCACATTGGAAGAATACTACAAAAAGTAGTGGTATATCAACTAAAGGACAACTAAGATTCTTAGTTGACAAGTCAAATAAGAGGATATGATCCTACGCATCGCGGTGGTGCTTAAGCACCACCAATAGCGACACGCGGCGCGCGAAAGGGCGATTGAGCGACTTAGGGTGCATTGCGCGCTTTGACGCGCACTTGGCACTTGGCACGTGTGCATCGTAGCTTGGAGCGTGGGAGCCTAACGTTTTGACGAGGTAAAACAGATCAACGGTTGTGATTAAACGATCAGATCAAAGGGTTTAAAATCCGAACCGTCTTGATCTAAACCGTTAGATGAACTCGTAGAGTTTCGTGTAGGGGATGTCCATTCGCATACGATGGGACGCCTAATCTAAACCGTTAGATCGCAGCTATTCCAAACAGGCACGATCCAACGGTTGCTGAGTCACTCCATGAAGAGCTGTGACTGTTGAAGAACAGTCACAGAATTGACTATAAAAAGAGTTTCAGACCTCTGTTTTGGACACCGAAAATTGCTAGTTTCTCCTCTCTCCGTCCTCTATACTTTGGCATTATCAAGTTACAAATTCAGAGTGTTCTCGATTTGATCAAACAGTACATAGTTTGAATCAAACAACTGTTCATACACTGCATTATATCCTGAAGGCAGATTCTATAAAACCCATAGTGTACTCGCGGTTCTGGTTCTGTCTCAACCGGATTGAGAGAAATTTTGCCAAAAAGAAAGCATTCCAAGAACGTGCCTTGCAGACGTTAGATAATATATTTCGTTCTTTCCATAACAAAACTCCAACATCATTTGATGTTAAAATATGGAAAATGTTTTGTATCTTCAAATCAGATGGTAACTATTAAATATCAGTTAGGTTAAATCAGAAGGATAACCAATATGGTATTCAAAGTGGATCTTCATCACAAGAGATCGAGAAAACTAACCTTGTCAAACCCTATTCCATCTCCGGACATTTGGGTCCGGTTTCTGTCTAGGATTTAAAGATGTTTCTACATGAAAAGTAATCGAAAAATCTAAGCATGTCAAACCCGATTCTACCTTTGGATCTTTGGTTCATGTTTTCATCTGTAATCATGTTTGGAATCTTAAGTATGTAACAATAGTCCCGAGCTCCAATCTGCAACAAAAGTCTAATATTATAGCACCTCAGGTAACTATCGAAGGTCGACATTCAAATGTCGCGAACTTTAAACATGATCAAAATAACCTAACACTCAACATTTCTTCTTTTTAATAACCTCCATGCACCCTTGTTTCTTTTTAACTGTTAGGATATTTTATTTTATTTTTATTTGTTTTTTAATTAGAGGAAGTTTATTAAACCCAATAGCAAAACACAAAAATTAGAAGAAGAAAAAATTGTATAAAGAAAAAAGAGAAAATAATATTCAAATAGGCTGAAAACTGATAGTGATTGTTCTTTCATATGCCAAACACTAACTGGAACTGACAGTGATTGTTTGTTTAAACCATCACCATCATGCTTCTTTGTCAATTATGTAACCTCAATCGGGATTTGTCAGCTGCTCAACTTGCTTTTAGTGTTATAGTAATGTCTTTTTCCATCATTTATGTTGACAAGTGCCCAATCTGTGCTACCCAACTTCTCCCATGAAACTGGAGTTGGTTGCGCCGTCACTTTATCAGACTCTCCCTTAAACCCAGCAGGTTTGTCATGAGTAGGTTCTCCTAGCAAAACATTAAAGTAGTATATAGCTCATGTTTCAGCCTTCTGAGCGGTTCAAGTATCCAATTGTTCACTGATCGTGGCGCCATCTTTGACACGAACATCAGTGACATGTTTATTGTTATCAATTCTTGGAGGAAATTCAGGCTAAATCCCATAACAAATAGTTGCAAAAAATGTGGGAGTCCCAGGAGAAGTAGGATGTACCATTGGAGTAACACCGGGAGGCTGGAATGGAAGGTAGTGGCATGCTATGAGCCATCGGCGTAGGAGACGGCACTGGAATGAAGCAGGATATGATAAAAGTGGTGGTCTTAGCAACCAAATTCCTAAGAGGCAGTAGTCATAGGAAGGGGTACAGAAGGACAAGAAGGATAAGTTTGCTGCGGAAGAGCTGGTCTACATGGCATGATGGGCCTTATGATTGTAGCAGAAGAATTTACAGATGTAGATGATAATAGGACAGAAAGAGCTATTCCAGGAGGCACTTGGAAAGACAGCGGTAAGAACAGGTCGTGAAGTTGTATGAACAGGCTGTGAAGTTGCAAACTATTGGGATATCAAACGACGAGTTATCCCATATATGAGAGAGAGAGGATCCATTTAAGAAATGGGTATCCAAGAGTTCTACAAATATGTGCAAATAGAGTGCCACTTGGAGATTCTAATAATAAAGGACAATTAAATATTATAGAGCATTTTAGAATATTACTAGTTGTAAGCCCGCGCGATGCGCGAGAGAGGCGCAATGTACGAAACATAAGAAAAAATATATCTAAAAAATTTGTAACAAAAATATCCTTCTTATTTACATTTGCATTGAAGAGCGAGGTTTTAATTAAAAATACAACTTGTAGTTATTTAATTACAACATGTGGTCATATAAAATATTATAATTTAAAAAAATATCATTTCGAAAAACCATTACAACAATATAATGCACTATGTAGTACATATGTTTCTAATGCTCGATGATTAAATAACTACATTTTCTATTATAAATTGGACCAACATCAATGTTAATTGTAAAAAAATTCTTCTTAATGTTTATTGTGATTATATCAATGGCCATAATGTAAAAAAAAATCATATGATTGATTGTAAAAAATCCTTCTTAATGTTTATTATGATTATATCAATGGTCATAATGCATTAGTCTTAAATTGCAATAAGACAAACAATCAATACCAGTAACATTTTCCTTATTTGTTTTAAGACCCATCAGTAGCAGTCCTTTAGAACCTATCGCTGGAGAAATTCCTCTTTGGAGACCCTTTAGACTCATGGGATTGGAACTTTACAACTGCAATCTTCACGTTTTCAAAGGGTAGTGAGACATGGAACCATTCCACTTTATTTTTCATTACAAAGAGGGATGAAAAGAGGGAGAGAGAAGTACGTTGGAAATGAAGAGTTATCACTTTTGAGGAAGTCAAATACTTGAAAAGCGTAACTGAGTTCGTTGGAAATTAAAGAGACAGATTCACAAATAGAGACACCTTTAAGATAGCTGAGTAATAATTACCCAATGACACTTGTCAGTAATAATTATCAATAAATGATGTGCCACGTGGATAGGCTAATTGCAAAGCATAATAAATATTTGTTTTGCATTTTAGAGTATATAGAGATTAGTTGAAAAACTGCACGATGCATGAATTATACGTTATCATAATGAAAATCAAAGCAATCATGGTCAATATGAATAAATGATAAATCCAATTAGGAAATAGGATAAAAATTTATCGTATTTGTGATGAGTAAACATTTAGAAGAACTTTAACTACATAATATCAAGGTCCAACATATCTAAAAAAACAATTAGGTAGATATTTATTATCGCACCAGAAGTATTCAACTCATCACACATCTAATTCATCTTTTGTTTTCCTTTCATCCATATTCGTGCAATAAATTAATGAGAAATAAATGTTAATAACAATTCTTTCATTCCAAAGATTATTCAATAAGATAGTTGATTTATTTTTTCTGCCTTACTTGACGACTCTCTTCCGTTTTGAGTTGTGTTCAGTTTCAACGTCAAAGGTAGCAAAGATGTGATTTTGTAAAGGAGAGAGTGGAGTTGACGGAGGAATTCCCAGACTTTTTCTTTGACTCTCATTAAGAACGATAGTGTCGGTACTGAAATTGATGGGTCCTTTTTCCTTTTATTTAATTTATATAGAATTATGATTTGATAAATAAATATATTTATTTGTAAATTTGTTATGAGTAATTATATATTACCTACATTTGACGTGATATGTAGCAAAATGGGTGTACATATACACAAAAATTAAATCACTCTCTTCTGTAGTAAAACAAATATTATCTGTACAACATACAATCTCTATATAACTACACATATCAGCTAGAGATTAAGGGAAAAAAATGAAAAGCAAACAAAACATATCAGTCACGTGAATTAGTGCATGAATAACTATTTTCTTACTACCAAAAGCTTTAGTTTTTAAAAATTTTATGGAAGGAGAATGTATTGCAGCCCTGTTCCAATATATGTAATATTGAGGTATAGTACATAACGAAATCATTTAACATGCGAACATCATTTAGAAATTAAAACAGACTAAACTAATTCTCTAATTTCATCAAGGATCAATTGCTTTAAACAAATGCTGACAATTTTCCCAACAAATAACTTAGTAAAACCTACTTTACCAACTAAGAAAAAACTGAGCAAGAAAGAATTGAAAAATGGAACAAAATAACAATGAACAGGTTCAACACTTAAATAAAAAAAAATCATTGTGATGTATGTGGTTTGAAGTAATAAAATTGGAGGAATATTGCCAAATAAATTTCATTTTGGAATTAGATTTCAATGTAACAGTCCTGTATGTTTAATTAAAAGAACAAATCAAATACAATTTTTAACAAATCCACATAACTACAATTTTTTTGTTTCTTCCCTCATTTGTCCCTAATAGATATAGATATAGTTATGAAACTCATTTTTGTTTCAAAGGAAACTTTGGACTATCCGTGATGAGTTATGGTTAGGAACTTGCTATGAGTTGCCATTTATGTCATGAAAAAGTTAGGATACATAACTGAAAATAATCCATCAGTTATTAACATGTAATCTAAATTAGTTGAACATTTCTGTAAACCGGATACGTAGCTCGAATTCTACTAAAAAATGAATTCCTATCGAAAATACTGCCAGCCCAGACACACCCTAAAATGAAATTCTGATTAAACTGCTCGAGACGTCGATTCATACCAGGAGTTTCAACCACATTAACAATCTGGCCATCTTTTGATACAGTCATCTGCAGCTTACAAGTACTTGTAACACCAGTTGAGCTGGTCCGTGATTTAAATGCCTTTCTTTAAAGGATACTATTGTCGATTGCACTTTTGCCATTACCAGTACGGCTCACTAAAACCAAAGTTCAAACATCATTCGATGATGAAGTAAACTCCCAGCCATCATCAATTCAACTTCCACCCATTCTGTGAAACAAGAAAAATAAAGACAAATACCAATACAAGTTTAAACAATGTGTTTCTAACTAAAAAACATACATACCCGTAATAATGTCAGCAAAGCAGTATTATCACCCAGACGTTTATCTCAATAGAAGATAAAACACATGGTTATCTCTTATTACAAATTTATACATAAACAAATGAGTCATTTGTGTTTTGGCCCCATCAATAATTTGATACTTACTTTGGCCCCCAAAGTTTTCATTTCTTATCGTTTGATCCCGAAGTCACTTTTTGAGACACTTTATAAAATCTTACGAAACATTATAGGGCCATTTTTTTTTTACAGTTGACATAAAGATTGATGAGGTAATGGGCCTAGTTGGTGCAAGGGATAGAAAACCATTGAACTATTGAAGCTTTGTTATGTTCTTGATCTATGGAGATAGTTAATGTTTATATAATCCAGCTTGTCTTGGCCAGTAGTCTAAATTTTCATTCATCATGCTTCCCACTGAAGAACCAATAAATATAATCACGTTTTTAATTAGATACGATCTAACTAGTGCTAAGAAAATTCAGTCAAGTAGGCCGAATTATGACCTCTATTAAACAGAATCTAACTTTGCAGCTTGTGGTTAGGACATTTTCCTTGTTAGTTTCATCTTAGACAGGGGATTAGGATGTGGTTACTAGTTGCGGAAGAGAGAGGGAGGTGACAAATTTATAGCAAAGGTTGAAAATGGTTCGATTTCAGTATTACAACTCTAATGATTAACGACAATCATGCCGATCTTGTTTCAGTAAGGTGAGATGATAGGGGTGTATAATTATAAACTGAAATATTGATTGGAAAAATAACTTAATATATCAAAATTATTTAGAAAAAAATCAAATTCAAGTGATTGTATATGAGACCACAGCGGAAAAAAGCGAGTGTCGTTTAAAAAAAGATTCTTTTAAAAAATATAAACCAAGTTATACAAAGATAAACTCCCCCCAAAAAATTAAACCTCAATCTCCAGTTTGGTCTCCGGTTGTGCATCTGGGCCGTCAATAGAGAGAGAGAGAGAGAGAGAGAGAGAGAGAGAAGTAAGAATATAAATATGGAACTATTATAGTTCCATCAATTTCATTTAATTTCAAGTAACTCTTTGAGCTTTGATAGTGTCTTTACTCAACTATAAAAAAATATAGGGAAGTTGAGGTTGCGCTAATGCTAGCAATAGTGTAAGTATAAGGCAAGGAAGACTGATTGGGCATGTGAAAGGGAAACAACAATCTTTGGTCGAATGCGATGCTCCTAGTGAAGGGGTAAGTAAGGAAGGGAATTACCTCTGATAGGCCTAGGCCTAGGCATAGGCATTTGTGTTTTAAAAATTAATGGGTAAATGAATCCAACTTACATCCTCTTCAAGAGTCTAGAGGCTCTCTCTATATTCTTTTTTCATTTTTTTTAAGATCTAGGAATGAGATCTGAGTCTTAGAAAGAGATAAGCTACCTAGATTTTTTTATATATGGATATCAATAATTGAAGATAGAAATTGTACTACACCACAAAAATTTTTAAATGAGTCACTTCTTCCAAAAAGCTGAAGTTGATGAAAATTTTAATTTTGAATCTAAACCAATATCATGCCACCAAACTATAGTGAGAAGAAAATACAAAATTCATGGATTTGTGATGACTTTGCCCAAAAATCGATTCCATGAGAAGAAGAAGAAGAAGACAATGCGATATAATCTAAACGGGCCCAAAAGCAAAGCTTTTTCACCTAAAATGACTCCCATTAAAGAGTCTCTTTGTGTTGAAAACTTAAATTTCCAGATCCAACAAAGCTATATGTTCCTAACAATAACAACCATAATGGGTATTATGAAAAATGGAAAAAAAATTAATTTGTGATCCCACTACTAACAATTAGAGACCAACATAAAAATATTGAACAAACAAATCACACCCAAACCCCAACAGCATCAACTTTAAGAAATTAGCTTCAAATGACTGCAATAAAAAAAAAATGAGATGAAGTGAGTATGCACCTCACCCTTCTTCCTTCACACATTTTATAAATGTTCTTTTTTTTTTTAATAAAATTCTTCCAACTCCCTCACCCTTCACTGATGATGTTGGGTGAGTCTGGAACGATACCATCGTCACCAATGACGATGTTTAAGGAAACTACTATTCCCAAGTGATTTCTTTATTGTCGTCAGCTTGAACTATAATTACGATGAATTTTACCTCGATCAGCATTTTCCTAAACACACTAAGGGGCCGTTTGACAATCTAATTCCAATCCATGAAAATGGAATTCGAAGGACAATTTTAATTCCACATAATTGAAATTGGCTTTTTAATTCCAATTCCAAGCCTTGGAATTGGGTTGCCAAACGGGCCCTAAGTTTCTTGTTGAGTCTTGCCTCCTGCATTTTGTCCAACGACCTTCGCTAGTGGTTCTATTCTGATATGTTTCCTTTTTTCTTAGTTGGGTGTCATTGTTTCTTGTATTAATCATTGGGTGTCATTTCTAACGGCAGTCATTATGATCAATTGTTGCTAACATTTGAAAACCATTAGAATCAATGTGAAATTATCCTTTTGTCCTTATATATATAAATGTTTTCCAAAAATATTGTATATTATTATCTAAAAAACTGTGTATAAAAAAAAGAAAATGGTATCTTATTAAAAACAATTGCATATCTTATTTTAAAAAATGGACATTTTTATAAAATAAGTTTTTTTTAAATATTTATAATTAAAAATTAGTTTTTAAGTTAAATCCAGCTATTTTAAAAAAAAGTCCAGTTTTTTTTCTTTTTTCATTAAAAAAACTTCCATTTTAAAAAAAAAATAATGAAAACATTTTTTATAACTTTTTTACAATACAATTTTTTCCTAAAAAGGTATAAAGTACGTCGAGCTTTTTGCTTATAAAAATGTTATAAGCTTTTTATATAACCATATTTATAAAAAAAAATGTCTTACAAAAAATACATTAAAAAAAAATTACATCAAACTATTTTTGTTTTAAAAAAAATTCTTGCTATTTACAAAAAATCCCATTTAAAAAAACAAAAAAATATTTTTTTAAACTTTTTATAAAAGAATTTTATTGTAAAACATTTTAAAAAATGTTATAAATGGAGTTCAACATTTTGTTTAGAAAAAAAAGTTAGAATTTATTTATAAAATCTTATTTTATAAAAATTTCTTACGAAAATATATTTTTTTAAGAAAAGTTACATCCAACTATTTTTTTAGAATGTCCTACTCTTTTCAATAAAAGGAATGCTAAGTTTTTTAAATAACAAAGCAATTTTTATATAAAAAAACATCTAGTTTTTGTTTTACAAAAATAACAATGCACTTATTTTTTAAATTTTTTACAACAAATTATTTTGTAATACTTCTTTTAAAAAATGTTATAAACAATGTACAACTTTTTGTTTATAAATTTTTTTTAGCTATTTGTTTTTTATCCAAAATTTCCAACTTTTTTTACTAAAAATAAAGTTTTTTTTAACACAAAATAACGAAAACTATTTTCTATTAGAAAAAATATTGAATATATTTTTAAAAAAAAATTGAAACCATTTTTTTAAATATTTTTACAAAGCATTTTTTGTAACAGTTTTCAAAAAAATGTTATAAAGAATGTTCACTTTTTATTTAAAATAAAAATAGCGCCCAGTTTTTTTAATAATTTTTTTACATAACAATTTTTTGTAACATTTTTTGTGCAACATGTTTTGTATAAGAATTAGAAAAAAAACTATTTTCATTCTTTTTGCAAAAAAAATGTATTTTTTTTAATAAATATAGTTAAATTTAACTTCAAACTTTATTTTATTATAACTACACAAGATGTGTAAAATTAGTTTGTGATCCCACTACTAACAATTAGAGACCAACATAAAAATCTTGAACAAACAAATCACAGCCAAACCCCAACAACATCAACTTTAAGAAATTAGCTTACGTCAGAATAGTGCACTATGATAATTACTTCAAATGACGACAATAAAAAAAACTGAGATCTGGGTTTTGAAGGATTAAGATCAGAAACAATTTGCACAAAATTGAATATGCTCAAAAGTATATATATGTACCTAACAACACACGTTTGAAGAGGGAGAGTTTTAACGGGAGTCTATGTTCCTCCAGTAAGTCAAATTTGTCAATATTATTTTTTTATAAAAACTGTTTATTATAAAAAAAATGTTTTCAATCATCACTTTCAATCATTATATATATATAAAATTAAAATAAAACAATCTATAAGGCATGTGATTACTACAACCATAAGTTAATCTATATGTTCATCACATGTATACATTAAGGGTCAAACTCAATGTAACAAAATAAAAAATAGGGCTACAGTTTTAGTAATATAAAATAATATAAGGCATGTGATTACTACAACCATAAGTTATGAGGAACATTGAGATACACATTCATATTTGCAAAACTCCTTATTTGCAGATTTAGTATTCTGTTGATGAAAATCCATAAAAAAGAAAGTAAAAATCACTCTTTAGCTATCAATACCACTCTGGCAGCAACCTAAACTACCCAAATTTCCTCATTCTTTCTTCCCACTAATATTGCCTAAGTTGTTCATTTCAAAACCAATAACCTATAAATCCTATTAACACATGTAATTATGAATGAAAACATTCACCTATGAATAAAAATAAACCCGCTAATTGAGTTAATTTAACCTTTCAAGTATAACCCAATGACCTCAAAAGTACTACACTAAAAACAACTTGTATATATTTAGAAAAATAGAGAAGTTTGGGCTTTCACCTTACTATTGAGAGGTCACAAACGAAAGGATTGCATCTTACCATTCCAATAGCAAACACATCTTCTGAGCTTTAGATTCCCAATGGTTGGCTCTATAGGTCCAATTTTTTCTCACTAATAATGAGAATACCTAAAAATAAGAAAAAAAAAGAAAAATCCAACTCTATTTTAAAAACACAGTATATGAATGAAACCTCACTTGTCAATAAGAAAAATTGAAAAGTATATCCAACTAAAATAATCAAGGCAAAGCTATATTTCTTCTAATCAAAGGAAAATTGTTATGATAAACACCATATACAAATTTGAACAGTGGTGCATCTACACTGGACAGAGAGGAAGTGATGGGGGCTACTTCTCTTCCTGTTATCGTCGTCACTGAAGAAAGCAATAAAAAAACACATTCTCAAATTTCAGTTTGAAGAAAGCAAACCATAAAAGCCTCATTCATAAACCAAAGTAAGAAGAAAAAAATACAAAGAAAAAAACCCATTCTGATAGCCAGCAACTCAAGTTTAGATTTGAGAGTTTTATACGTTCTGCACATTATGACATGATAAACGTGGCATTAAAATTTACATATATGCCACTATAAAGATGAATAAACGTTCCCAAAAATAATTTATAGTACAATTCAACAGATGCAAATCAGAGATAATGGGATCACCCAGAAGAATCAAATTAGACAACATGTTTCGACTGAAATAGTCCCAAATGTCCTCCCATGAAATTCAGTCATAAGGGATTTAGAAAAGGCACCAAGACGGAGAGCCCAAATGTCAAAGAATCTGAATCAAACAGAGGCTAAACGAAGTGATCCAACTGTCATCAATCGCCATCCTAAGCCCGTCATACTCTCTCCCGGTTAACCAAGATTCAAGAGGACCTAATTAACTCCAGTTCGGGTTTTTACCTCTGGTATTTGCTTTTTCTATATTCTACAAAAGAGAGAGAGTGTGTGAGGCCATAGTCCTTGCCCATCATGGAAAGAAAAAACATACCCAGCTTGATTGAGTCATTATCATAGATGGGTTTCATTTTAGATTTCATTGTACAGTTCAAAACTGATAGTTAAACAGTTCACAGACCTGTCCAGATTTGCTTCATTTATTTTCCCCATTTACAGTGAAAGGAAACTTTGACTAGTGCACCATTTTTCAATGTCTTAATCCGAGTCTTGCCTCGCGAAAAGAGAGAAATCGGGTGAAAATTTAAGAAGTGAAAGAAGGAGTATTTTGGTATACCTTTTCCAACGTGGCAGGTAGAATGGAAGCCATACATACATTTAATGCTCGGAGCAATCAACATTTAATGGAACACAGGTCTCAATTCTCTCTAAAAAGACATCAAAATTATATTATGTTAATAGATAGAAATAAATATATTGATGAACAATTTTTTCATATTATGTCATCATAATAATGAATATACTCATTGAGCTCGACTTAATTATATTGTTTTAATCCGTTTCCAAAATATAGTTTATGTCCCCATCCTTGAAGTCATTCCGAAAAGGCTTCATACCAATCATTCAACATACATGTTTATTACGTCTCTCCGGACTTGAATCCTATCTATGCCACTTTCGATTAAGGTAAAATGACTTTGATGGACTCACAACCCTCCTAATACCTTTTATCACAGTTAAGTATCTTTCTTAATTAGAAAATAAGTCATTTTTTTGTGTGCATCTCTTTATGGCTTTTGGAGTAATAACTTATCTTATGAAAATTATTTTATTTTTAAGCTAAATATTTTTATATACATTCCATAAAATATACCATATAAATTAAAATTGAATTTTGTTATTCAAAGTTAATTTATAGACTTTCTATATAACTCTAAGTGGCTTTCTGCATCGATATGTTTTCACTGCTCGTCAAACTACCTATCCTTTTTGGTGATCTATTTCGTGACTTCCATCTTTGGGGCCTCCCTGCTAGACCTGTCAAAATACACGATAACCCGTTAACACGACACGACCCGACACGAAATTATAAGTTAATGGGTTTACCCTTATTGGGTTTGGGTCATTAACGGGTTGACACGGTAGACCCGTTAACACTAACGGTTCGGGTTTGGAAATTTACCTGTACCCGTTTTAACCCGTTTCTACCCGTTAACACCCGTTAACACTAACGGGTACTATAGGGTCACCCAACCCGTACCCAATAACAATAACCATTAAAACCCATTATTTCTAAATCTTTAAAGACTAACGGGTGCTATAGGGTCACCCAATCTATACCCAATAAAAATTACAATTAAAATCCATTATTTTTAAAGTATTGAAGACTAACGGGTATTATAGGGTCACCCAACCCATTACCCATTTTGACCCAAAATGATTCGTTAATATTAATGGGTGTTAACGGTTTGGGTCGTGTACCCGTTAATATTAACGGGTCGTGTTTGGGTATTGTTATTAGACTCGTTAGGCTTAACGGGTCGTGTACGGGTTAAGGGTGTTTTCACCCGTTAACCCGACCCGTACACGACCCAAACCGGCCCGTTGACAGGTCTACTCCCTGCAACGAAGCTTTCGCTATCGTACGAATATATTGTGAGAAAAATGTGCTTTTTGGATAAGCCTTAAGTATTTTTAACTGGATTCCATCCAAAACAACAACTATATCATTATGACTCGAGTGTCGATATTGCCTTTATGGTATACTCTTACCTATTTGTCCCCCACAACTTCTCATGTAAGCTAGTGTGTAATCTTCTTCAAGTTTTTATTTTTAAAAAAAATTCTAAGTGCATTGAAGTTATTGAGGTGAAAATCCAGACACACACACAACATAATGATAATGAATGAAATATAAGCAATTATAAAGAGTGAAAGGGGCATTTACGTTTAGATCCTATTAGACGTTCTTATAGACATTCTAGTCCCATCATATTTTTCTCTTACATATAAGTCCTATTCCTAATTTTTTGGAACTTTTTTTTCCAATTTTACCCTTTTAAAACCAACAATCCGTAACTTCCTTGAGGAAGTTACATAAGTGGTTGAACTTTTTTTTTTAATCTTCAAATGATCATAACTTTTGATTCACAAATCCGTTTTTCACAAAATTACTATTTTTGAAATCTGTTCGACGAGATCTATCAAACAAGATCCATGAAGGTTATAAAATTCCAAAGAAAAAAATTTACACAAACAGTAAACTTTACTGTATGCACTAGAATATGAAATAGTTTTATATATGTGACATTTTCACAAACAGACAGTAACATTTAATGTGCTAATACTAGACAACATATATATATATATATATATATATATATATATATATATATATATATATATATATATATATATATATATATATATATATATATATATATATATATATATATATATACGGTGGATCCAAACCCTTTTTTTTTCAAAATTACCTTATATTTGAAGGTTCGCGCTAGCGGTATCCAATCCTTACCACCATTATTAGAGCTTCAACGACCTTCGTCAGAGCTCTGATTTGGGGTGGGTAAGGGTGGCATGTGGTGCCGCTGGCGCGGACCTTTAAAAATAAGAGGCTATTAAATAAATGGGCTTTGGATCCACCGAAGTATCATGGGGGCAGCTGGCGCGGACCTTTGAAAATAAGATTGGATAAATGGGATCTGGATCATCTGGAGCGCCAATTTGGGGTGAATAGGGGTGACACAGAACTTTAAAAATAGGAGCATATTATATATATATATATATATATATATATATATATATATATATATATATATATATATATATCAAGGTTCTAAAAAATGCGGGGCGTGATCGAGGCCTGAAGGCCAAGCCTTAAGCCTTAGAAGCCTAGGCGGGCCTTGGCGTAAAAAGGCGTGAAAAAGCGTTTAGGTATTTTTAATATATTTTAATATTTTTTAACCATAACAAGGCTATTAAAATACTAAAATTGTACGTATCATAAAAATATGTCTGAATATTTGCAAATAAAAATACTATTTCATTATTTTGGATGAGATAATGGTCCGGTTTGCCAAAAAATCTTTAAAAGGCGATATCGTTTCACTAAAGCATTGTTGTTTTTAAAGGAAAAAATGCCTTAAGGGTTTTACCAAGCATAAGGCGTCAAAAATCTTAAGGCGGGGCGTTTCTCCCAAGTCTCAAGGCTAGGCGTGCCTAGGCGGGTTTTTTAGAACAGTGATATATATATATATATATATATATATATATATATATATATATATATATATATATATATATATATATATATATAGTTTGTAAAAATGTCATAGATATTAAACTTTATTATATATACCAGAAAATGAAATAGTTTTATATTTCTGACATTTTCACAAACAATAACATTTACTGTGATAATATATTTATGAAATAGTTTTATATATATAACATTTTCACAAACAGTAACATTTACTGAGTTAATATTACACAATATATATATAACATTTTCACAAAAACAGTAACACTTACTGAGTTAATATATATATATATATATATACACGGTATATCCAAACCTCTTTTTTTTTTTAAATTACCATATTTTTAAAGGTTTACGCTATTTCATATTACTTATAAAAAAAAAAGGTTTACGCTAGCGACATTCAATCCCCACCACTACCCACCCCAATTGTCGACGCTTCAACGACTTTCATCAGCGCTATGATTTAGGTGGGTAGTAGTGGCATAGGGTGCCGCTGGCGCGGACCTCTGAAATTAAAAGAATATTAGATAAATGGAGTTTGGATCCACTGGCGCTCCGATTTGGGGTGAGTAGGGGTGACAGTGGGTTAGGTTTATATCTATAACATTTTTACAAACGTTAACATTTACAGTGTTATAACACATTATATATATATATATTTATATATATATATATATATATATATATATATATATATATATATATATATATATATATATATATATATATATATATATATATATATATACGGTGGATCCAAACCTATTTTTAACGACCCGCGCTAACGGTATCTAATCCCGACCACCACCAACCCCAATTATTGGAGCTCGAACAACCTTCATCAGAGTTCTGATTTGGGGTGACATGGAGTGCCGCTGGCGCGGACCTTAGAAAATAAGGGAATATTGGATAAATGGAGTTTGGATACACCGGCGCTCCAGTTTGAGGTGGGTAGGGGTAGCATTGGATTAGGTTTATATCTGTAATATTTTCACAAATAATAAATGTTACTGTTTGTGAAAATGTTACATCGGCATCCCATGCCACCTCAAATCAGAGCTCTGATGAAGGTTGTTGGAGCTCCGATAAAGGGGGTGGGGATTGGATGCCGCTGGCGCGGACCGTTAAAAATAAGATAATATCTGAAAAAAGAGGTTTGGATCCACCCTATATATATATATATATATATATATATATATATATATATAACACAGTAAATGTTAACGTTTGTAAAAATGTTATAGATATAAACCTAACCCACTGTCACCCCAAATCGGAGCGCCAGTGGATCCAAACTCCATTTATCTAATATTCTTTTAATTTTAGAGGTCCGCGCCAGCGGCACCCTATGCCACTACTACCCACCTAAATCATAGCTCTGATGAAAGTCATTGAAGCTTCGACAATTGGGGTGGGTAGTGGTGGTGATTGAATGTCGCTAGCGTAAACCTTTAAAAATATGGTAATTAAAAAAAAAGAGGTTTGGATCTACCGTGTATATATATATATATATATATATATATATATTAACTCAGTAAATGTTACTGTTTGTGAAAATGTTATATATATATTGTGTAATAATAACTCAGTAAATGTTACTGTTTGTGAAAATGTTATATATATAAAACTATTTCATAAATATATTATCACAGTAAATGCCATTGTTTGTGAAAATGTCAGAAATATAAAACTATTTCATTTTCTGGTGTATACAATAAAGTTTAACATCTATGACATTTTTACAAACTATATATATATATATATATATATATATATATATATATATATAATATGCTTCTATTTTTAAAGTTTTGTGCCACCCCTATTCACCCCAAATTGGCGCTCCAGATGATCCCGATCCCATTTATCCAATCTTATTTTCAAAGGTCCGCGCCAGCGGCCCCCCATGATACTTCAGTGGATCGAAAGCCCTTTTATTCAATAGTCTCTTATTTTCAAAGGTCCGCGCCAGCGGCACCACATGCCACCCTTACCCACCCAATTCGGAGCTCTAACGAAGGTCGTTGAAGCTCCAATAATGGTGGTAAGGATTGGATACCGCTAGCGCGAATATTCAAATATAAGGTAATTTTGAAAAAATAGAGTTTGGATCCACCATATATATATATATATATATATATATATAATGTGTAGTCTTAACTCAGTAAATGTCTGTTTGTGAAAATGTTATATATATATTGTGTAATATTAACTCAGTAAATGTTACTGTTTGTGAAAATGTTATATATATAAAACTATTTCATAAATATATTATCACAGTAAATGTTGTTGTTTGTGAAAATGTCACAAATATAAAACTATTTCATTTTCTGGTGTATACAATAAAGTTTAATATCTATGACATTTTTACAAACTATATATATATATATATATATATATATATATATATCCAATATGTTCGTAAATTTTTAAGTTCTGTGCCACCCCTATTCACCTCAAATTGGCGCTCCAGATGATCCCGATCACATTGATCCAATCTTATTTTCAAAGGTCCGCGCCAGCGGCACCCCATAATACTCCGGTGGATCCAAAACCCATTTGTTCAAAAGTCTCTTATTTTCAAAGGTCCGCGCCAGCGGCACCACATGCCACCCTTACCCACCCCAAATCGGAGCTCTGGCGAAGGTCGTTGAAGCTCCAACAATGGTGGTAAGGATTGGATGCCGTTAGCGCGGACCTTTAAATATAAGGTATTTTTGAAAAAAGAGAGTTTGGATCCACCGGATGTATATATATATATATATATATATATATATACTGTGTAGTATTACCACAGTAAATGTTACTGTCTGTTTGTGAAATGTCACATATATAAAACTATTTCATATTCTAGTGCATACAGTAAAGTTTACTGTTTGTGTAAATTTTTTTCTTTGGAATTTTATAGTCTTCATGGATCTTGTTTGATAGATCTCGTCGAGCAGATTTCAAAAATAGTAATTTTGCGAAAAACGGATTTGTGAATTAAAAGTTATGATCATTTAAAGATTAAAAAAAAAAGTCCAACCACTTATGTAACTTCCTCAAGGAAGTTACGGATGGTTGGTTTTAAAAGGGTAAAATTGTGAAAAAATTTCCTAAAAAATTGGAATAGGACTTATAAGCTTGTTGACCTAATAAATGGGACCTAGATATAAGAATAATGATATGTACACCTACTCTTAGTACCACCTAAGTACCGAATGTGCTTTAAATGATTGTACAAAAGTGTAGGTCCCATGTATTAAAGTGTAGGTCCCATGATATAATTTGGTCAGAGTGAAATACGAAGGCAATACGTACGTGGTTCTGCCTTGATGACCTGCATGCACTGGGCAAAGGGAGTGTGAGAGCAGTTTTATTAATCTAGAGTATGAATGATTACATACAACCATCTAGTGCCTTTTTCTTATACTACTATGGATTTATATACCATCCGTACATTCAGGGTCCTATAATCTCATTTCCAACACTTGAGGGAGTGATTGTTTGAGTGGTAAATGTGGTTGTCTCCTGAGCAATGGATGTGTTACACGTTTCCTATTCATTAGAGGAGTGGCCTGTAATAGTAGGGGTGTTCACGGGTCGGTTCGGGTCGATTTTGGACCCTAATTCAAACCGAACCGATCGGTTCGGTTTTGGAAAAGGTCAGACCGAAACCGAACCGACTATGAAAAAACCCGTCGGTTTCGGTTCAAGGCGGTTTCGGTTCGGTTCGGTTCGGTTCGGTTTCGGGTCGGTTTTCAACGGTTTCATGATTGGGCCGGGTTTTTTAAGGGCGGTTTTCGGTTTGGGTCGGTTTTTAAGGGTGGGTAATGGTTTTTGGATATAAAATATAAGTTATTTAGTTTTTTTTTAATATAAAAATTGATTTCGGGTCGGTTCGGTTTGAGTCGGTTTTTCCCACGGATAAACCGACAACCGAACCGACATGGTCGGTTTTTTATATCCGTAAACCGTAGGCCAAACCGGGCTAAAAAAAACCGGCGGTTTCAGTTCGGTTCGGACCGGTTCGGTTCGATTTTCGGGTCGGGCGGTTTTTTTGAACACCCCTATGTAATAGGAATGTGCATTATTTATGAACTAATGATCCAACCGCCTGATCATCTTGTAGAGGGTGGAAGGGGTGTTCGATGTAGTCGTCATACAAATGGCCATTCAAATGATCCGACCAAAACCTCCCTCATCATCTGTCCATGATGATCTTTTCTTTCATGGTGACGAACCGAAGAGGCTTGATCATCATCGAAGGGAGTTCAATCAACTGCCTCATTTTTGCCTCGTGGCTGCAGTTGGGTTAAGCACCGAAATATTTGCATGCAAAACGGTGCGCGTGTTCCTAACGAGAGCGTCGGCATAATTATTTGTTCCACGCACCCAAATCACACCAGTTTCCCAACTAAAATTTAGATCCATTAGATCAAAGGAGATTCGACCGTTGAATTAGAATGGGTGCCTTCCCCTAATATAAATTGATAGAGTCTTCGCTTTTAAAATTTTGACCTTTCTTTTCCAAATTCACTTCTTATTCGTCAAGTCGCTGAAATTGATCAGGCCCCAAACCCTCGTGAAGATGAAGTGTGTTTTTATAAAAACTACTTTTAGGCTGGACTTAGTATCCCCTTGTCGAAACCTTTATCAACCTCACCCAATCTTAATTTATTATTTACGCATGAAGGATCTTGGACGACACCATAGTTCACTTCTTCAACTTGTTCAGATTTGATGACGCTTTGACCATGGTTGAACTCGTGACTATTTACTAAGGTTGTAAAAAATAGGGGACGTGATTGAGGGGTGGAGACCAAGCCTTAAGTCTTAGAAGCTTAGGCAGGCCTTAGGCGTGAAAAGGCGTTTAGGCATTATTAATCTATTTTAATATTTTTTTAACCATAACAAGGCTATTAAAATACTAAAATTGTACATATTATAAAAATATATTTGAATATATGCAAATTCAAATACTATTTGATTATTTTGGATGAGAGAATGGTCCGATTTGTAAAAAAAATCTTTAAAAGGCGATATTGTTTCACTAAATCATTGTTGTTTTTAGAAAAAAGTGCGCCCTTAAGGGTTTTACCAAGAATAAGGCGTGAAAAGTGTAAGGCGGGACGTTTCTCCCAACCTTCAAGCCTAGGCGAATTTTTTAGAAGAGTGTTATTTACCAATCATTGTCTTCCCAAGGGGATAATACAACATCACCCACCGAAAGAAAGACGTGGGGTTCATCACCTCCCTTCCATTCTCAAGCCATGGTTGGAAGCATCATTTCTTGTTCATCAAAGGCGATTGATGGAAACATGATGATCGAATCATTTGTTCAATATTCTTCTAGTCCAAAATAAACCAAATTTGAGGGAGTTTTCATTTTATATGCTCTAACATTTTCTTAGGTTAAACTAGGCATATCGATGATTTGTATCTGTTCGTAGAAATTTTCAACGAACTGCCCATAATCTCCAAGACCGGGATGATAACGGTTCAACAATCGTTGGAAAAAGGCTGCCCATTCAGAGCGCTATGTGAGATAGAAAAGCTGAAGGAGTTGACTTGATAACAAGAGGAAGAGAAGTTGGGGACTGAGATACCACTCATCTCGAAGCTCCGACATAAGAATGGTCACATCTTACATTCCTTCCAATAAGCATACTTCTCAGAATCTCCAGGTATGATCACTTCATTTGTTCTCTCCATTTCTTATTTTTTATTCATAAATTAATCGAGTTTTTTTCCACAGCCGGTGGAGTTATGTCTCATGCTTCATATTGAATGGACCATCAAAGGTCCCATGCTGGCTCAAGTGCCCCTCAGCCTCCAAATCTTGTTGTTTACCCAGTTCTGCCAGCACTTCCTGATATTCTTACTGAACAAACCCCTCTGAGTTATGACTCCAGAACCGAAGTGGTTATTGAAATTGACCCTGAAGGAAATGTTCAAGTTAATTACTCCTTTAAAATCATTGAAGATAAACCTTAGGAAATGAGGAAGAGGATCCCTACTGAGTAGACCATGCCGAACTCCAATCGCGAAAGAAATTTTATTACTAAAGAATTAAATGTCACTATAAGGGCATCTGAGCCCACTCGTTTGTGCTTTTTAGATGCAGACAATCATACAAGGAGTTCGTGGATAAAATTTGATATGATGAGGTTGATGCCATAGAGGGCAACCCTACAACATGTATCAAGGAAATCATACACATGAGCACCAATGTAAGTTCTCGTTTGAATTCATACTTTGTCTCTATCTTTATATTTGAGTTATGAATTATTCTCTCTTTATAGGTTGGGATCATCACTGAACATATGGCCTAGGAGCTAAGGGAGAAAGGAAAATAAGTGCAAACCATACCTCAACTGAAAGCTGACGTGATGAATGAAAATATCTTCAAAAGAACACTGACCTAGGTTTCCAAGCTGCTCAGAATGACTTAGAGAATGAGAATAAAATGAAGGAAGCGATAGTCACCGCTAAAGATACCACTGAGGAGGAGGTTACTTGTTTGTGGACCGATGAAACTAAGATGAATAAGAATTATAATTAAAAGGAGGACAAACGATGCAAGCAATTCAAGCCAAAAGGTCTCTAGCCCCCACATCCGATTCAAGTACCTCAAGTCCTTTCTGGACTCCTCATACAGTGGGTTGATAAAGTTTTGATCATTTTTTCATGGGTAAAAGGAGTTTGAAAACAGGATGAAAGTCAATTTTAATAATGTGGATTTATCCCATTATGACTAGATTGAATATAAGGGGGGCGATAAGTACCCTATGCTTGCTTCATCGTTCTTAGATCCGATTATAATAAAAGAGTACCCGGGAATGATCACTGAGCCCGAGCCATTGGGTGGATCGTCGAGCATCAAATACCTCATGCTCGTTATGCCCAAGGAAATGAGTGGTATTCTTACTTCTTCCTCAACCTTGACTCCTTAAACATTGCATGCTCATATTGTTCGAACACTTTGTTTATCAGATTCGAACAATGCTTGTAATATTTTAGAACCAGTACAAATTGATTTTTATCGATTGAATGAATCATGGTTCTTTGTTAGTTTTAATTTGTATTATGCTTGTATGAATTGATTTTCTTATCATATGCGAGTGAATGACTGTGCACTAGATGCTAAAGTGATCGGTTAATCGGCCGTCAATATGACAAGTAACCCTTGATTATTGACCAAACTAAGGTGTTTGGTAAACCGACCATCTGTAAGTCCAATATTTTGAGGATATAGAATAATAAGTTTGGTTAACCATTTTTTTAGTGAATTAACTCTTTGGAGGATGAATAGTTGAGATGTTTGGTTAATTAGTAGTTAGTAAGTCAACCAGTAAGAATATAACTCTTAGAAGGATGAGCAGACTGAGGCATTTGGTTAACATGGTGTCAAAAAGTCATAAATTAGTAAGTCAATTTTATTTTAATGGGCAAATAGGATGAGGCGTTTGGTTCATCAAAAGTTAGTAAGTCAATTAATTTGTAAAGGGTGACTGGGTTGAGGCATTTAGTTAATAGGCCGTCAATTAGTCAGTTAACCCTTTCAGTAATTAGATGATCGACCATCAATTAATTGGATTTATAACCACACAAATCAATAAATTACTATGGTTATATATTCCCATAAAACATGATTAAGTTTGTGGTTGGGAATTCCCTTCCTAACTTATGTATTTTTATCTTTGTTCCTCATATGTCACATTGCACTGATCAGATGGATCAGATCTGATGCGGTCAAATAGATAGATCGATGATCAACTGAACATTTTTTAGGAATTGTGAGTCCGGAAAAGACGTCCAAGATTTTATCAAGTGTTTAGATTTTCAAGGCTTTGGAGTCTGGGATGAAGTGTTTGGCATAACATTGGTCGTTTAGCCTTCCTCAGGGAACTTTGTTGGTGTTTATTATTTAATTAAACATTTAGTAAAAAATGAGGTGGGTATATATATGAACACAATCTTAAAAAAGAAATATTCATTGAATTACACTAGTAGTTTCAATGCGGGGTCTGCGTCAATTCATGAAGCTAAAAAGGAAACATGTAATTACATTGCTAAACAAAGAAATAATCCAAATGATAAATAAAAGTCTTACTGCTTGATTGCTAACTAATAGTAGATCTTTATATTTTTTTATATTCCATAGGTATAGGAACATTCATCCTTTATAGTCTTTTATCAATCATGTAGGTGGTCAGACAACTCGAGTAATAACGTGCGGGCATTCCCAATTATCTCCTAACTTCACGTGACTAGAATTATTTATTGACTATATCTCCTTTCAAAGAACAAGATTGGTCACTTTAAAATTTTGGTTATTTATAGGCCGATTGTAGTACCGGGAAACCTTCTACTGTGTGGTGGCCATTCTTATGGTCTCTTTATCTCAATTTTTTTTCTATGTCTTTTACAATACCAATCATTAGTTCGCTGTTATCTTTTCATTCAATGATATACATCCTAAGACTGGGTAATTCGAGTTTAATCCCAAAACCTACCTCGGTGCCGTAAGTTAGGGCGAATGGTGTTTCCACAATGGGTCCCCAAGTGGTTGTTTGGTATCCAATAGGACTAAGAGAGGTCAAGAAATCCACAACCACTTTGAATTTTATTGCTCAGTGTTTAACCCATGAAGTATCGTCTAATTGGTTACCTCGATTTATCCATTGCACCTAGGATGCCAAGGGGCTGAGAAAGAATGATTAATCATAAACTGATCACATAAGCTATCAATTTGAACACTGTTAAATTGTCTCGCGCTATCAGTGATGATGCTGTAGGGAACACCATACCACCTTATAATGAATTTTTAACTGAAGAAGTGAATCTTTTGATCAGTAATTTACGTTGATCATTCAGATTCATCCCACTTAGTGAAGTAATCTATGGCTGCCAATTGGAACTCGTATTGTCCCTTCCTGATTGAGAATTGTCCGAGAGTGTCCATCCCCATAGAGCAAATGACAATGGACATATGATCGTGAAGATCTCTTTAGTGGGTTGATTAATGAAATTTATTTTATGTTTGCACCAATCACATTTCTAAAAATAGGGTTAAGCATTCTTGGTCATGGTTGGTCAATAATACCCTCCAGTTAGATCCCTCTGCACTGAGATTCTCATTTTAGGGTGCCTTCTGAATTTTTTTTTCTTTTAGACTTTTAAAAATCATGGTTACCTCTGTTACGTGAACGTAACGAAGGATTTATTATGTATACTCTCTCATATAAAATAATTAATCGTAGAGTATGTACTTATAAACTTTTTCTTGAACCTTTTTTACTTCCGAATGATTTTTCAGAAGTGTCATATCTTTAACGTGCTACACGAACTTATCCATATAGCTTGACCACTGACCCGCCATGTTTATTTCTCTGACCTCTTATATCTGAATGCTAGGTTGGTTACGAAACTCTATGATGGATTTCCCTTTGTCAAAGGACGTTAGTTTTGCCAAGTGATTTTCCTTCGTGTTATCCTCTATTGGTATGTGGTAGATTATGAATTCCTCTAGGTTGCTTGCTAACTCCTAGATTCGTTTTAGGTAGGCTGACATATTCTCTCTCTTTACTTCATTAATTAGGCCTAAATATTCCATATTTATCCCCTTAATTTTGGAATTTTAAGGTCTCAAACATTGCATTTATCCCGAATTTATCTCATATATATGCTACAAACCCTTTTGGCGAGTATTTAATGTTTTGTGTATTTCTCTTATGTTTTATAGGGAAATCATGCAATTGGATGGAAGAGAAAAGTCAAAGCAATTAAAGAGTTGTTATAAATGGAAATCAATGGCAAACTGGTAATTTTCCAATAAGAACCCGATGGAGGAGCCAACGAAAAAGTTGAGGAGATCAAAGTCATAAGAATACTAAAAGAAACGACACCCCAATTCGTGCTACGATGAGGAAGTTACAAGCAATCGAAGTTCAGAAGAAAGTACGAGGGAAAAACTGAAAATAAGAGCAAATAAGGAAAAATTGGCAAAGCTAGGCAGATGACCTTACTGAACCGGTTCACCCTATTGGGTCTTTAGAGGGTTTGATTCAGCCCATTGGTTCGGTCCAAGACAAGATTTTGTATATTTTCCTAGATTTTAGGTAGAGTTATTTTAGTCTATCTAAACCTCTTTACATAAATTTTGGCACATGTTGTAGGCCATTAGAAGTGTAACTAACCTAGTAGGCATTATTATTAAGGAACCTACGATTGAGGATAACTTGGAGAAGAACTTTTATCCTTTTCATCATTAGTTCAATATAATATCAAGTCTTTTTTCTATTTTTCTTCAATCGGTGATTTCTCTTGCATGTTATTGTGTTATTCAATTTTGATAACATTAGTTCATCTCATAATTCTTATTATTTCATCATGATTGATTTCACTATAATGTTTATTTGTGTAGAGATTAATTTTCTATCCAACTAAACTTAGTGCTGTCACACCTCGCAAAATTCGACAGACGGGGTGGCCAGCCACCACCGCCGAACTATGCCAGGCGTGAACTAAATAAATACCATTCTTAGTATGAGAGAGATATGAGACATAAATAAATCTCTCCATAAGATAAATAATTGAATTAATCTCAAATGATCATAAACAACTAAGCGATAAAAGATCCATCACATTCTAACTCCAAAAATTAATTATCCAATAATGATTAAATAAAATCTGAAATAATCCCAAAAGAAATCATCTAAACAACTTTGGAACCAAATGGCCCAATAAATCTCCAATGAAGTCTCATAATACGACTGAAAAAGAAAGTATAACTAAACTATGCCATAAAATAAATAACTCCAGCTGCACCTCCAATGATAACTCCGATAAATTTATGCAGCTTCTCCAAATCAAATCCTGAGAAAGATTAGTCAACGCATGGGTCAGAGCCAAAGCCCTGAGCAAGAATACACACTACTCTCCTCAAATACGATTCTTGAATCTAGACTGTAGCATTATACGCAATAAATATCACAATAGAATATTTTAAATTAAACGGAATAATTACACGTGATAAATATAAATCACTAACTACCCGCAGAAATCCCCATTTATAATGGTACGCCAATATGGTTTTAAATTTCCAAGTCCCACGATGTTAATTTAATTAAGTTAACCAACTTTTATTATTGTTCTCACTTTTTATTAAAGTGCCACACTTCCCCTTGTCAATCGTCCTCTGACCGGTTTAAACTATCGACTCCGACAAGGTTCCACACACGACACGACATAAATCTTCCTCTTACCCGTTTAAAATGTCGGCCCCGTCACATTATGTCGCCACAAATTTTAATACCCATTTTTATCTTAGGCATTAATTCTCAATTTCTCAATTTCACAATTTATAAATTACCCCACCCTGTTAATCGATGTGAGATCCTCAAAATACCCCTTAGTGTCATACCTAAGGGTCCCCAAGTTATCAATACTTCCTAACCTATATATAGGAGGATTTTCTAACATAAATGTCGACCTAGTCTCATACCTAGACTAGCATAACAACGATAAAGTAATAAAAATCAGCCCACCCTAAAGATGATAAAAACGCAATAATCTACCCTCACTAGTCCCAGATCCAGAATGCGTAAATCATTAAAAGGCTTACCCACGAGTGTCATACCTAGAAGGCATCCTAAAGTATAGGGAGAGAAAAATTACTCAACAACCCGTCGTCAGAAGGCAATATAATAATACCAAAAAGTCACACAAACAATCATAATTAATCAACGTATACAACTACACATGATAGTCCATTTCAATTAAATTTTAATTTAATTCTCACCTCGTCAACAATACCCAATTAATCTCATTTAATTATTTAATTTAAATATACCGCTATTTCATCTTTTAAAACATTAAACTTCTAATTTCATTGTTCCAACACAAATTACATGAGTTATACACACCCTAAAATTATTTATTTTAAAACTAGGGTTTTTCTACATGCAACCTACACCAATAAAATCCAAAATCCACTCATCAATCCTACGTATCCAAGGGTTATGAATATTATTAAGATTGAAAGATTTAATAAAAACAACCCCATAAATATTTTTCACTTTTCCTAATTAAGTCACTACTTTTTTTTTAAGAAAACATGTAATTAAATATTTACGCCAAACTTAAAATGCATAATACTAAAGGAAAAGAATAGAGTATTCATGCCTGTGAAGATTGGGTTGAAAATTTGATTAGAAATCTGGATTCCTCTCGAAAAATTAGCAAATAATAGTTCTTGAACAAACTTGATTAAGCTACACTTAAGCCTCCCAAAACTTGTAACAAAAAAACTTGATTATGAAGAAGGTTGATGATTATGAGTGAGAGGAAAAATATTTGGAAGTGTTCTCTAGTGAAAAACTGGAGAAAAAGTGATTATGAGAAGTCTCCCTATGGATTAACAAGGTTATAAAGTGATAAGGAGTCCTAATCCTACACAAATACCCGAAACAGGCTGACTGTACACGTTTTTTGGGAGGGTCGATCAATCGACCCCCAGGCATCGATCGATCGATTGCCTCTGAAAACTGACAGTTTTGCCTAAAAAATTATAAGGGAAAATTATTTCCAAAAATCATATAAAATCCATTTTAACTCCAATTTCAATTCCGCTTGAAGTTTTATTCTTCTAAAATCATAACTAACATATTTAGCCAATAAAAAAAATATTAAATTCTAAAATTTATTTTTCTCGAATATTCAAATTAATTAATTAAAATAATAAATAAAAACACGGGATGTTACATACTTCCCCACTAGCAAATAATTTCGTCCTCAAAATTAGACGAAGCATACTCATCAACGCATAAATATCGCAAAAAGAAAATATGCCTCACATATGCCTACTCATAGAATAACATAATTAGGCGCCCATACACCTAATTCTACATGCATCAACCCCACGAGCAACAAAATAATATATATAAGTATCTAAGAAGGTATTACGTACCGCGATATGCCACTAGACACGCAATCTATCCTGCTCCGACTAAACCTGAGGTACATAGCACCTCCCATAAGTGAGATTGGTTGGTGCAGTGACCACCCCTTGCGCACTTGACGTCGCCGGTGTTGTTGGCGTTCCCTGAATGCTAGCTGCTGCTAAGACTGGAGGCCTCAGTCCTAGCTGCGCCTGAACTCCTTTCCCTTATTGTCCTTGCGTACCTTGACCTTGTTGGGCTAGTTCTCCTTGGTTTTGTTGGCCCTCACTCTTTTAACACCTTGCCGATGGATGTCCTACTTTTCCACATACAAAGCATTCACCCCTAAAAGGTCCGAAATGCCTAGTATTGTCTTGATCCTCTCATTGACCTTGTTGTTCCTGATTGGTCCTCTGCCTCTTCCATGTTTGATCATTGCGACCTTTATTCTCACATGCCTGTCCCTTAGACTCTTGTCTCTTGCCCAATTTTTTCTGATAATTGGCCTTTTCTTGCCACAGCAACATTGCGACATCAACTACTTGAGCATAAGTAGTGTATGCGGGATTCCCCAACACCATCTGCCTAATTAACCAAGATAATCTCTTAATGAAACACTCCATCTTCTTAATCTCAGTGCTAACATCTTATGGTACAAACATAGATAAATTTGTGAACTCCTGTTCATACTCGACAATCGACTTTGAACCTTGCTCCAAGTCCATAAATTCTCTCTTCTTTGCGTTACTAATTGCGTACGGAAAGTACTTATTATTGAACTTGATCAGAAACTCTGCATATCCCAACTAATCTCTCTCCTCTGATGTGGTGGCACTCTCCCACCATTGCAACGCATCCCCTGTCAGCTTAAATGTTGCTAACATCTGCTTCTGCACATTCGTGCAGTCCACTATCCTCAAATTCCTCTCCATATCTCTCCTCCACTGGTGAGCAACCGTTGGGTCAGATCCCCCTCCAAAGGTAGGACGATAGCCCTTAAAGAAACTGGTTCTCACCCTATCCCAATCTGAGACACCCCACAGCTGTTGCGCCTCTAAAGTCACCCCTCTCTGTCTCTCCATCTCCAGACCGGCCGATGTGGCCTCACGAATAATAGCCTCTAACTCCTCGACATCCAAAGTAATCTGACGTCGCCTCTCTTGAGTTGTGGGACCAGAAATAGACTCCTCTCTCCTATTCCCAGCTCTCATTGTGTTCGCCATCTGAAAAGATAGAAACAAAACAACATCAGACTTGGAATGAATAAGAGTACAATTTATCCAAACAAAATCAAAGATAAGAAACGCGGAAGCTAAGACGGACTCATAACCTACGATACCTAAGACCATGATCTAATACCATCTGTCACACCCCGTAAAATTCGATAGACGGGGTGACCAGCCACCACCGCCGAACTATACCAGGCGTGAACTAAATAAATACCATTTTTAGCATGAGATAGATATGATACATAAATAAATCAGTCCATAAGATAAATAATTGAATCAATCTCAAATGATCATAAACAACTAAGAGATAAAAGATCCATCACACGCTAACTCCAAAAATCCATTCTCCAATAATGATTAAATAAAATCTGAAATAATCCTAAAAGAAACCCTCTAAAAAACTTTGGAACCGAATGGCCCAATAAAACTCCAAGAAGTCTCATAATACGACTGGAAAAGAATGGCTAACTAAACTATGCCATAAAATAAATAACTGCAGTTGCACCTCCAATGATAACTCCGATAAACTTATGCAGCTTCTCTAAATCAAATCCTGAAAAATAATAGTCAGCATAGGTCAGAGACAAAGCCCTGAGCAAGAATACAAACTACTCTCCTCAAATAGGATCCTTGAATCCAAACAGTAGCATTATACACAATAAATATCACAATAGAAGATTTTAAATTAAACGGAATAATTAAACGCGATAAATATAAATCATTAACTACCTGCAGAAATACCCATTTATAATGGTACACCAATATGGTTTTAAATTCCCAAGTCCCACGATGTTAATTTAATTAAATTAACCAACTTTTATTATTGTTTTCACTTTTTATTAAAGTTCCACACTTCCCCTTGTCAATCGTCCTCTGACCCGTTTAAACTGTCGGCCCCGACACATCACAAGGTTCCACACACGACAAGACATAAATCGTCCTCTGATCCGTTTAAATTGTCGCCTCCGACACATTATGTCACCACAAATTTTAATACCTGTTTTTATCTTAGGCATTAATTCTCAATTTCACAATTTATAAATTACCCCACCCCTTTAATCGATGTGAGATCCTTAAAATACCCCTTGGTCTCATACCTAAGGGTCCCCAAGTTATCAATACGTCCTAACCTATGTATAAGAGGATTTTCTAACATAAATCTCAACCTAGTCTCGTACCTAGACTAGCATAATGACGATAAAGTAATAAAAATCAGCCCACCCTCAAGATCATAAAAACGCCTGAATCTACGCTCACTAGTCCCATACCTAGAAGGCGGAAATCATTAAAAGGCTTACCCACTAGTCCCATACCTAGAAGGCATCATAAAGTATAGGGAGAGCAAAATTATCCAACAACCCGTTGTCACAAGGCAATATAATAATACCAAAAAGTAACACCAACAAGCATAATTAATCAACGTATAAAACTACGCATGATAGTCCAATTCAATTAAATCTTAATTTAATTATCACCTCGTCAACAATACCCAAATAATCTCATTTAATTATTCAATTTAAATATACCTCTATTTCATCTTTTAAAACATCAAACTTCTAATTTCTTTGTTCCAACACAAATTACATGAGTTATAAGCACCCAAAAATTATTTATTTTAAAACTAGGGTTTTTCTACATGCAACGTACACCAATAAAACCCAAAATCCACTCATCAATCCTACGTACCCAAGGGTTATGAATATTATTCAGATTAAAAGATTTAAAAAAACAGCCCCATAATTAGTTTCCACTTTTCCTAATTAAGTCACTACTTTATTTTAAGAAAACATGTAATTAAATGTTTATGCGAAACTTAAAACGCATAATACTAAAGGAAAAGAATAGAGTATTCATACCTGTGAAGATTGTGTTCAAAATATGATTAGAAATCTGGATTCCTCTCGAAAAATTAGTAAAGAAGTGTTCTTGAACAAACTTGATTAAGACCCACTTAAGCCTCCCAAAATTTGTGACAAAAAAACATGATTATGAAGAAGATTGATGATTATGAGTGAGAGGAAAAATATTTGAAAGTGTTCTCTGGTGAAAAACTGGAGAAAAAGTGATTATGAGAAGTCCCCCTACGGATTAACAAGGTTATAAAGTGATTATGAGTCCTAATCCTACACAAATATCCGAAACAGGCTGGCTGCACACGTTTTCTGGGAGGGTCGATCGATCGATCGCCTCCGAAAACTAACAGTTTTGCCTAAAAGATTATAAGGGGAAATTATTTCAAAAATCATATAAAATCCATTTTAACTCCGATATCAATTCCGCTTGAAGTTTTATTCTTACAAAATCATAACCAACCTATTTAGCCAATAAAAATTATTAAATTCAAAAATTTATTTTTCTCGAATATTCTAATTAATTAATTAAAATAATAAATAAAAACACTGGGTGTTACAAGTGCGAGTTGGGGAACATGAATGCAACCTAGGTTTTTAACATTAGATATAAAATTCGACGTAATTTTATGATTAATTATTAGTGTTTGATAATTTTATTGGGACTAATATAGTAGATCTCTTGAATCTATTTTTTGAAGGCAAGCGAAGTGTTTAAGAATACAATATACATGTCGATAATCCTATCACTCGCATTAATTAAATTGTTGACTAAATATTGTGCAGATTAACACCGTCATATGTTTAATGCTTCAAATTACTTTATGTTTTTCTTTCAATTAATTAAATAGTTTTCGAGAATTTTCTATTTAGAGGAAAATACCACGATCCGGGGGATTGGATCCCAACTCCATTTTTACCAAATTCTTTTTGAAACCAATAATTCTAATCTCTTGCTTTTTCCTAGCTTAAATTGCAATTGTTTAGCTAAATTTTCTTAGTTAAATAGAAATTTTTTCGAAACAAAAGTCATCTTTTCTTTTCTTTGGTGGGTCGATACCTAGATCTTAGAAGCTGACCTACTGTCATTAAAACTTTCTACATCCTACTCCCCGAGGATTCAACCCAGACTTACCGGTATTACTTGATTGATCGACTTTCACTTGATCCATAGGTATACACGTAGTACACACATTATGTGTTGCTTCAAATTTTTAACGCCGTTGTTAGGGAGTAGGTAGATTTGTGGGTTAGGTCGAATTGGTCTAAAATTTGACTCCAATTCTTAAAAAAGCAAAAAAAAAAAAATCATAAATCCCAAAAATAAAAAAATAAAAAGATCCAAAATATCCAAAAAAATCAAAATTAGAAGAAAAATAAAAATATACTCTCAAGTACGTAAATGCAAAATACTCAACCCAAACCAAATCTCGAGCCAATAGTAGAAATCCCTCCTTCTAGCAATAATACCACAAACACTCTAAATTTTTGAATACCACCTCCTTCACCGAGTAGTCACACCATCAGTCGAATGCCTAGGAACTTCGGTGAGGAAAGTGATTCTTTAAGTGTGAGTGCAATGTCAGATCACACTAGTTTCAAAACGGGAGAGGGTGTGATGTCGTATTGCCCTATAAAAGACCTCTTATACCCCGAGCGAATTGTTGCTCCAGGATGAACTATATTCTCGTATAATGCGAGGCAATTCCACTTTAGGAATGGGATGATTCAAATTCTCCCTACTTTTCATGTTATGGAGTTCGATAAGCCTTATCTCCACATTAAAGAGTTCAAGGAGTCGTGCAAAATGTTTAATGATCAAGATTGTACCCAAGACATCATACGTCTCAATCTTTTCCCTTTCTCACTTAAGGACAATGCCAATACTTAGCTTTGGACATTGGCACCGAACTCTATCAGTATGTGGAAAGACATGCAAACTAAATTTCTCTAAAGTTCTTTCCTGCTTATAGAACGAACTTTATTCGGA
The DNA here is from genome assembly GCA_949130495.1 of Sambucus nigra. Lineage (NCBI taxonomy): Eukaryota > Viridiplantae > Streptophyta > Magnoliopsida > Dipsacales > Adoxaceae > Sambucus > Sambucus nigra. The sequence goes on from OX422216.1 coordinate 71,885,475, forward strand.
CCCAAAAATAGACTTTTATGCAAAACAATAATGAGCCTTACGATAAGTGTTGGGAGATGTTCAATGAGTTAGTTAAGACGGGCCCACATCATGGTTTTGAGAAGTGGAAACTCATCTCCTACTTCCATCATGGGCTTATCATAATCTCGAAGAAACCTTTTGAAATAACGTGTCTGAGAGATTTCTTCGAGTTAGATGCGAATGATGCGTAGGACCACTTTAAGTATGTCGTCGAGACTACTCAATCTTAGGACACATCAGATTCGAACACCCAACCCAATGCTATAATCACGTCCACATCTCCTCCCGCATTCGGACTCTACCACTTGGGTAAGGAAGTCGAGTTGAAGCTCCAAATTAATCAATTAGCCAAGTGATTAGAAGACATGGTAGGAGGTATTAAGGAGGATATTCACACTATTTATGAGGCGGTACATTTAACGAAAGAATTTCCGATGATACCCGCCTATAAAATTATGCTTTAAGAGAAAGTTGAGGTAGTGGGAGCTTGCAAAGGGAATTTTAACGCCCCTGAATTTATTTTAATACATCATGGTGGAACCATCCTGATTCTAGTTATGGGCAACTAAATGAGGCTATAAACCCAAATCAACATGTTGCCCAACAACTGTCACTACTCCCACGTTATCAATAAGTTCCATAAATAAAATCGCCTTCTCCTGTGACTTATGTGATCCCACAATGAAAAAGTCTCGAGGACACTCTTGCTCAATTTATGCAAACTCAATCAGTGATAAATGCCCAAAATACTCAAAATTTTATCGATTTAAATGCATCTCTTTCTAAGTTACAATATTCTTTAAGTGTCCAATAGAAAAAGAGGTTCCCTGCCCAAGGCCAACGACCTTTCCAAGGTTAAAACTGTGTGAGCACTACTCCCAATGAAAATCAAGAGTAACGTAAAGTGGTAACCACTCTACGTAGTTGAAGAGTTGTTGACGTGTCACCTCCTCTCAAGACGCACGAAAAGACAAGGAGGTTTTTCCCGACACGTAAGAGGTCAAAGATGCCCCTGGAAGAGAGTGTAAAATAAGTCACGGTTAGGGCCGAGGAGGTAGCGAAACCCCCTTATAGCCTCACCATTCCCTCGACAAATGGTACTTCATATTAAGGGGCCTCCCGTTATGATATTTTATAGGTGCTAAAGCAAGTGAAGCTAAAACTACCTTTTCTTGAGGCTATAAAGAAAATTCTAGCGTATGCTAAGTTCTTAAAGGACTTGCTCATGGTGAAACGTAAATTAAAGGTAAAGAAGAAGGTTTTCTTAGAACAAAATATGAGTTCAGTACTATTGAGTGACCTACCACCCAAGTATAAAGATCCGGGTGACCCTATAAATTTTTTGATTATTAGAGAGAATAAAATCGAGAGAGCCTTATTTGATTAAAGGGCGAGTGTCAACGTTATAACTTATTCCATCTATACGAAGCTTGATTTGGGAGATCTTAAGCGAAACAAAATTATTCTCCCACTTGCGGATCGTTTCGTGAAGGTACCCATTGGGGTAGTTGAGGACGTGATCATCCAAGTTGAAACTTTCTACTTCCCGAAAGATTTGGCCATTTTGGACACAAATCCCTCCTCCCTATCGATTCATCATGTTCCCATTATTCTTAGTCATCCTTTCTTAGCGACGGATAACGCGTTGATTAATACACGTAATGGAAAAATGTAACTCACGTTTTGGTATATGACACTTCAAATAAATATCTTCAACATCACCAAGTAAACAGGTGATGGGAATGGTTTACACAACATGGATCTTAAACGAGGAGGTAGTACACGAATAATTTGAGGGTAATAATTTTGAGGATCCACGTGATGCATGTTTAGTAACAGTTATCGAGAGCGAGATGGATTATTCGGAGTTTGATCTTGAGATGTGTCTGATGAGGGAGATATTAGGTGATGATGAATTCAAGTACATTAAATAAGTGAATGACGTCACTACCCCATGGGAGAGTGACAAAACCGATCTACGTGCTTTGCAACTTGGTTTATCTTTTAGATACGAGTCTTCAAATTTTTGAGAAAGAATTTGTCCTGATCGATGATGATATCACTGTTGAATCCCTATCGTTATTGGACTCATTTTGTCACTTAGATGAGAGCGGCTAGAATGCTAGGATAGACCAGCTCCTTCTTTATGAACGTGCACCCAAGTCTTTCAAGAGAATGCTGAAACGTGACATATGTTTTATTATATCGTATTATCCTTTTCCACCACGTCCACCCATACCATTTGAGTTTTTGGACGAGATCGAGGACATGACAAGGGTATCGTCTGATTTGGAGCCCGATTTATTCATTATCGAGTTTGAGGGAAACCTAGTCTTAGCCTGTTATTCAAAATTTCAGTAGGATAGTATCTTCAAGTTTGACCATTTATGATATAATGTGAATGTGCATCTCGATAATTTCACTCACTGCATTCAATATGTGCCTTCTTGTGTATACTTTGTCTATTGGGTTGACTCCCAATTATTCAGACTTTTGATTCACGATATCAGGGAAGTGTAGATAATTTTATTGCCGAACCCCGTATAAGGGGATGATTAGGTTTTTTAAAAGAGGCCGTCGCACCCCCAACATGTATGGGGTGCGTTTTTGTTGTCCTTGAGTCTTATGAGTGCATAGAGTGTTTAGGAGTGAGTTGAGCGCAATTTGGCAAAAGAGCAATTAATTCGGTTTTTATTACGTAGCTTCTTTATTTTTATCATTTTATCGTTAAAAGAACCTATGTAAGCATTTCATCTCTTGTTAATGAAATTCTGTTTGAGTTATATATGTTTATTTGCATTTTAAAATTTTGCTTGTTTTATATTTGACACTCTTTCTTGTCTTATTCAGATTTTAGTCCTTTTCATCGAGGATAATGCAAAAGTCGGGGTGGGGGGGGGGGGGTGGGTGGGTGGGGGTGGGGGGTACAGGTGCGCTTTAAAAACTTCAAATATTTTGAAATGCCCCAAATTGAAAATTTTCAAAAAGTGAAAAATACTTTTCTTCAAATTAAATAAAAATTAGAATTTTAAATCCTCAAAAATATCATTAAATTTTTGTTTGAAGTCTCAATTTGTAAAATCTATTGCACTAAGATGAAATTAACCTAAATTGAAAATTTAAGACTTTTACGAATAAGTGTGGAGATTTTAACCTGATGAGATTTTTTATGCCTATCCTCATTTCCGAGTAATTAGATCAATCCGATTTAAAAATAAGTCAAATGTCCCGTTAGTGATAAATTTATCATTGATCTCTAAATCTTTGTTTGATCCGTTATGAAAAAGGAGGGCAAATATTATTTTGAAAACATGCTAAAAGTGTCTTAAAAATTAAAATGAATCTCGAGACGCATATGTTAACTTGATTATTAATTCGAGTAAAAGAAGTTAGGCCATCATTTGTTCACCCAAAAATATTATCCGTAAAAATTCATGAAAAATACCCTTTTGAAATCCAACTCGAGCCTAAAAATGATATCCATTTCTTTTGTTATCCCCAAAAACTAGAATTAGCCCGGAGTTGTGACAATTGAAAAATTTATTAATTAAGTCCAAACGATACATAATAGGTGAAAAAACAGAAAAAAAAACATGCTCAATAAAAAAATGAGAAAAACTCGAGACAATGAGAAAATTTTAAAAAATAGAAGGAAGAAGAAAAGAAAAAGAGAGAAAAAATGAGCAAAAGCAAGTACCAACGGACAATTCACAAGAAAAATTTCCAACTCCAAAAATTTCTCAACATTTCCATTATCACCCAAAGTAAACCTTAACCCGAAAATTCCTAACCGATTTCGAATAATGAAGTCAGTTATCGCGTGAAGAGCTAAAAAATACAAAAAGATAATAGAGAGACTAAACGGTGCGAATAAAGTATGATGTTTTTACATTTTCCAATGACCGTATTTCCTTCATGAGATCTATTCACCATGTTAAATTTTGTCTTTCAATTTGTGTTCGTAAGTTCATGTCCAACTACATTTACTCTTAATTTCACGTCACCGAGAGAAAAAAGCCACAATTTGAGTGATTCATTTTTGGAAGCATCACGTGAGAAATTTAATTAAATCAAATTTTTAGATAATGTAATTATCAACTGGTGGAAGTTAGAGATTAATTTTTGGTTTCGCATACACAAACACACACTATGAATTGAGATTTATTGAATAAAAATTTGTTGCGATTGTTTTTTTTGGAATTTAAATTGTATAACTTTTAATTATTTTGATACTTTCTTTGAGTCATATGATGCGGTACAAAATGAATTTTGTGGGTAAATTCATTGTAAACCCTCATGAGACACCATTTGTCCTACTAGGATAACTTCGGGGTTTAACGACTTGTTGCATACGCTAAATGCAATCGCTTGACCGCGAAAAGAGTATTCTATCCATTAGTTCTTTAGATATTTTTTTAGAATCTTATTCGCATTCTTTTACATTCCTCAGGACTAGCAATGTTTTAAGTTAGGGGGATTTGATTAGGTCTGAATATTCCATATTTATCCCCTTAATTTCGGTATTTTTACAGTCCTGAACACTGTATTTATCCCAAATTTATCTCATACTTATGATAATAACCTTTTTGGTGAGTATTTAGTATTTAGTATATTTATCTTATGTTTCATAGGAAGATCATGCAATTGGATGGAAGAGAAAAGTCAAAATAGTGCAAGAATTATGATAAAGGAAAGTCAAGGGCAAATCGATAATTTTTCAGCAAGAACTCAGAGGAGGATCCAACATAAAAGTTAAAGATATCTACGTCACAAGAATAATAGAATAAACGACACGCCAATCCGAGCTACAAAGAGGAAATTACAAGCATTAGAAGTTTAGAAGAAAGTCTCAGGGAAAAATAGAAAATAAGAGTAAATAAGGAGAAATAGGAAAATATAGGAAGAAGAACTAACCAAACCGATTCGTTCTAGAGAACCGATGTAATACCCCGTAATTTTAATGACTTTTAAAATGGGTTATATTTTAAATTAATGGACGATAAGCATGACTATTAATCCAATGAGCCCTCTCTTCAAGAACCCTCCAAGAACCTAAGGAGAATTCTCTTTCTCCTCTAGCGTAACAATGGTGATGCCTGCTACGGATAAAATGATACCTCCTAAGCCACCTGATTCTGTGTGGACCAAATCCTTCGCAAGTGTCCTCATGAATCAACAACCAAAAGATCTGGCACTGAAGAGTCCAACCAGTTTTAAGGGAGAGCCTGCTGTTATGTTCTCTCAAGAAGACATTGAAGCCCTAGCTGAACCATTTAAACATTCGGTTGTGGGGAAATTTTCTCATGGAAGACCTCCAATTGATTATATTCGAAAAATATTCCAAACCTTTTCCTTGAAATCTGCATTCTCGATCGGGCTTCTTGATTCAAAACATATCCTGATTAGATTAACTAGTGAGGAAGATTTTGTTAGACTTTGGCTAAGAGACATATGGTATATTGGGAAGTATCCTATGCGTACTTTTAAGTGGACTACTGAATTTAAACCAGAAGAAGAAAGTCCTATAGTCCCTGTCTGGATTAATCTCCCGAACCTGCCATTACATTTCTATGCGAAATCAGCCTTATACTCTATCGCCCAACTTATGGGAAAACCTCTTAAATTAGATGCATCTACTGCATATATTTCAATACCAAGTTTGGCCAGAATTTGTGTTGAAATAAACATCTTGAGAGAGAGAATTAACAGAATTTGGATAGGAAGTGGCAGTTCTGGTTTTTGGCAAAATATAGTTTATGAAAACTATCCATCTTTCTGCGAGTTCTGTAAAAAACAAGGTCACTCTGAAAGAAAATGTATGATTAAATTCCCTCAATTAAAGCATAAGAAAGATGTGGCAAAAGTTCAATCCAAGAAAGTGGAAGATCAAGAAGCGCCCAAAGAAACTGTAACAAAGGCATCTGCTGAACAAGAGCAACACACGGATACTGCTGAAAATCAAATTGAGGTCTATATTCCGGGAATAGCAGATAATGTGGACCCTAACTTTACTGATTCTAGAGATGAAGGTACTCAACCTGCTAGATTATCTAATAGGTTTCAGGTCTTACAAGAAGACAACATTTCGATGTCAGAAGAGGAGAACCAAGAGTTTCAAAACATTTACTCAAGAGAAGGGGTAAAGAGAGCTCAGGAGGGGCTGCTGTATTCTCAAAATCTGAACGCTGAAGAGACATACATTGTAAACCAAATAAATCTCTCACCTAAAGCTTCTAAGCTACCTGCTGCTATGAAACATCCAGCTTGTATGAAAGATAATGTATCAGATACTGAAGTCTCATTCAAAAATTCTCCTAAGATTGAGGAATTACTAAGGTTTGCAAGATGGTTTGATGTCAAATGGAAGGGTATTCAGAAAGATAAAGAAGAAAAGGAAAAAACAAAGAAAGGCCCAGACATATCCAATGCTCATTCCAAGATATCAAAACAAGTAATTTCTACAAAACAACCTCCTTTTGATACTCTATTCAGAAGAATCACCAGAGCATCAGGTAAGTCCTCTTCCTAAAACTTTAATTCTACTGTCTAAATGCCGAATTTCTTGTGCTGGAACATTAGGGGGGTAGCTAATAAACCAACTAATAGAAGATTGAAAAATCTTATCAGGAAGTACAAACTCCCTGCAATTTCCCTTTTAGAACCTAAAGTAAATATTGATAAAATAACTAAATATAAATTTAAGTGGAATTTCCCTTATAGTGAGTCTAATATATCTAACAAAATATGGTTCTTTTGGCAAAATGACTTAACAGTCAATATAATCCATAACACTGACCAACTGCTTTGTCTTAAAATAAACTTTATTTATTTGAACTCCACTATTTTTGTGGCATTAATATATGCCAAATGTACTGCGCTGGATAGGAAAAGTTTATGGTCTGATATCTGTCAGCTAACTTTTCAAAATTCTGACATGCCTTGGCTCATTATAGGAGACTTTAATGTTGTCTCGAAACAGGATGAAAAACTAGGTGGTTCTAATATAGATTTTCAATCTATGGAGGATTTTAATGACATGATTACTTCTTGCTCTTTGACTGATCTTGGCTACACAGGATCTAGATTTACCTGGTCTAATAATCGTATTCATGGTACTATATTTTGTAGATTAGACAGAGGTTTGGCTAATATGAATTGGCTAAATAAATTTCCATCCACTACTATCTCTCATTTACATAAGGCATGTTCTGACCATTGTCCTCTTCTTCTGTCTATCAAAAGTAAATGTGATGAGATGCCTAAACCTTTCAAGTTCTTATCTATGTAGTGTATTCAATCTAATGTGAAAGATATTATTCAACAATCGTGGAACTGTGATGTTAATGGCCCTCCGATGAAACTCTTCTCTATTAAACTTAAAATGCTTAAAGAGAAACTTAAAATTTGGAATAAAGAAGTTTTTAAAAATGTTTTTCAATCTGTCAGTGATCTAGAAGATGAAGTTTTGATTAAAGAGCAGGCTTTTGAGCACGATCCTTCGGCATCTTCTAGATCTGAGTTATTTAAAACTAGAGCTAATTTGCATATTGCTCTTCAAAGGGAGGAAAGCTTTTGGTTCCAAAAAAGTAACAAAAAATGGCTTAAACAAGGGGATCTGAATACTAAACTATTCCATGCTTCTGTTAAGCTCAGTCACAGAAGATTGAACATTATCAAGATTAAAGACTCTCAAAACAATTGGATGGATAAACAAGAGGACATTGATAGAGTGTTTGTATCTCACTTTCAAAACATCTGGAAATCTGATCTTATCGATATTAATAATAATTTCCTAAATATTATTGATAAAGCTATTACTGATGAGGATAATAAATTCCTGACTGATTTCCCATCTGAAGAAGAAATTCTTAGTGCTATTAAAAACATGAATATTTCTAGTGCTCCTGGCCCTGATGGTTACGGGGGAGAATTCTATTATAAGTTTTGGGACATCATAAAGCATGATCTTATTAAGGCCATTCACTCTTTCTTTGCTGGAGCTGAAATTCCTAAAAGCTGGTCTGCTACTAATATTGCCCTTATCCCCAAAGTAGATAATCCTATAAATTGCTCTCAATTTAGACCTATAAGTTTATGTAACTACTCTAATAAAATTATTTCTAAGATTCTTAATGACAAGTTAGCCGATATTCTTCCTAATATCATATCCCCTAACCAATCTGGTTTTGTTAGAGGGAGAAGCATAAACGATAACATATTGCTTGCTCACGAGCTATCTCAATCTTTAGGAAAAAAAGTTCGTGGTCATAATGTTATTATTAAATTAGACATGGAAAAGGCTTATGATAAAGTATATTGGCCTTTCCTATGTCAAGTTTTGAGGAAATTTGGGTTTAGTGAAATGTTTATAGACATGATTTGGAGGTTAATTTCTAATAATTGGTTCTCTATTTTCATTAATGGCCAAAGTAAAGGCTTTTTTCAATCTTTTAGAGGGCTTAGGCAAGGTGACCCCCTGTCTCCTAGTTTGTTTATTATAGCTGCTGAATGTTTTAGTAGAAATATCGAAAATTTGTTCAAAAATGGTAAAGCTACTCCTTTCTCCCATCCTAGGAATTGTAATCCGATTTCTCATTTGGCTTATGCTGATGATATTATAATCTTTGCTAATGGGTGCAAGAAAAGTTTACTTGCTATTTCTAAATTAATTAAAACTTATGAAAACACCTCCGGTCAGTCTATAAATGTCTCCAAAAGCTTTATTTATATTGATCATAATCTCTCCCCGGCTATTAGATCTAAGGTGGGAACTAATTCTGGATTATCTATTAAATCTTTGCCTATGAAGTATGTAGGTTGTAACATTAATAAAGGGAGGATTAAGCTGTCTCAATTCTCTGATCTTATGTACTCTATAAGAGATAAGCTTAATTCTTGGTCGTCTAAGTTGATATCTCAAGCAGGTAGGGCCACTCTGATTAGAAGTGTTCTGTTATCTATCCCTATTCACATCATTTCTGTTATTAGCCCCCCTAAAACTATTATTAAAAGATTGCACAATATCTTTTCAAAATTTTATTGGGGTGGTGTTAATAAAGATAAACCTTACCAATGGTCAAATTGGGATAAATTGTGTTTTCCTTTTGAAGAAGGAGGTTTAAATTTTAGAAGAATGGAAGATATCATTAACGCTTCTAGTATGAAATTATATTGGAAGTTTTTATTTGATAAAGGTATTTGGGCATCTTTTATGAGATCTAAATATCAAAATAGAATGTTTTCGAAGTCTGGTTCCTCTACTATTAGAAGAATTAAATCTATATCTAGCATGGCTGATGATCACATTGATTTAGAAAATCAAATTTGGATTCCTTCTTACTCTGGAGATTTCTCTTTGAAAGATGCTTTTCAAATATGTAGGAAAAATAATCCTATTTCTCTCACTTGGAAATTAAATTGGGCTATAGATTGTCCCATAAAAATTTCTAATTTTATTTGGAAACTACTGAATAATTATGTGCCTTTTGAGAATGAAATCCAAAAAATTGGTATAAGACTCGCTCCAGTTTGCAGGGAATGCTTAGCTAACGATGATAGTGATAAACATGTTTTTCTTGATTGTAATTTAGCTAGAAAAGTATGGCAATATTTTTGTCATCTATTCAAAGTTTCTCCTAAGTATACTTCTTGCAGGGCTATGCTGTTATCTTGGTGGATGATTAAACATAAAAAAGACTTTCTACAAGTTCTTTTTGTCATAACTCCTAAAATTATTTTTTGGGAATTATGGAAGGCTAGAAATAGATTGGTTTTTGAAAACTCTAAGTCTTCTGATAATTTTATAATAAATCAAATTATTTTTTTAGCTTCTTCTGTTCTTCAAAATATAAAAATCTATGATAGTCCTAAATCAAAAGATTTTCAAATTACAAATCTATTTCAAGTTCACATTAGTCCTAAAGTTGTTCAGATAATAAAATGTGTTTGGTCTAATCCCCCAAGTGGAGTGTTTAAATTAAACATTGATGGTGCCTCGAAAGGAAATCCGGGTAATAGTGGTATTGGAGGGGTAATTAGAGATTCCAACGGGAATTTCATTGTTGGGTTTGAAAAATCTATAGGCGTTCAAACCTCATTTATTGCTGAAAGTTTGGCCTTCGTGGAAGGTATGAAATTGGTTACTCAATTAAATATCCAAAAAGTGATAGTGGAATCTGATTGCAAGTTATTAATAGATGTGTTATTGAAAAAGGCTAAACCTCCTTGGCAAGTTCGAAAGATTCTTCGAGACTTCCAATGTTCTGATGCAGTGATTTTTAAACATATATGGAGACAATCAAACTCAGTTGCTGATCATTTTGCTTCGAGGGCATCTCTGTTTAACACGCACTTTATATACTGGGATCAAAATTCTCTTCCGAGGTTGGCTAAAGGATTACTTAAGCTAGATAGGCTGAAAACTCCACAAATAAGGCATAGAATCTTTAAATTCTAAATGGGGTTGAGATAAATCCCCATATTTATTTCAAGTTTTTCATGTAATGGGGTTATTATAAATCCCCATATTTATCGCTTTCTTGCTAGAGTATTGGACCCAACCTCTAGTTATTTTTAGTTTGCTTGGGTTTGTAAGATTTGGAGAGGCTTTTTCTCCTAAATATTATCAATAAAACGTGTGGGGGTTCCGTCCCTCTTTGCTAAAAAAAAAAAAATATTTTAAATTAATGGATTAATTGGATTTTATTATTAATTAATTCATTTGGGTTTTATCCGAACTGTGGATATGGATATGGATGATTCAGAATATTACTTAAAGATATTTAGGTAATATATGAATGTGATGTCATTGAGATGACAATATGATATAAATTCGGTAATTTATATTTTTTAGTCAGACGCGGTATGGGACGTGTCGGGACTAGTTTAGTAAATTAAAAAGGGAATTTTATTTTTTATCGATCTAATAGTCATTTTGACTATGTAGTTGCGTCCGGAAGGTTCGAAACAGTCAGAAAAGTCTATTTGGATGTCAATTTTGAGTCTCGGGTCATTTGGGAATGAATACACAACCCGAAAGGGCATCTTGGTCATTTTTCTAGGGGGGATGAATAGTGTTTCGGATTTGGCACTATTATAAGAATAGATAGATTAAGTGATGGGAGTTATTCATCTCCTCTTCACAAATAAGAGCAGCCATCTTCCTAGAGAGAGGGTGAGAGTGCTTGGGAAGGGAAAAGTCACTTGGGAAGGAGAAGAACAAGAACCAAGGTTCACCACCACCAACCACCAACGGAGTTTGATCAGAGAAGGAACAACCAACTGAGATAAACTACACCAAAGGATCAGACCTACACCAAAGGCAAGTGTTTGATAATGGCAATTTAAGTTTGTATATTGTCCATGTTAGAATAGAATGAAAAGAGAAGATTTTTCATGTTTGGAAGAGATAATGGATTATTAAATGGATTTCTGGAAAACTGAAATGATATAGGAATTTAACTCATGTGTTAGGATGATAATAATCCACGAAATAGTCATGAATCAGTTGTAGAAATTGTGAAAACCATTGATATGTTCTTGAAGATGTTATGATAATAAATTTCTAGAAATAAGGAGATAAACATGCTTTTTAATCCAATCCTTTAATGATTCTAGGATGTTTAGACTATTGGAAATCGTTCATATATGTTGATATATCATGTAGTAAAGTTTATAAGTCATTTGGGATGTTTAGATGAAGGTTTAAATGATCAAAAGTTGTTAAACCCGTAGTTGCAGAAAATGTAGAAAATGCAGGCCTGGACCTGAGGGATCGATCGATCGACCCCCACCTTCGATCGATTGACCCCCTCTGATTAAGTAAAGTAGTTTCTTTTTAAATGTTGATTCTTATCCCGAAACTTTTATGGATCTTTGGTGATTATTGTTTGAATATTTTGGGACTTAGAAAGTAATAGTAAACCCTTGTTAAGATTTGAATTAACTGGATTTACATTCAAATGATTTAAATGATGAAAATTATATCGAATGGAATTTCGGTTTCTAGATTCGTTTGTTAATTTCTGAATGGTGATGTATGAGGATTTAAGATAGGACCAGTAGGGGTGATTTATTATAACACCTGGATATGCTTAAGTTTACAAGAGAGTTTAATCCTAAGTGAAAGAATAGGTGTTTAAAAGAAAATTGAAACTATCGGTTTTAACCTTAATTAAAAGGAGAACTAAACTCGTAGTAGTTCGGGAGAAATAATGTTATGGACCAGTAGGATATTCGTAATTTGTTTCTGAATATAAGATGAGGGAAATCCTAATTAAATCTTGTGAGATGGGAGTTTAGAACTCATTTGGTTGAAAGAGGTTATGAGGTTATCCCGATCGCATAGTTTAAGTTTTCGGACCTCCTCGATCGACAAAGTTAACTAGTAGTGTATTGGAGGGGTTCCTTGTTTGGATTTCGCTTTGCGAGACGTTCCGCGCATGAACCTTAACGACGTCGGTAGTGGAGAGATGTTATAGGATGTGAGGATGATTAATTTATGAAGTAAATATATGATATTTTAAAAAGAGATTTAATGCTACGTATGGGAAATATCTTAGTGTAGTAATAATTACCTTATTGATATTATATAATAGGTATGATAATACCTATTTTATTGATTAATGATTTATGTGTATGACATACCTAGCTTACTTGCTATCGGTGGGAGGTTTACGCGTGAGGGCAGTCATATCCTGATGAATCCATGGGATCTTTGATTTGTCGCTCGAGAACATAGGTCTATGAAAGACTTATCGGGGAGTTGATAAGTCCGCTGACTGTGGGTACGTAGGTATGCGCGTGACCCATGGATACAAGAACTATGTTCGCCTCCAATTTGTTTATTGTTTGTGGTGCGTGGAATCTTACCGAACCTGTAGTCCCCTATTCAGCGACATGCGATGATGGGACATGATAGCAGAGTAATGCATTGTACCACAGCTGTGACTCGGGGTGCTGTATTATATATGAATATATATATAATGGATTAAATGGTTACATAATTATTTATTATGTTTAAATCTATCTACGGTGGTAATTGTAGATAACGGTGAATAGAGAAAGATAATGGAATTAAGTTAATGAATGTTTATTCTTAAAGAATTGAAAAGCTTAACTCATATTAATGAGTAATGATTCATGTTAATGAGAAACTAATCATATAAGAGAAAATGTAAATGGATAATAATATGACGTATGGTATGGGACATACGGGGATTTTGATATTGGAATTGAACTGTAATATGAAGATTAGAAAAGGGGAACCATTAACTAGGAGGTTAATAGGAAACGTTAAGTGTGCACTCTAGTTGAGAGGTGAGAATTGCAAGTGAGAGTTGGATCTAACATGTACATAATAAATGCTTTATTGCACTTGTTAATTACTTGCTGTTTTAAATATATTCTACACATTCGGGCTCTGACCCGTTTCCTTGCATATTTTCTCTTCTATTGTATCTCTATATCAGGTGTCCAGCAATAGGGACGCCAACCATAGTTGATTTTAACGAACTATGGAACTATGGAAGTTTTTCTTAGACGCTTATCATCTTTTTGATTCACAGTATTCTTAGTTAGGGCATGTAGCCCAAAAGGATTCAGTTGTGATTTTCTATTGGAGTAAAATATTGTTGTATTCTGATTTTTAATACATTTAACATTGTTGGGATTATTGTAAAGGATTTATATTATTTGGGAATGTTTATTCCAGTTGCATTTAAATTCTTTTGAGTTAATTTTTAGTGATCTGTGTTGTAGAATAAAATGTGTTGTGTTATTCTTAAAAATGGAAAAAAGTTTTGTTGAAATTTAAATTGGAAAGTTTTTAACACCAGCTTATTTGAGTATTGGGTGAGTTATAAATGTTTTCGACAGTGATGCTAAGAATCAGCCAACTGTATATTCTGTTTTGATTTGGTATGGGACTGGCCACCCGGTATTTAATTTGGCGGGGTGTTACAGGTGGTATCATAGCATCAGGTTCTAGTGTCCTTTAGGATCTGTACGGCTTATTGTGTCTTCAACTTAGCATTCTTTGATGTAGAACCCTATGAGTAGGATTATTGCTTTTCTATTCACGCTTACGATCTTCAGCTATTTTGAGATATCAAATACTGATAGTGTTCTCTCATTTCAGATGCCTCCTCGACGTGCACCTCAGCCCGCCCCAGCTCAGGGTACAATGACTGCAGCCGAAGTCGCTGCAATTGTTGCTCAGGCAGTCAATGCTGCCGTAGCTGCTGTTCAACAGGCTCCCGCAGCGGCACTGGTTGTGCCACCCGCGCAAGGGCAAGTGTTTCCTATTGCATGGGAACGAGCGAGGGATGCCTTTCAGAAAGCACACCCACCTGAGTTTCAGGGAGGATCTGATGTTGTGACTGCTAGCCAATGGAAGAAAGATATCCAAAGGCACTTGAGAATGATCGAATGCACTGAGGTTCAACGTCAGATACTAGCCACATTCAAGCTAGTAGGGGAAGCTTTGCAATGGTGGGAAGCTACGACCACTATGGAGGAGAGGGACACAATGACTATCCAAGACTTTTGGATACGGTTTGATGGGAAGTATTTTCCTTCCGCTATCCAGACAGAGATGAGGCGGAAGCTACTTGGTTTGAGGAAGGGTGAGAAAACTGTGGCGGAATATGAGGAAGAGTTTACGCGATTAACTAATTTGGTACCAGCTGAAGTACCTACTGAGGAGAGGAGAGTCCTAATGTTCACTGATGGGTTGAACTATAAAATTCGCCAACATTTATTGGGAAATCTTTCACTACGTACGTATGCAGATGTTCTTAATGCTGCAATGCTCCACTGTCAATATAACCGCTTCCATAATCAGGGTGTCAAGCGGGGGTTTGGGTTAGGCCAGCAGGGCAAGACTATTGGGGGCAATTCTAGTGGGACTCAGTCAGGGCAGAGTCATCAGCGTCAGAGTGAGAAGGGTTCCCAGACAGGGGACTATGCTAAGCGTTTGCGATCTGGAGATTCTCGATTTGAGGATAAAGTTATTGGGCAAGGATAACAGGGCCATCAGGGCCAAGGGAAGGGAGGTAATGGCCAGCAGGTACGGGGTCAACAAGGGCAAGGTGGTGGAAAGTTTGTGGGAAAATGTTTCGTGTGTGGCAAGTATGGCCATAAACATCAAGATTGTCCTGAGAAAGACAAATTCCCTCAACAACAACATGCTCGACAGGAGCCACAGGTACCAGTGTTTCCACCAGCTGCTCTTCCAGCTCCAGCTCCAGCTCAGGTGCTAGCACTACCTCCCATTCCAGCAACACCCGCGCAACAGGGTCAGTACGGGCGTGTATACAACATCCATCAGGCAGGGAATTAACAACCACCACCCCCGAATGAGGGTATGTTTTCTACCTAAGGAATTATGAAGCGTATGGTGATTTTGTTACGATTAATGTTGTGTGGGCAATAGGGTTGCTAAACTTAGCCTATAGCACTGTTATTTATGTAGACTCACTGAGGGGTGTGGGACACCTTTATATTACATGTTATCACGTGGGCTTGATTTGTATCATGGGATTACTTACCTAGAGCATGTTCGAGTGCGATTCGACTATCGGCGTGCATTGACTTGTGGTATATGAGAGCATATGTCTGCATATTGTCTTCTATAAAAGAGTAGATGCGTAGACCCTATTTGAAATCGATAAAACCAAATTTTTGTTTTAAAATCGATAAACCTGATTTTTTTTAAAAAACCAAAATTTTTATATATATTATTAACTAAGGACCTTAGGATTTTCGATGACCGACTACTTTAGGAAGTAGTGTATCGGGGTGGTTCCTTGTTTGGATTTCACTTGCGAGACACCCCACGCACAAAACTAATAACCGTTGGGAGTCGAAATAAGTTAGGTCTTTAATATATGCGTTTATAACCTTTGCGAAACTTTTAATATTAAAAGTGGTACGATAGGGTGTATGGGCGCCCTGGATGAGTGTATGGCAGTAATTTTCAAAATTGTGAAAAGGTAAGTAGTTGGAACTTCAGGATTTATTTGTTCAATGTGTGAGGCTCAGTTTTTCCTAAAGTTTGTCACGAGGACGGTATAGGGAAGATTAGGATAAGTCTAAATTTGATTCAGTTGAGCCTATATGGTGAGGCTTGGCGTATAACATCAATAGGGACTTTGTTAATGTATTGTATGGGCGGTACATCTTGATTTCTTACGATGTGAGATTTATACTCGGAGTTGACCTTACCATTATAACTTATATTCCTAAATTTCGGGATGAAATTCTGTTATAAGGGGGGAAGTATGTAATACCCCGTAATTTTAATGACTTTTAAAATGGGTTATATTTTAAATTAATGGATTAATTGGATTTTATTATTAATTAATTCATTTGGGTTTTATCCGGACTGTGGATATGGATATGGATGATTCGGAATATTACTTAAAGATATTTAGGTAATATATGAATGTGATGTCATTGAGATGACCATATGATATAAATTCGATAATTTATATTTTTTAGTCAGACGCGGTATGGGACGTGTCGGGACTAGTTTAGTAAATTAAAAAGGGAATTTTATTTTTTATCGATCTAATAGTCATTTTGACTGCGTAGTTGCGTCCGGAAGGTTCGAAACAGTCAGAAAAGTCTATTTGGATGTCAATTTTGAGTCTCGGGTCATTTGGGAATGAATAGACAACCCGAAAGGACATTTTGGTCATTTTTCTAGGGGGGATGAATAGTGTTTCGGATTTGGCACTATTATAAGAATAGATAGATTAAGTGAATGGGAGTTATTCATCTCCTCTTCACAAATAAGATCAGCCATCTTCCTAGAGAGAGGGTGAGAGTTCTTGGGAAGGGAAAAGTCACTTGGGAAGGAGAAGAACAAGAATCAAGGTTCACCACCACCAACCACCACCGGAGTTTGATCGGAGAAGGAACAACCAACTGAGATAAAATACACCAAAGGATCAGACCTACACTAAAGGCAAGTGTTTGATAATGGCAATTTAAGTTTGTATATTGTCCATGTTAGAATAGAATGAAAAGAGAAGATTTTTCATGTTTGGAAGAGATAATGGATTATTAAATGGATTTCTGGAAAACTGAAATGATATAGGAATTTAACTCACGTGTTAGGATGATAATAATCCACGAAATAGTCATGAATCAGTTGTAGAAATTGTGAAAACCATTGATATGTTCTTGAAGATGTTATGATAATAAATTTCTGGAAATAAGGAGATAAACATGCTTTTTAATCCAATCCTTTGATGATTCTAGGATGTTTAGAGTATTGGAAATCGTTCATATATGTTGATATATCATGTAGTAAAGTTTATAAGTCATTTGGGATGTTTAGATGAAGGTTTAAATGATCAAAAGTTGTTAAACCCGTAGTTGCAGAAAATGCAGGCCTGGACCTGAGGGATCGATCGATCGACCCCCACCTTCGATCGATCGAGCTCCCCTGATTAAGTAAAGTAGATTCTTTTTAAATTTTGATTCTTATCCCGAAACTTTTATGGATCTTTGGTGATTATTATTTGAATATTTTGGGACTTATAAAGTATTAGTAAACCCTTGTTAAGATTTGAATTAACTGGATTTAGATTCAAATGATTTAAATGATGAAAATTATATCGAATGGAATTTCGGTTTCTAGATTCGTTTGTTAATTTCCGAATGGTGATGTATGAGGATTTAAGATAGGACCAGTAGGGGTGATTTAT
The DNA here is from genome assembly GCA_949130495.1 of Sambucus nigra. Classification (NCBI taxonomy): domain Eukaryota; kingdom Viridiplantae; phylum Streptophyta; class Magnoliopsida; order Dipsacales; family Adoxaceae; genus Sambucus; species Sambucus nigra. The sequence goes on from OX422216.1 coordinate 71,903,210, forward strand.
TATAACACCTGGATATCCTTAAGTTTACAAGAGAGTTTAATCCTAAGTGAAAGAATATGTGTTTAAAAGAAAATTGAAACTATCGGTTTTAACCTTAATTAAAAGGTGAACTAAACTCGTAGTAGTTCGGGAGAAATAATGTTATGGACCAGTAGGATATTAGTAATTTCTTACTGAATATAAGACGAGGGAAATCCTAATTAAATCTTGTGAGATGGGAGTTTAGAACTCATTTGGTTGAAAGAGGTTATGAGGTTATCCCGATCTCATAGTTTAAGTTTTCGGACCTCCTCGATCGACAAAGTTAAGTAGTAGTGTATTGGAGGGGTTCCTTGTTTGGATTTCGCTTTGCGAGACGTTCCGCGCATGAACCTTAACGACGTCGGTAGTGGAGAGATGTTATAGGATGCGAGGATAATTAATTTATGAAGTAAAGATATGATATTTTAAAAAGAGATTTAATGCTACGTATGGGAAATATCTTAGTGTAGTAATAATTACCTTATTGATATTATATAATAGGTATGATAATACCTATTTTATTGATTAATGATTTATGTGTATGACATACCTAGCTTACTTGCTATCAGTGGGAGGTTTACGCGTGAGGGCAGTCATATCCTGATGAATCCATGGGATCTTTGATTTGTTGCTCGAGAACATAGGTCTATGAAAGACTTATCGGGGAGTTGATAAGTCCGCTGACTGTGGGTACGTAGGTATGTGCGTGACCCATGGATACGAGAACTATGTTCGCCTCCAATTTGTTTGTTGTTTGTGGTTCGTGGAATCTTACCGAACCTGTAGTCCCCTATTCAGCGACATGCGATGATGGGACATGATAGAAGACTAATGCATTGTACCACAGCTGTGACTCGGGGTGCTGTATTATATATGAATATATATATAATGGATTAATTGGTTACATAATTATTTATTATGTTTAAATCTATCTACGGTGGTAATTGTAGATAACGGTGAATAGAGAAAGATAATGGAATTAAGTTAATGAATGTTTATTCTTAAAGAATTGAAAAGCTTAACTCATATTAATGAGTAATGATTCATGTTAATGAGAAACTAATCATATAAGAAAAAATGTAAATGGATAATAATGTGACGTATGGTGTGGGACATACGGGGATTTTGATATGGGAATGGAACTGTAATATGAAGATTAGAAAAGAGGAACCATTAACTAGGAGGTTAATAGGAAACGTTAAGTGTGCACTCTAGTTGAGAGGTGAGAATTGCAAGTGAGAGTTGGATCTAACATGTACATCAAAAATGCTTTATTTCACTTGTTAAATACTTGCTGTTTTAAAAATACTCTACACATTCGGGCTCTGACCCGTTTCCTTGCATATTTTGTCTTCTATTGTATCTCTATATCAGGTGTCCAGCAACAGGGACGCCAACCATAGTTGATTTTGACGAGCTATGGATCTATGGAAGTTTTGCTTAGACGCTTATCATCTTTTTGATTCACAGTATTCTTAGTTAGGGCATGTCGCCCAAAAGGATTCAGTTGTCATTTTCTATTGGAGTAAAATATTGTTGTATTCTGATTTTTAATACATTTAACATTGTTGGGATTATTGTAAAGGATTTATATTATTTGGGAATGTTTATTCCAGTTGTATTTAAATTCTTTTGAGTTATTTTTTAGTGATCTGTGTTGTAGAATAAAATGTGTTGTGTTATTCTTAAAAATGGAAAAAGGTTTTGTTGAAATTTAAATTGGAAAGTTTTTAACACCAGCTTATTTGAGTATTGGGTGAGTTGTAAATGTTTTCGAGAGTGATGCTAAGAATGAGCCAACTGTATATTCTGTTTTAATTTGGTATGGGACTGGCCACCCAGTATTTAATTTGGCGGGATGTTACAACCGATTCACCCTATGGGTTCGTTTGTGGGTACGGTTTGGCCTATGGGTTCATTATAAGACGGGATTTTGTATATTTTCCTAGATTTTAGTTAGAGTTATTTGAGTCTATCTAAACCTATTTACACGAATTTTGGCACATGTTTTAGGTTGCTAGGAGTCTAATTAAATTAGTAGGCATTATTGTTTAGCAACCTATGATTGAGAACAACTTGGAGAAGAATTTTATACTTTTCATCATTAATTCAATACAAGATCAAGTCATTTTTCAATTGTTTTTCAGTTGGGGATTTCTTTTGCATGCTGTTGTGTTCTTCAATCTTGATAACATTAATTCATCTCATAATACTTATTATTTTATCACGAATGCTTGCCCTACAATGTTTATTTGTGTAGAGACTAGTTCTATGTCCGCCTAACTCATCGCGATTTAGGAAATATGAATCCAACCCAGGTTTTTAACGTTAAATATAAAATTCGCCATAATTGTTTGCTTAATTCTTAGAGTCTGATAGTTTTATTAGGACTCATATAATAGATCTCTTTAACTCTGATTGTTACAAGCAATCGGAGTGTTTGAGAATATAATATACGTGCCGACAATCCTATTAATTGCATTAATGAATTTTTGGACAAGATATTGTGCTAATTAACACCCTCATATGTTTAGTGCTTCAAAATATTTATGTTTTTGTTTCAATTAATTAAATAGTTTTTGAGAATTTTATATTTAGTGGAAAATACCTACGGTTTGGGGGATTGGATCCCAACTCCATTTTTACCAAATTGTTTTCAAAACCTAAAATTCTATTATCTTGCTTTTTCTTAGATTAAATTTCAATTGCTTAGATAAATTTTCATTGTTAAACATAAATTTTCCAGAAACAAAAATCATCTTTTATTTTCTTTCGTGAGTCGATACCTAGATCTTAAAAGATGACCCTACCATCTTCAATACATTCTATGTCCTATTCCTTGAGTATTCAACCCCGACTTACGGAATATAACTTCAGCAATCGACTTGCACTTTTAGTATAGGTATACATGTAGCACACACATTTTGCGTCACATCATTCGCACTCCCCCATTACCTGATCGACGATCACCTTTAAGTTATTGAAAAATTATACCTAGTCATCCTTTGGATGGAATGGATTTCATTTATGATGGTAAATACGACTAGGAAATTTTCAATGGCTTGTTCCATCATTGATACCCACAGCTTGTATTAGAGGTCAAATTCCCCTAATTCCACTAATCGCCTTATTAGATGATCGAAGACCTCCAGTCGGTTAAGTACCCATTTGAGAGGGTGATCGATGAGCACTATAAACCCCATCATTTTGGGGGATTATTTATGAATAGTATATAAGATTTCAGTAGTATTATTATTTTATTGATCAGAATATTTTATTTAAATTTATATTGTTTTTGGACATTTTTAATGGTTTAAATATAAAAAGTAGATAATTTTGAATTAAAGGGCAAAGGGCAATATGGTAATATGTGTCCTCTTAGGCTCCAAGCTAGATTTTGAGAGAGAGGATTTATAAGGAATATTATGGATGGTTTTAAAGAAAGGAAGACGAAAAAAGGCCAAAAATGCAATCTAAAGAGGGAAAAACGAGATGAATGAAAAGAGTCACTTTGAAGTGTTCTAGATCTTCTTTTTGAGTGCCTTCAGATGAGAAAAAAAATTCAAAACACATACCTTACCCAATTTTTCGTGCAAAACTAAAATATGAAAGCGAATTGGCGAGTCGGATACTGTTTATATCTAATAGTTTTGGATTTTCAAAACCGTCTTATAATTGTGGATACTGACTCGCTTGATGTAGTTTCGTTCTCTCGTGGTTAATTCAGTGTGCTACACCTATTCTACCTTGATTTTATAGTTATATACATGTTAAATGTTGAATTTATATGTATTATTTGCTCATATACGATTCTCGTCATTACACCTATTTTGCACGTATTATTTTCATATCTTGTAGTTTGGGTAATGCAACTAGCTAATTTTACGAGCATATTGGGTTATAGAATTTGGGTATAAATATGTACACTTGATTTATAGGAATTGAATATGAAATTATTTTAATTGATTGAATGATATTATGAGAATTATTACTGGAGAATGCATAGGTATTCCTTAGCCAAACCACCTGCGAGACAGGGTGTGCTGTCGGTTACGATTTTTTTTATTATTCGAAGAGGAGGGCATAGAACCTGATTGGCAAGTATGCCATGATTTTATGGCGGTGATTCCAAGTTATGATCTGCCGTGTGTCTGATTTATGTTATTTATTTTTTTGGGTCATTGGAGTGTTCTGAGGATAATTGACGAGATAGTGGAAGATAGTCCATATCGTATTGTTGTAAGTGCGGAAAGAATTTTAATATGGGGTCTTGGGTTGTGTAGTTACTGTTGTGAGATCATAGGTTATGATTATATATTAATAGGATTTTAGTTTGAGTGTTCATATTGTATACACTATTGTATATGATGTACGCATACACAAGTATGCGTAGTTACACTTGGAACATTTATATGAACTACTTAATTTCCCGCTCTCCCCCATATTTTGTTGTATTTTAGGTTTGATGGGAGATGATGTTTCTAGAATTGTTGGGATTAAAATTATCGTTAGAGGCTTCGGATATTTATTTTTAAAAATTTAAACGTATCACTTTATTTCTTGTAATTTTTTTAAAAGGACATTTGGGATTTAATAAAATTGAGGCATTCTATTCAATTGACTTATATATTTATGATTCTGTAAATTTATGATCAATCTAAATAGTTTTTTTTTATAAAAAAATTCTCTAATTTATCAACATTTTTCAGTTGCATCTCCCAGGGTGTTACAAAGTGATATCAGAGCATAGGTTATTCGCATTCTTGAGCTTGGGGCTAATGGTTTGTTAAGTTGTCCATTGAGAAATATTTTATTTATGTCCTCTTTTATTTAGGTAATGTCAAACTTTAAGTTCGAATTTAATGGAACAAAATGTTGGATGAATTTAGAGGGAGAAATTCCTTTTATAGGGGGGAAGAATGTAATACCTAGTTATTATTATTTTGTTAATCAGAGTATTTTATTTAAATTTAAATAGTTTTTGGACATTTTTAATGGTTTAAATGTGTACATAAGACAATTTTGAATTAAAGGGAAATATGGTAATATGCATTGGCTTACGATCCAAGCTAGGTTTTGAGAGAGACGCTTTATAAGGAATACAAGGAAGACGAAAAAAAAGGGCAAAAATAAAATCTAAAGAGGCAAAAACGAGATGAATGAAGTGAGTCACTTTGAAGTGTTTCAGATCTTCTTTTTGAATGTCTTAAAATGAGATCTGAGAAAAATTCAAGACACATGCCTAAACACATTTTACTTGTAAAATCCAACTCCAAAAGTTAATTTTCGAGTCGGATAATGTTGATATTTGATTTTTTTGGATTTTCAAAGTAGGCCTACAATTGTGGATTTTGACTCGCTTGAGGTAGTTTTGTTCTCTCTTTGTTAATTTAGTGTGCTACACATATTCAACCTTAATTGTATAGTTATATATATGCTATGTGTTGCATTTATATGTATTATATGCCTATATGTTATATTTGTCATTGCACCCATTTTGTATGTGTTATTTCCATGCCGTGTAGTTTGGGTAATGCAACTAATTGATTTTACGAGCATGTTGGGTTATTTAATTGGGTAGAAAACATTTATACTTGATTTATAGGAATTAAATCTAAAATTATTTGAATTGAGAGAATGATATTATGATGATTATTATTGGAGAATTCACATGCATTGATTATCAAACCACTCGGTGGACGAGGTGTGCTGTCCGCTACGATTTTGTTTATTATTCGAAGACTCGGTCATGGAGCCCGGTTGCGCGAGTATGCCAAGTTTTATAGTGGTGATGCGAATATTTTATAGCGGTGATGCCAAAATTTTATGGAGGTGATGCCAGGTTATTGTAATACCCCGTATTTTGAATGATTTTAGTTATGGGTTTAGTTGATTTAAATAATGAGAAATTAATTTATAATTAATCCATATTTAATAAGATATTTACTAGCACGACTAGAGTTAGTATTTATTGATGTGAATTATGTTGAATATTACTAATTGAGTGAAGTAATATGTGATTATTAATTTATTAAAATATTCACAATTGGAAAATATGACAGTTATTGTAATTAAGTTAGGCCACGCGTGTTAGTCGTGTCGGGATGCAATTTAATGGAACAAAATGTAATTTATTTTTAGATCATTCTTATGGTCATTTCGAGTGCACCAAAGTGTTCGTAAGGGTCGATATAGTTAGAGAAGTCAACTCGGGGGGTTTAGTTTGGGTTTCGGGGCAGTTTTAGGCCAAACCGACAGCCCATAAGGGAATTTTAGTCATTTTATTTTTTAGAGTAATGAAACCTATCAGTTGCTAGTGTTACGCATTCTAGGGTTATCCAAATAAAAAACTTAGGAGGCCATTAGAGGAGGAAAGAGAAGAGAATTCCAAGCAAAAAACCACCTTTGTTACACCTCTTTCACAACCAACACAATCGGAGCGTAGATCGGAAGACGAGGAACGAAACCATACCCTTCGTCATCAAAAGGATCAGACCAACTATTGTAAGGCAAGTATTGTTATTTCTTAAATTCAAGTAGATAAAATATCTGAATCTCATGCATGTAGAGGATAATTTTATGGATTAAATCATATTCTGGGTAGGATTCATGTTTAGGATTGGCTCACTAATATTGAAAGACGAAATTGAATATATTTTGAATATTAATATGTTTAAAAATTGGATTTTTATACATCTTCTTGAAGAAGAATCATAAACTAGGGTTCTTGATAATTTCATTGGAATTTAGGTGATAAATTGATGAATCTTGGTGTTTAAATCATTCTTGTACGTTAGAAATCATTGATATGAATTAGAATAACATTTAGCATAATTATTTTGGACTTTCGGAATGAGTTATGTAGGTTTTAAAGGTTAAATATGGGGTACACCTGTAATGGACTAAGGTTGAAGACGAAGACATGTAGGGGCGAACCGAATCGATCCGGCTCAAGGCCAAACAGATCCGGCTACCCAGTTTTTGGCCAATTTTTCCTTTTTAATTTGAATCTTTAGGAATTATGTGGGATTTGATTATGGAATTTAACTTTAATTTATTCAAGGAATTTATGGGAATACCAGTAGGCCTAGCTTGGATTTTGGGCCAAGTTCTGTAAGGGGGAAAACTAAAATTTAATTAAGTTGAAAAGAGATAAATACTTAATTTGGAGAATGATTCGAATAAAGGAAGTTCGAGGGTTACGATGATTTAGACTAGTAGGGCATAATGTGTTACCTACTGATATTATGTGTAGAATAAGCGATGAACTTCGGGCAGTGAGATTTACTCGGGAGCATACAAAGAGAAGTAAAACTTTAATCCTTTAATATGTGGGATAATCGGAATATAAATATACTAGAAGTAAGACTTGTAATATGGAACATGTGCATACCTATATTGAATTTATAGATACTTAGGCTGTGTAAATACCCATTGTATAGATTTTTATGTGTATGACATACCTACCATACTTTCTATCATAGGAAGTCTCAGAAAGGGGACAATCTTATCTTGATGAGCCTTCAAGGAATTTAGATTAGTGTCTCAGAACAAAAGACTTAGGTTGGATTGCGATATGTTTGAATAATGGTATTGAGCAGTATTTTAGGTTCGTAGGTATGTGCGTATCCCAAAGTCCTAGGACCATGTCACCTTCAATATGTCTGATTATCTTAATACGGTTAAAAAGTTATTCAAAATTCATAATCCTTATGTACGTGATGTATCGAGATTTGATAGCAGAGTATGCATGCACCGCAGGTTTAGCCTTTTGGGGTGCCGTATTTGTATATATATCATGACAGTGAAATATTTATATGTATAACTTGTGATTATTCTATTTTGTTGCCAAGTAGATACAAAAGGTTATGACATATAATACAAGATAAGAAGGTGGAAACTTAAATGAATAAAGAGATAATTGAATTGATTAATAAATGTTAGAAATGCGATAACTTACTATTAGATAATACGGGTGGACACAAGAACGTAGTCATCATACATTGAGATTTGGTTCAAACTGGTTAGGTGGGATAACATAACTAGGATAAGTAAGTGTATGCATTTAAATAGTTGAGAGGTGAGAATCTCAAGTGAGAGTACATGACTAACATGTATATAATTATATGGTATTTATGCATTTAAATACTTGCTGGTTTAAAACTATTTTTAACTCAGACTCTTACCCGTTTTCTTCCAAATATATTTTGTCTTTGTAAAAAAAAACCTTTTAGGTGACCAAACATAGGGACACCAGAAATAGGAGTTCCCATCAGTTGTCGTGTTGTAGTTACTGTGGAAGTTATAGGACCTCGGTACTAGACGCCTCCACATTTATCCTTGATTCATTGAGAGTCATTTATATCAGTCAGGGCATGTTGCCCATTCTTATTTAGAGATAGTGGTTTCAGTCATTTATTTATATTTCAGATGTCGAGATTTATTTCATTTCAGACTATTGTGTTTGGGATTTTACTTGGAGTGTTTACTCCAGACTCATTTTATTTCAGCATGACAGTTTAATTCCTATGATATTATTAATTTGATGGTGAATGCTTAGTTAATCACTTAATTGGTTGCACATAAATTCAATAGATAAAATTTTGACATCAGTTTTTTTTAAATTACTAGGTGGTTAGTAGTTCAAAAAAAAGTTTACAACAGTGATGCTAAGAATGAACCAACTGGATATTCTAATTTACTTTAATAAAGGATTGATCACCCAGTATTTAATTAGGCGGGGTGTCACAGGTGGTATTAGAGCATCAACTTCTAGAGTCTTTAGGATCTATATGGCTTATTATGCTTCAGCGTAGCGTTTTTTGATGTAGATCCTTACATTTAGGACTATTATATTCATTAATTGCGTATTTATTCCTTCAACTATTTTGAGATATTAATTGTAGACTTATAAATTCTCTTTCATTTTAGATGCCTCCTCGACGTCCACAGCGAGCTCCTTGGGATGCCCAGCCCAAGCCCCAGCTAGCTCTGACCTAGGGTACTATGAATGTTGTGGAGGTGACCGCTGTAGTGTCACAAGCAATAAATGTCGCTTTGGAAGTTGGATTGCAGGCCCCACCACAGGCATAGGTGGAAAAACATGTACCAGCTCACGCTTTCACTTCTACATGGGAACGTGTTAGGGATGCCTTCCAGAAGACACGTCCCCGGAAGTTCACAAGGAGTTTCAATGAAGTGGAGAACGCTAATGGAAAAAAGGCATCCAGCAGCACCTAAGGATGTACGAGTGCACAGAGGTTAAGAACAGATTCTAACTACATTTTACCTAGTTGGAGAGACACTGCAGTGGTGGGAATCTATTACCACTGCTGAGGAGAGAGATGGCATGACTATTCAGGACTTCTGGGTGCGGTTCGACCATAAATATTTTCCGTCTGCTGTTCAGACTGAGATGAGGTAGAAACTATTAAACATCATCCAGGAGTGGAGGACTTTTGCGAAATATGAGGAGGAGTTTACGATATTGATCAATATGGTGCTAGATGAGGTACCTAGTGAAGGGAAGAAGATTAAGATGTTTATGGATAACTTGACTTGGAGGATCCTTCATCACCTTTTGGGTAATCTTTTGTTGGGTACATATACTGATGTGCTTAATGCTCCCTTACTACACTGCTAGGATCATTGCTTCCATCTGAAGGGAATTAAACGAGTAGGGGAGTCCAGCCAGCAAGGCATGACAGGGAGTAATAGTGCCAGTGGGGCACATACAGCTTAGGGTCAGTAAAGATAGGGTGAATAGAGTTCCCACCAGTGGGACCTTGATAAGAAGTTCAGATCAGGTACAGGGAAGTTTTAGGCGCGGCCATCGTGGATAAGAGGTCTAGCACCACTTTCAGTAAGGACATCAGGTCTAAGGGATGGGTGGTAACGGCCAACAGGGCCAGAGAGGAGGAAACTCCACAGCCCAATGTTTTGGTTTGTGGCAAGACTAGACACAAATGACAAGATTTCTCTGATAAGGGAAAGTTTCCCCTATAGAAGTGTTCTCGTTAGGATCCCCGACGATCGATTTTTCCCTCCCCCTCCCAGCACCACCACAATTGCGAGCCTTGACTGCCATTCTAGCAGTTCCGTATCAACAAGGATAGCTACAGTATGACCATGTTTATAACGTCCACCAGGCTGCAGTCCCTCAGGCCCCACCCATAATTGAGGGTAAGTTTTCAATCCAAGGGACTATGGGGCCTATTTTATTTGACACGGGAGCTTCACACTCTTTTATTGCCCCTAGATTTGCATGTGATATAGGGTTATTAGATGCATCAGAGAGTACTGTTACGTGGGGTGACTCACCGTTGGGTAATGGGACGTTAATTTTCTTTATATCTCAGATCGTGGATATAGAGATTGGGACACTTATTTTGTCTGCCGACATGCTTGTATTAGACATGTCCGAGTATGATGTGATTATCAATATGGATTGGCTAGTTGCGTATAGGGCCATGATTGATTGCTTTAGTAGGAGTATTATATTTTCTATACCGAGTTAGGATATGTTCCTGGTGGTAATATCTCATCCTGAGGGAGGATCATCCACTCACTTTTATTATATGGGGGAGGAGACCTCTAGGGAGGTGGTGATTCCACTTGATTCGATTCCGATTGTTCATGAATTCGCTGATGTATTTCAGGACATACCAGAACTATCACCTAGTGGAGAGATAAAGTTTGTGATATATTTGACATCGGACTCTCCTCCCATAGCCCGTGCACCCTACCGTATGGATTCAGTGGAGATGAGGGAGTTACGAGATCAGGTTGAGAAGCTATTGGGACATGCTTTATCCGTAGGAGCACCTCGCCTTAGGGTGATCTTGTGTTGTTCATAAATAAGAGAGATGGATCATTATGGTTGTGTGTGGACTACTGGGAGTTAAATAAGTTCACAATATGGAATAAGTATTCATTACCCCGAATCGATGACTTATTCGACCAGTTAAGAGGAGTTTCCTTCTTTCTAAAGATAGACTTGAGGTCCGGGTACCGTCAGTTGCATATCAGGGAGAAGGACGTGTCTAAGACTACCTTCTTGATGAGATATGGATCCTATGAGTTAAGGTTATGCCATTTGGGCTAACCAACGCACCGGCCGTGTTTATGGACTTGATAAATGTGACACCTCGCCTAATAAAATATCGGGCGATCAATCCTATACCAAATTAAAACAAGAGTCTCATTTGGTTCATTCTCAGCATCACTGTCGAAAACTAATTTAATTACTAATAACCTATTAAGTTGTTTGTGTAAAAAATTTATTTAAATAATCTTTTTTTAAACAAACCATTCAATTTAAAACATCCACACGTTTTAAATATAAATGAAACTAAAATGAAATAAAATAACCGAACACTCGGTCAAACATAATACAACCCAATCGAATGCCGCACAAAAAGGGTGGTAAAAGAATAAATAAATGAAGTTGGTATATTAGCTAGAATGTTTCTATAGTACCTCCTATCTAGATCTCATGGATAGAAGCGTCTATAAGAAACCTGAATGAATCCACAGCTACTACAACAAACATCTGACTCGAAGGAATCATCATCCAGGCGTCCCTGTGTCTGGACACCTATATATATATACACATATATATAGCAAAAGAGGGGAAAAATAGATAAACGAGTCAGAACCCGAGTTGAAAATATTTTCCAAGTTTATAATTGCTGTAATTAAAATACAGTTTATCTCATATTTAAATTTGTATCGCACTCTCATGAGATACCCCTCACCCCTCCTCTAATAGTGCACACCTAACACATCCATTTAAGACATCCTAGTTAAGCTATCCCGCCTAACTAATCTATTTCACCCATCTTCCAATAATCCTCGAAAACGTGAGTAATAAGGGCTAAACTTCTCCCCATTCCCAACACTGCACTACGTTCATGCGTGGGGTGTCTCACGAAGCGAAATCCAAACAAGGACCCCCCGATACACTACTACTTGGCAATATTGAGCGTCGGGATTCATTAGGCCCTTATTACATAACGTGTATATAGATATATAATTTCCACTATAACCTATGGTTAGTATTCAAATAAATCTGAATATAAATCTAGCGGAAAGGGAATCATTCATACTTGATATTCTCATTTATATATATGTTTACATTATACGATGTTTTATCTTCATGAACAAGAAATATACTATACACAACAAGTATAATAGCCATCCTACCGAGCTATAACTCGAGGATGCAGTCTCATAGTGCCTATCCAAATCAGTGCTTACTCACTATACCTCGGTACCAAGCCAGACTCACTCATGATCATGGTAAAAATATACACAACGGTGGAGGCGGTCATATTCCCTCTACAAGTGGAGTACACACATCGCACTTGAACGCGGGACGAGATGATCTGGGGATATACTCTCCCTACTCCTTAAGCCAGGGGATTCACCCACATCGTGCAACCTCCCCGGATCGCACTAGAGAAAATATATAATTTGGTTGTTCCAACCCTACGCCAAAGGAAAGCCCGTGGAACCAGCCTCTAAATTACAAATATATCAATCACAAATAGATATATGTATTCGTATCATATTATATATACTATAACAATGTCATATATATAATCTATCTCAATTCTCAATACATAAGGCTATAATTGCCCAACTAACATAGCGATAACCAAAAACCCCGAATGTCCCCATTCGTAATAGTATATAAGCACTAATACACTTAAAATACTAAACCCATAAGTATTCCCTCACATCATATATAACTCGTACCTTAATCACTTTTAAGGATTTATATACCCTCCGATTACACCAATTCATATTGATTAAATAAGTATACCATAAACTTATTTAAGTCCCATATGTATCGCGCCTCTTATAATAACCGTTCTCAATAGGCGTAGTGGGTAAACACTAAAGCATCTTAGCCCCTATCCTCAATTTCCATCCAATTCACAACCTAGAATTTATTCTGGACATGTAGGCGACACATAAAAATATTTCTACGTGCACAATTATCTATAAATATTTGCTCGCCAAAATTTTCCATTGGGTGTTGCTCGTTCCGAACACCTATAATTAACTAAGTCATGGATTCAATTTTCCATGAACCCAAAATTTACATTCCGTTCAAAATTTAATTTGCAGGTCCCCACTCCATTTTAGGAACCCGAAATATTAAACTCCCATATTTATTTTCCTCAAAACCATTCCTTTTTGCGACACACACTTTTACACCCTCCAAGTCCCAATCGTAACTCCCTCAATTGACTAGGAATACATTCCCCTAGGTGAATATTTATTTCCTCGAATAACTAAGATTAAAATCCCAAATGTGGGTGTGGCCATCCCCGGATATATCCCTTTGCGGCGCGAGGGGAGATGATCCCTCTAGGTCTCGCGTGTCCCTCTCAGGAGCGCTTCGATCGGCGTCGGTGAATGAGGTGAAAAATCTAAAGAGATAGAGTCGCCAGCCTATTTTACTCAAAACAGACAAAAGAAAAGGGAGTTATCCCGAAGGACAGCATCCAAAGACATACTGATACATACGAAACAAAAATGATTCAAAAAGGGTCGGAGGCTAAGTTACGAAATGGGAAAGTGTTAGGCACCCATTCCGCCCTTGCGGTCTCTCATGGGTTGTTGCTGTTTCCTTTATTTCCCCATGATATGTGTGCATGTGTATACGTGGTGGAGATATAAATCATCGACTTGTATCATGGAAGGGATAAAGCGAGTCATCCATAGGAATGTTCCTAAAAGTAATATTAGAAAATAGGATTTATGCGATTATCCTAGCGTCAATCATTATAGGGGAATGATAACGCATGTGTAATAATACTCCATTGAGAAGAAATATATATGTAAACACATAGAATTTGAGAGAATTAAGTCTAAAGAATATAGAAAAATGGGAAAAGAGTAGAAAAAGGGACTCGAGTCTCGGGTTTTACCCCGAGATGCCTACGTAGCCTATAGAGGCATCAAAGTCCACATAATTTGTATGCAAAACGAGGGGTGGGATTTATCCCATAAATCCAACCGGGGACTTCTCTTGTATGTGTGTGTGTGTAAAAAAGTGTTTTAGTTGTGAGAAAAGTGTGAGAATTTTCGTTTGGAATTTGTGAGGAAATCCTCCTTTTTCTTGTTTTTTTTAGTTTTTATTTATATGAAAATAAGAGATGTGAAATAATACTAAATAAAAAGTATATTAGGATATGTGAGATGAGAGAATAAAAGTGCTAAGTAATAAAACTAGTTAATGCAAACTTATGAGAATTTAAGGAGAGAGTTGGAAGAGTTGGACCTTCTTCGAGATCTTGAGCTTGATCTTGGATGTTGGAGAGCAATCATTTCACTTGGATGATGATAGAGGGTAATTAATTCACCAAGTTTGATGAAAAGGATGATGAAAAGCGAAGGTTGCAAAGGGATTTGGATGTGGAAATCACTCGAACTTCAAGAGAGGTTTTCTGGATTCGCTGAGAGTGAGGTATTTCAGATCTGGGCTCCCTTTGCAATGAGGTCAAGCCCACCTTTTTATAGGCCCAGGTAATTTCCAATCTTCATAGCCTTGGTCCTGCCAATCGACAGGTGCATTAAGGCACACTGCCGATAGGTAGGGTTTGGGACCTACCGTTTGTTAGTCTCTTTCAGGCTCCTTCAGAAAATTGGTCATAGAGCGCAACCATTGATCTGAATCGTGCATGGGGCAAACCATTGGAAAGGTAATTTAGATACCTTCAAAAGTCCTTGGACCACTTTCGGGTTCGGGAGTTGACTTCGGGTCAAATGTGGCTTTGAAGCGCTCATCGGTCCTTTGGACGGGGAAACTTCGGACGCAAATGCATCGTTCGTCCGTATGGTAAGTCAGAATCATGAACGGGGTGGACCATTGGAAAGGTTAGGAGATGTAATTTGACATTCCAAAGAGTTTGAACCGGTTTGGGGAGTTGACTTTGGTCAATCGGGCACCCTGGAAGCATTCGATGACCTATCGAAATAAAACGAATCGTTTGTCCGTACCGTAAATCAAAATCGCGCACGGGGTGGATTATTAGAAAGGGGTTTTAGTTACCTTTGAAGATTCATTCAGTATCGATCGATATGAAGAGTTGACTTTGGTCAAATGGAGCTCGGGAGCGCCCAGTGGCCTCTTGATCGGGTTTTGGGGGAAGATGGGTCGTTCATCCACATGGTAAGTCACAATCGTGCATTGGATAGAACGTTGAAAAGGGGATTCAACGTCATTCAAAGATTCATTCAGTCTCGGTCGAGCTGAAAAGTTTCATTTTTTGGTCAAACAAAGCCTGGAAATGTTCGATGGCCTCTAGGTCAGTACCCGGGTTATGACTTTGGTTTGCAATAATGAAGGGAGGTGCTAAGGACCTAAGGAGAGGTTAGGGGGTATTCGAATGGGGTGTCTACAGAGCCCCTCGACGGGTGAGTTGGGACAAATGATTCTGAGGACCTAAGGACCTGGATGGTCGAGGTCGATCCTGAGGACCTAAGGACGAGGATGATTGATTCTATGGGTCGAAGCCAACTATGATGGCTTGAAGATGAGGGTGACCGATTATGTGGGTCGAAACCAATTCTGCGGGCTTGAAGGAACATGCTGGGGATGGTCTTAAAGGGAGTAATGACCAAAGCAATGATGGGGGTGACCAATTCTGTGGGTCGAAGACAATTCTGCGGGCTTAAGTTGAGATAACTAATTCTACAGGTCGAAGCCAATTTTACGGGCTTAAGTTGAGATGACCAATTCTGTGGGCTTAAGTTGAGATGACCAATTATTCGGGTCAAAGTTAATTCTACTGGATTAAGGTGACGATCCAAGATCGAGGTCAATTCTGACCTAAGAGAGGTAACGACCAAGTACCGAGGTCAATTCTGACCTAACTAAGGTCATGATCCAAGACCGAGTTCAATTATGACCTAAAGAGAGGTGACGACCAAGGACTAAGGTCAATTCTAACCTAACTAAGGTGATGATCGAAGATCAAGGTCAATTATGACCTAAGAGAGGTGACGACTGAGGACCGAGGTCAATTGTGACCTAACTAAGGTGACGATCTAAGACCGAGGTTAATTCTGACCTAAGAGAGGTGATGGTCAAAGACTAACATCAATTCTGACCTAACTAAGGTGATGATCCAAGGCCGAGATCAATTTTGACCTAAGAGAGGTGACGACCGAGGATCGAGGTTAATTTTGACCTAACTAAGGTGACGATCCAAGACCGAGGTCAATTTTGACCTAAAAATAGGTGACGATTGAGGACCAAAGTCAATTCTGACCTAACTAAGGTGACGATCCATGACCGAGGTCAATTCTGACCTAAGAGAGGTGACGACCAAGGATCGAGGTCAATTATGACCTAACTAAGGTGACGATCCAAGATCGAGGACAATTATAACTTAAAGAGAGGTGATGACCGAGGACCTAGATCAATTCTAACCTAAATAAGGTGATGATCCAAGACCGAGGTCAATTCTGACCTAAGAGAGGTGCTGACCGAGGACCAAGGTCAATTCTCACCTAACTAAGGTGACGATCCAAGATCGACATCAATTCTGACCTAAAAGAGGTGTACATTTTCTTCGTTAAAATCAGGGATTTTATTGGGGATAAATATTGGATTTTGGGTTCCGTTGGGGAATAGCGAATGAGCTAGGGAAAATTTAGAGCGTCCTTTGGAGACATTGATGGGGAGAATGATTCTCTGGAATTCCGTTGGGGAAATTACCTCATGATTTTATTTTGAGTTGGGGAATCGATTGTTGGGGAAATCCTTGTGTCTTTTGAAGACTTTGCGGAGGAAAGTCAAATTTCATGCTATAAACTTAACTGGGGAAGTGATTAGGTGGTCCAGGTATTGGACGTATTGCTCGGGGAGGTTTGAGACCTTTGGGGTATAGAAAGAGATCCTGGGAGAAGACTCACTCGACTTTTGAGAGTTTCACTGGAGAAATAAGGGTTGCGCTTAGGGGAGTGTGAAATTTCCTTAGTGAAGATTTTCTAAATCTTTCCTGGGTTCTTAGGAATTTTCTGAGGATTTTTCAGGGTTTTCTGATATTTTTGGAGAATTTTGTACGAAAGTTTAAGGGGGTATCGGTCGGCATGGTGTAGAGGGTGCCACTCAAGAGTGGCACAAACTTTTGTACTGCCTCAAGAAGGTAAAGGGGCAGTACCTATTGGTAGGTAGGGGTCGGTGTCGATCGGCATGACCCTTGGCATCCTATATAAAGGGGGAGAATTCCCTTGATTTTTCACAGCTTCTTGCCTTCTCTCTTTCTGCGTTTTTCCTCTGTGAATCATTTTAGCATTCCGTAATCTGAAAAATGGTCGCTTTTTTTATCACTACTGTACATAGGGAGTGGTTGACTATTGATGACTGGGCGAACGTGGAATGGAGGGCCAAGTCGCCTCTTACTTTGTGGAGCGAGAACTCCTTTGATGCGTTCGAGCCGGTTGAGGATGAGCGGACCCTACTGAGGGAGCCTCCGCGTCGACGCTCTTCGAAGGTGGTGAAACCTGGCGGTTATATAAATAATAATGACCTTTAGCATTACTTTTTTGTGTTTTCCTCTTTTCTTGTATTTTGACAAGGTTTTTCTCCTTTGACTGTCTGATGTTTCTTTGAAGAACATGCGTGCCCACGAGATGACAGGGATTAAGGATGTCTGGGAGCATGTTCCACCTGTGGTACATTGGGTGGTATCATCAGTGGGTTTTGGGAGGTTGGTGTCTACGCTGGATGAGACACCTTGTTTGACAGAGGTCTTGTGAGCTCTGGGGGAGAGATGGTGGGACACTGCCCACACCTTCCATTTTAGTTTCGAGGAGATGACTGTGAATCCCATTGATGTACAACAGCTGCTGGTGCTATATTGCGATGGGGAGCAGATAGAGGTGGATCGCTCCCTGCGGGTGAGACCGGAGGCTGTGTAGGCGACGCTCGGTGACGTGGGGAGGATAGTATCTGGGGATTCCATTTAGATGTCCCTGTTGAAGTATGTTTCAAGGGGTAGGGTGTTTGACGTGGAGGACGGGCTGCAGGTGAGGCAGATGTCCCGATTATTTATCTTGCTAGCACTGGTGGGCTTTATGGAGGCGTCAAGCGGCGATATTTTCAACTTTTGGTTCTTGCCGTACTCTAGGGTGTTTTCGAACATCCCATTCTATGATTAGGGGAGCTTGACTTTGGCGACCCTATATTTTTATCTAGATTCATTCAGCCGGTGCTGCCGACAGACTTTTATTGGAGACATGTATCTCCTTGAGGTATTATTTAATTTGCGCATCTTCCTTTCGTGCATTCGCACGTTCCTTATGCGTCTCATTTTTTATTACAAGTTCTTGTCTTTGGAAGACATGGTTCAATGAGGTTATTGGGTGTAATACGCAGCTGATCGCTCTGAAGGATGAGACTGTTGGGGACTTCTGTCGATTGTATCGATGGCGAAAGCCCAATCGGCAGTCGAGGGGATCTCTTTCTCTGGAGGCGGTGCGTCAGGTCTTGAATGGCCTGACTAGTGATAAGGTAAGATTTTTACTTCCTTAGTTTGGTTCTTTATATGCTCTGATTTTGTATTGGATTATACTTTCTTGGGATTTTCAGGCGACCTTTCACCCTTGGGGGATTGTTATTCAGGACACGCACTACACCAAATCCTGCGAATGGTCACACCTAGTTAGCCACGGCCCAAGTCCCTGACCAGCTGGTCGCGAACTTGGGCCGTGACCATCTCAATTTTTGGCGTGACGATATTCATTACCACACTGAGTCGTGTATGCTCTAGAGGTGGTCACGGCTCAAATCCCTGACCACTGTGGGTCACGGACTTGGGCCATGACCAGGTCGTGACCATTTTGGCGCTAAATTCGCGCCAAAATTCCCTCCAAACATGGTCGCGGATGGGTCACGGACTTGGACCATGACCATTGGTATGACGAAGCACAACACACGTACATATGGGGTCACGACTGGAGGCAGTGACCATTTCTTGGCATGGGTCACGGCTATGGTCCGTGACCAGTAGGCAGTAGACCACGCAGCATAGGTTCATTAATTGGTCGCGGTTGGTGGGTCACGGCTCTAGGCCGTGACCTGGTCATTCTTAAAATAAAAAAAGGCGCCTCTCATATTTCATTTCCTCGCCCCTTATCATTGATGGTCCGTCTCTCTCGTCAAAGACCATCGTCGCCTCCCATTTTTGTGCTACCATGCATAAAAATATGCAAAGAGTGATGGATTCCCATTTTTTTGCTGCTCTGTAGAGGTTTCCATCTTCGTTCTCATCTTTCCATTTCCAGGTACGCCCCTTCTTTTATCGTGTTTCTAATTTAGGGTTTCGTTTTGGGTATTGCTTGGTTGTTGGCTGGTAATTTAACCGGAGTTGGTCAATTGGACATCATCTTGAGTAGTTTCGGTTAAATGAAAATGGGATATGACTATGAGATGAAATTATATTCACACAGATTTACATCAGTTGAGTTTCGGTTAGTGTAAGTTTTATCGTTAACTTTATATAATTGATTTAGTTTCATGTGTAACATACCTTAAAAAATTGTCATTTGTGTCTATCTGCTCATGTAATAAATTTTCTTTTTCATTTTTGTTTTGTTTTGCTAATCCAGAGCATGGTTCTTAAAAAAATACTGTATATATTACAGTCACACTTACTGGAATGGTAACTAACTGTATTGTCATGTAACTCCTCATGGGGTCTTAGAATGGACAAATAAAAAATGAGGATAGGTTATGGTGATTAGTTCAATATATTGGGCTTAAATTAAGGTTAGGTTATGGTGATTAGTCCAATTATAGTTAGGTTATGGTGAATTTTATTATTTCAAAGCTCAGTTTGGATTATGATCTCTCAAGGGTATAGAATGTTCGAATTCTATTATTTCGGAGCTCATTTTTTATTTGTGCATCGTGTATTGTGTTCTATTTTGTTATATATTTTTTTCTATTTTGGAAATCTAAGTAATTTTAGGTACCACTATCCATGTATATGATCTTTCTCTATTTCTCTACTAAAATTTATTTATTTTTTCATTTGATTTGTATGTTAGTTTAGTTTTAAAAAAATGTTCGATGTTGTTTGGGGGTTTCAATTATATGTTCTGTGAGTTGACGGTGGTGTTTTTAAATAAGTTATTTTGAGTTTGAAATTATAGTTTCGGTTCAATTATATGTAATTTGGATAAACGACTTCAACCCAATTTGAATGCAGGTTAATGCAGATTAACAATAAAACATGAAATCACAAAAATTTAGTCATATGATCCTGAGAGAAATATAAACACTAACTAAGGAGAGACAAAGAAGTTTAAATTTGTTGATCCCTTTTTAAGAGACCTCTCATCTTAGGGTTAACAAATTTAAATTAGAAAGAAAATACAACTAATTCCATTTAGTTTTTGTTTGCCGTATCAACTGAAGTAAGCCCACCCAGTCTAAATTAGAAATATAATAATTGATTGAGACATTATTTAGCTGACCACGGGTACCACTTAGGCTATCCACTTGACGTCCATAGACTGTCATATGCCATCGTAGCGCAAAGACTGTCCACCTGACGTCCAGAGCTGGGCCATTTAGTGGTTCTTAAAGATGAAATGTACTTCAACATCATAGAAATTTTCTTCAACTATGAATTCGCTATGTTTTGGAGAAATTTAGGCTTCTTCAATAATTTGTTCTCTTATAGAGACTCTTTTAAAGTGTGCAATAATGTTTTTATTGATGCAGGAAGTTTGAGGTTTTTGTTTCCACATTACTCAACCATTATCTCCAATTGCAACGCCGCTAGTTGATGGAGCATCAAAGCCGAAGCATTTACTTCTTTTAGATATTAAGGTAGTTTTTGGGAAATTCCAATATGGATCATTTTGTCCCTTTTTTCAAACCAAAATTGCTCTATTCTTCTATTGTATTTTTGTTCAGTCATCTCGTCCTGTCTAATATCGATTTCAGTTGGTATGTATTGATTCATTTGGATTTCTTGATTTCTATCTAAAGCCCTAATTTTTGTGTATGTATGTGTATATTTATGTTTGTATGTGTGTATGTGTGTGTATGTATAGATTGTATGTGTGTGTATGTATAGATTTATGTCAAAAAAATATTAGGGTTTAGTAAACCCTAAATAGTATGTGTGTGTATGTATAGATTATGTCAATAAACCCTAGATTGTATGTGTGTGTATGTATAGATTATGTCAATAAACCCTAGATTGTATATGTGTGTATTTTTTTTGACAAAATATGCTTGTCTTGTTTTTTTTTAGAAAATATAATTAAATGATTTTCTTTGACATACGAGTCGCAAACATGTGTGCACAGTACTATAGTGAAATATTGTTGGCTTGGTTGTTGTATACTATGTTGAATTTATTGAATTGATACTAGTGTCGATAAATGTACATGTTATTAAATTTGTTGGGTGTGCTCTTGATTTGCCTATGAAAAAGTATATCACATATCTTGCGATTAATGTGTATTTTTTGACGTTTACGTCAAGATATTAGGAGGCTACAACTTGACATGGAACAAATACAACTTGATTTCATTCATTCATATTTTGACTTGACATGTATGACATAATTTTGTTGATTTCATACAGTTCTGTTTTTGTTTGTGATTTGTTGTGATCAACTTGATTGGATATGTATTTTAAAACCTTTAAATGACAGCGTAATAATCACAACTACATTGACATTATAGGCACCGAGTTGATATTATAGATTTTTGTTCTCCTTTGCCTTTGTGTACTTTCTTTACATATTATAGGCAGTAGGTTGCTCACGTTCGTTTGATTTACGGTGTTAAAATGGGGGAATAAATCTGCGTCATATGTAAATCTACGACATATCATAGGCAGCAGATCTAATTCTTCAGTGGTTTTGTGAGGTACTTTCTTTAATTTTACATAGCCGTTCTTCATAACACATTGTTTACGTATTGCAGATCTAACCAATTAGATACCAGTTCTTCATTACATACCAGTTCTTCATTACACACCAGGTACTCTTTACTTTAACTAAAGTAGTTATATAATTGATATACATTATCTATTAAATCTTTTAGATGATAGAAGGAGTACGGGATAATTATTGGTTTGGTTTGGTTGTTGGATACTTATTGGTTGTTGGCTAGTTGTTGGATAGTATGTTAGAAGGAGTATGGGATAATTAGAAGGAATACGGGACAATTAGAAGGAATACGGGATAATTTTTGGTTTGATTGTTGGATAATATGTTGAAAATATTTTAGACTCCCAGTTTCTGAATACGACGATAACTTGCTAATGTCTAGAAATAAGCTTAAAAACATGGCATTAGAGGGGAGAAACCCGAAACATCCCACAAACGAACCTGTGAGAGGGTGAAAACACGAAACAACCCCCGTACGGTCCCGTAAGAGGCACCAACACCTCTCACGGGATCAATGTAACTCGTAGGAACTTAACGCGTGATCATAGGACTCCCGGTTTCAGAATACGATGATAATTTGAAAATATGAGGACTTAAGCTTGAAAACAAGGCGTTAGAGGGAGAAAACACGAAACAACCCCCGTACGGTCCCGTGAGAGGCACCAACACCTCTCACGAGACCAATGTAACACGTAAGAACTGACTGTGTGATCATGGGACTCTCGTTTTGAGAATACGATGATAATTTGAAAATATGAGGACTTAAGCTTGAAAACAAGGCATTAGAGGGTGAAAATATGAAACAACCCCCGTACGCTCCTCTGAGAGGCACCAACACCTCTCATGGGACCAATGTAACTCGTAGGAACTGACCGCGCGATCACGGGACTCCCGGTTTAAGAATATGATGATAATTTGAAAATATAACGACTTAAGCATGAAAACAAGGCGTTATAGGGTGAAAACTCGAAACAGTCCCGTACGGTCCCGTGAGAGGCACCAACACCTTTCACGGGACCAATGTAACACGTAGGGACTGACCGCGCGATCACGGGACCCCTGGTTCGAGAATACGACGATAATTTGCATATTTCTAGACTTAGGCTTAAAAACATGGCGTTAGTGGGGGAAAACCCAAAACAACCCCCGAACGGTCCCGTGAGTGGCACCAACACCTCGCTTGGGACCAATGTAACTCGTAGGAACTGACCGTGTGATCATGGGACCCTTGGTTCGAGAATACGATGATAATTTGCATATTTCTTGAATTAGGCTTAAAAACATGGCGTTAGTGGGGAAAACCCGAAACAGCCCCCGAACGGCCTCGTGAGTGGCACCAACACCTCGTCCGGGACCAATGTAACTCGTAGGAACTGACCGCGCGATCACAGGACCCCCGATTTGAGAATATGATGATTATGTGAAAATATCTAGACTTAGATATGGGTAATACAGTGTGTGGGGAAGACTGTGTTGTCAAATACCATTAATACCATAATTTACATTACAACTGCATATAAAGACGTAATGAGCTAGCCCATTAAGTTTAAATCCAAAATACGTATCTATTACGACTTCAACAGTATCTATTACGACTTTTATCTGGGCGACAGTGAAACCATTGTCAACCCTCTAATGCCCCCGAGCACCTGGGCACAAAGAGAATGGATTAGGAACCCATCCATTAGCTCGCTCCATTGCAGATGGGATTTCTTTTGATTTCCATCGACCTTATGAGATCGCAGGTCAACTAGAACGACATTGGTCCTATGTGGTTTTGGTGGGTGGAGCGGTGGAAAGTTTTGGTTCTGCATTCCTGCTAAGCATGTATAAAAAGAGAGTAAATGCTAGCACAATGCAGAGCAAGCATAGAAAATAGAGTAGCACAAAAAATGATAATGCTAGCACAGAAAATAGAAAATGAGTAGTGTATAATGCAAGCATAAAAAATGATAAACGATTAGTGTATATCTGATAAATGAGTAAATGAACCATTTACATGAAAACGAAAAATGAAGGGTATCTTCACAATCATTTAAATGAGTAAATGAAAGGTATCTTCACAACCATTTACATACTAATACAGAAAATGATAGTACATATCAGATCAAATGAACCATTTACATACTCTTCTTACTTATGTCTGTAATCTGTGCAGCACCCTAACTGATAAATGAGTTGGTATAACTGAGTAGAATAACTGGTCACTAATAAATGAGTTAGTATAACTTATGTCAGTAGAATAACTGATCACTAATAAATGAGTAATATAATTGATCATGTATAACTGATCTCATGTCATGTATAAATGATCATGTATAATTGATTAGTATAACTGAGTAGTATAACTGATTAATATAACTGAGTATAATTGAGAATACATGAGTATTATAATTGAGTAGTATAACTGATATAATTGATCAATATGTAAATGTAATTGATCACTGATGTAACTGATCAATATGTATAATCGATGTAACTGATCATTGATGTAATGGATCATTGATAAAACTATTGCTTCAGATAACTATTGAATCGGATAACTGATCAGTTAATGAGTACAGATCTGGTACTAATCTATTGCATCAGATAACTGATCTGGTGCTATTCTATACATTTTCAGTATTGAGTAGCATCAGATAACATATTAGCATCAGATAATTAATCTGTGCATCATGTATAATCTATGCAGCATGTTTAATTGACTAACTAATTTGTCTCACATTTCATTTCACTACCATTTTGTAGCACCAGGTATCTATATCACCAGATCAGTGAATCAGTAGCACAATACGTATACATTTTTAGTATACATATTTTAGTGTATTCGAAAACTTATAATATCCAGAATTGGCATTTTTAGTATACATATTTTAGTATACATTTTTAGTATACATATTTCAGTAGCACTAGATGATACATTTTTAGTACACATATATATCATAATGACATCAACATAAACATGGCGGTAGAAGGTGAAAACTCGAAACAGCCCCCGAACGGCCCCGTGGGTGGGACCAACACCTCCCACGGGACTAACGTAACTCGTAGGAACTGACCCCGCAGCCGCGGGTCTCCCGGTTTGAGAATACAACGGTAATTTGCGTATTTCTAGACTTAGGCTTAAAACATGGCGTTAGAAGGTGAAAACTCGAAACAGCCCCCGAACGGCCCCGTGGGTGGCACCTACACCTCCCACGGGACCAATGTAAATCGTAGGAACTGACCCTGCAGCCGCGGGTCTCCCGGTTTGAGAATACGATGGTAATTTTCGTATTTATAGACTTAGGCTTAAAACATGGCGTTAGAAGGTGGAAACTCGAAACAGCCCCCGAACGGCCCCGTGGGTGGCACCAACACCTCCCACGAGACCAACGTAACTCGTAGGAACTGACCCCGTAGTCGCGGGTCTCCCGGTTTGAGAATACGATGGTAATTTGCGTATTTCTAGACTTAAGCAAAACATTGCGTTAGAGGGTGAAAACTCGAAACAGCCCCCGATCGGCCCCATGGGTGGCACCAACACCTCCCACGGGACCAACATAACTCATAGGAATTGACCCCGCAGCCGCGGGTCTTCCATACGACAGTAATTTGCTTATTTCTAGACTTAGGCTTACAAACATGGCGTTAGAGGGTGAAAACTCAAAACAACCCCAAAACGGCTCCGTGGGTGGCACCAACACCTCCCACGGGACCAACGTAACTCGTAGGAACTGACCCCGCTGTAGCGGGTCTCCTGGTTTGAGAATACGACGGTAATTTGCGTATTTCTAGACTTAGGCTTAAAACATGGCGTTAGAGGGTGAAAACTCGAAACAACCGCCGAACGACCCCGTGGGTGGCACCATCACCTCCCACGAGACCAATGTAACTCGTAGGAACTAACCCCACCGCCGTGGGTCTCCCGATTTGAGAATATGATGATAATTTGCGAATTTCTAGACTTAGGCTTAAAAACATGGCGTTAGAGGGTGAAAACTCGAAACAATCCCCGAACTGCCCCATGGGTGGAACCAACACCTCCCACGAGACCAATGTAACTCGTAGGAACTTACCGTGCAACCGCGAGACTCCCGATTTGAGAATACGATGATAATTTGCGAATTTCAACACTTAGGCTTAAAAACATGGCGTTAGAGGGTGAAAACTCGAAACAGCCCCCGAACGGCCCCGTGGGTGGCACCAACACCAGCCACGGGACCAATGTAACTCGTAGGAACTGATCCCGTAGTCGAGGGTCTCTCGGTTTGAGAATATGATGGTAATTTGGGTATTTCTAGACTTAAGCAAAATATGGCGTTAAAAGGTGAAAACTCAAAACAGCCCCCGAACGGCCCAGTGGGGGGCACCAACACCTCCCACGGGACCAACGTAACTCGTAGGAACTGACCCCGCAGCCACGGGTCTCCCGGTTTTAGAGTACGACGGTAATTTGCGTATTTCTAGACTTAGGCTTAAAAACATGGCGTTAGAAGGTGAAAACTCGAAAAAGCCCCTAAACGGCCCCATGGGTGGGACCAACACCTCCCACGAGACCAATGTAACTCGTAGGAAATGACCCCGCATCCGCGGGTCTTTCGATTTGAGAATACGATAGTAATTTGCGTATTTCTAGACTTAGGCTTAAAACATGGCGTTAGAAGGTGAAAACTCAAAACAACCCCCGAACGGCGCCGTGGGTGGTACCAACACCTCCCACGGGACCAACGTAACTCGTAGGAACTGACCCCATAGCCGCGGGTCTCCCGATTTGAGAATACGACAGTAATTTGCTTATTTATAGACTTAGGCTTAAAAACATGGCGTTAGAGGGTGAAAACTCGAAACAGCCCCCGAACAGCCCCGTGGGTGGCATCAACACCTCCCACGGGACCAATGTAACTCGTAGGAACTGACCCCGCAGTCGCGGGTCTCCCGGTTTGAGAATACGACTTCAATTTGCATATTTCTAGACTTAGGCTTAAAAACATGGCGTGAGAGGGTGAAAACTCGAAACAACCGCCGAACGGCCCTGTGGTTGGCCACATCACCTCCCACGAGACCAATGTAACTTGTAAGACCTGACCCCACAGCCGTGGATCTCCCAGTTTGAGAATATGATGATAATTTGCATATTTCTAGACTTAGGTTTAAAAACATGGCGTTAGAGGGTGAAAACTCGAAACAACTCCCGAACTGCCCTGTGGGTGGAACCAACACCTTCCATGGGACCAATGTAACTCGTAGGAACATACATCGCAACCGCGAGACTCCTGGTTTGAGAATACGACGATAATTTGCATATTTCTAGACTCAAGCAAAATATGGTGTTAGAGGGTGAAAACTCGAAACAGCCCCAGAACGGCCCTGTGGGTGGCACCAACACCTCCCACGGGACCAATGTAACTCGTAAGAACTGACCCCGCAGCCGCGGGTGTCCCGGTTTGAGAATATGACGATAATTTGCATATTTCTAGATTTAGGCTTAAAAACATGGCGTTAGAGGCTGAAAACCCAAAATAGCCCCCGAACGGCCCCGTGGGTGGCACCAACACCTCCCACGAGATCAATGTAACTCGTTGGAACTAACCCCGCAGCCGCAGATCTCTCGATTTGAGAATACAATGATAATTTGCATATTTCTAGACTTACGCTTAAAAATATGGCGTTAAAAGGTGAAAACTCGAAACAACCCCCAAACGGCCCTGTGGGTGGCACCATCACCTCCCACGAGACCAATGTGACTCGTAGGAACTGACCACGTAGTCGCGGGACTCCCGGATTGAGAATAGGACGGTAATTTGCATAGTTATAGTCTTAGGCTTAAAAACATGGTGTTAGAGGGTGAAAATCCAAAACAGCCCCCGAACGGCGCCGTGGGTGGTGCCAACACCTCCCACGGGACCAATGTAACTTGTAGAAACTGACCCCACAGCCGCGGGACTCCCGGTTTGAGAATACGACTATAATTTGTATATTTCTACTTGGTTACTGATAATTTTAACTCATATATGCAATTTTTCAGCTTGATTAAATTTTTTGTAGAACTACTTGGTTACTGATATTTTTTTTATGTATCCTATCATTTTTAGGATTTTTGCACGCGGATCAAACGAAGGAGGCAATGGTCTACAGCATGAAGATTGTTTATATGTTGTGGACAATCAGGATTTTGTCAGCCATGCGGGCTTTTATTGTTTAGTTTTATGGTCTTGCAGGCTTTTATAATTTGATTGTTGAATTTTATTGCCGTGCAGGATTTATAATAAGTAGGTTTTACATTTACAGGTTTTGGAATGTCAAGAAAATAGAGGAAACTCTGCCCAATTTTTTTTTGGTCTGTGAATTATTAAGACGTGTAATATTTATAAGTTTGTATATATATTTGTTTATTAACAACGTTCTCGATTCGTAATTTGTGATTTTTTTATTATTTTGCCAATAATAAATATTTGTAACACCTCGTACGCGTCAAACGTTACACGTAGCAACTGATGGTGCACTCACAGGACCCCCAGTTTTAGGATTGGACAAAAAAAATACATTTTTTTAAATTATAGTTAAAAATGGTCATGGACTTTGTCCATGACCATTTTTATTTTTTCGTCACGCATAAAAATGGTCGCGGCCAAAGTCCGCGACCATTTTTTCGTCACGGTTGTGGGTCACGGACTTGGGCCGCGACCATTTTTTATTTTTTTTTGTCACGGTTGTGGGTCGCGGACTTTGGCCGCGACCAATTTGTTACGGTTGTGGGTCACGAATTAGGACCGCGACCAATTTTTTTTATATTTTTTGTCACGGTAATGAGTCGCGAACTTTGGTCGCGACCAATTTGTCACGGTTGTGGGTCACGGATAAGGGCCGCGATCATTTTTTTTAAAATTTTTTGTCACGGTTGTGGGTCGTGGACTTTGGCCACGACCAATTTATCACAGTTGTGTGTCACGGATGAGGGCCGTGACCCGTCACGACATGGGTCACGGCCTAAGTCCGCGACCATCTGCCGTGACCCCTCTTGGTCGTGACCATTTTTTGGTCACGGACTTGGGACGCGACCCACAAAAATGGTCATGCCCAATATGGTCACGGCCCAAGTCCGCGACCCACAGCTTTGGTCAGGGATTTTGGCCGTGACCAATCGCCAGTTTTGGTGTAGTGACGGGGTTGACTGGGGTGAACGCACAACTGCGGAGCTTACTGGCACATGAGTTTGGCCACTCTTGGTATCTCGGGGAGAGGGTGTTTTGACAGATCACTGAGGAGGAGGTGGTGCCACCTGCGTGGCCTCTTATGTATATGAGGCGGGAGCGGCTGCTATCGGAGGATGCGAGGATCGTGATGATGATCCGTCAATCCTACCTGTTGTACACTAATACGGATGAGCTATATGATTACATGGACTTTATGACGAGCAGGCTGATGGCGCCCATCATATATGATGCCTTGCCTTTCCCTCCTACTGGTTCAAGTCGGTCGGTGGGGTCCTTCCATAGCGGTGGTGGTCCGTCGACGTTTGCGGCGACGGCGACTTCGAAGGTTCCCTTTGTAAGATTGCACACCCCTTTGTACAACGTTTGGAGGGATGATGGAGGGATGGTGCCAATGCTGCATCGTCCTCATGCGATGGATCCGGAGGAGTTAGGCTTGACAGAGGAGGTCCTTCATCCTGAGGTATACCTTTCGATTCCTCTCTTTCTTTATTTTTGATTTCTTTTCTTCTTTGATATCGATTCTGCCTTTTTCTTGCAGCAAGTCCGGGTGTCGACCACTTGGTTAAGGGATATCAAAGACTGGATATCTTCAACGACTACCCAAATTCGGTATGCGATCTCGGTTACTTCTTGCTTTGTGCCATCTGCTTCATTTTGGGAGGAGTCTCGCTCGGGTAGTGGTAGTGCATCATCTCATTGCAGGGGGAAGAGAGTGTGTCGCAGGGGTGAAGTTTAGGTAAGAGGGAGAGAGAAAAATTGTGGGTTCGGGCTGTGTCCCATTGTTTTTGCTTTTCTTTATTCCTTGCAAAATTTGATGTAACACAGAAAAATATAGATATGCAATGCAGTGGGGTTCTTTATTATCTTTTGTTAATGATGAATGAATGCATGCACATGTGCTTTTTACTTTGCTGTTGAGATCGTAAAAAGAGATATTTTTGGGATTTTGAAGAAATGTTTTAAAGGTGAGAAATTATATAAGATGAAAAGGGGATTTTTGAAATTCTGTTGAGAATATCAATTTATTTTTTTCTAATTTTGACAAAAAAGGAAAATTTCCAAAAGTAGGGGGTTGCCGATCGGCAAGACCCTTGTCCTGCCTATCGGCAGTCCAGTCCCATCAATTCAAAACCTTTATTAGTACCCTCTTCAGCCTTTGGTACCTTGTGGGGCAGGATTCCCTCCAATTTCTACAGGGGCTATGTCTTTTATGAGGGTTTGCAAGTATAAAAAAGGGGTAAAGGTGGAGTATTTCCATCACTCCTTCACACTTTTATTTTCCCACATTCTCACTTGTGTACTATTTCTTAATCTTGTAAGATGGCTCTCCCTGGTAGCATTGAGTTAGCTAACTACCTCAAATCCCTGGAAGCAATATGCTCTTATAATGTCGACTAAGATGCTTTCAACATGCTGATGGCAGCAGTACAATTTTAGTACCCCGAAGACCATGTATTCCTCTTTGGGTTGGATGAGGTTTGTCCTACCTATGAAGAGTTTTCTGCCATGCTGGGGATAAATTCCAGCGTTGCTATGGCTTTACAAGAATTTTCTCGTTCTCTCAATGATTTGTTGGACGACCATCTTCATATTTCGCCTTCAGCGGCTAGGCCACTGGTCGTTGGAGGAATGATCTCCCTTTCAGAGGTGTTATGATCCGTGCATTTGCAGGAGGTTGGTGATGATAGATACGTCGGAGCCGTTGCTCTGGGCTTGGTTTCAAAATTGCTGCTGGTGACTGGTGAACTGCTAGTGGACCCACAACTTGCATACATTACTTCATGGATGTCATATTGTCACAATCCTGTGACGTTAATACTGGCGAAGACTTTAAATGGCTTGAATTCCTAGCGAGAAGGTCATTCTGACTTTCTGAGGGGTAGCCCCGTAATGTTGTTCATGCGGTTATCTAAAAGACTTCGCCTGGTGACTCCTTCAGAATGTCCTTTGTTGGATATACCCAACTTCTTCTCGCATCATTTCATTAGCGTTGGCTTGGATATTGAGAGTTGGAAGAACTGGTTTGTGGAGCATGGGGATCTAAATTTTTACTGGTCAATGCCTTGGTGGGGACAGTTGCTGCCTATTTTGGAGCTGGGAGAATATCCGTACATTCAACTGGTTGGTCTCAGACATACCTCTTTCTATTTCTCTTGGCGGCCTCTGCACCAATTTGGGTGGGAGCAGGTCGTGCCACCTCGGACACTAGATTTCTTTCCGGTAGAAGATTTAACTGAGTGTCTGCGCATGCGGCTTGGCTCTTTATGGGAGAGTCGGCATCCGTCGACTCGTCCCTCTGAGTCTATTGGGAGAATTTGGCAAATCCTTGGGGATTATATGAAGTGGTTGTGGATGAGATTAGTTAGAAAGATGTTGGAAGTGGAGACTGGACAAAGATGGTTTACCTTATTTAATACCATGGAAGGAGGTGTTATGGTTTTTCCGAAGCTGGTTCGAGCTTATCAGTCCATGGAGCGTCTGTGGCATTCTATTCAGGCAAACGAAACTTGGGGACCCCGGGATGTAGATGATGATGAAGAAGCATGCTCCTCTGGTAGCTGTGGATAGGACTCTTAGAGAGTTTATTTTGTATCGGGAAATAACTTTAGGAATTTATTTGGCTTTGAAGGTAGGGGAGGGAATTATCAGTTCTTTTTCTTATGTAATTGTACCGCAATTTCTTATTAGTGAAATAAATAAGTTTTTTGATCATCCAGCTGTGCCTTTTTGATGGGTTTTGTATTTTTGAATTATCTATACCAATCGCTAAGGCGTACATAATCCTTTTGTTTAAGTATATGTTAGAATGAACTGTTGTTCTCAGAGATAAGAAAAGAATAGTTTTTTATGAAAAAGAAAGGGTCGTGCTCATGTAAAATGTGTGAGCTGCCTACGTACATCTGGGGTTTTGAAAAAAAATTAATTTTCATGAAAATGGTTTTTACAGAGGATCAGGCCCACGTAGTTCTGGGTAGAGGGAAATGAAGATTTTTTTTTAAGAATAAAAGGGAGATGAGAAGAGTCGTAGTGCACCGAGATTTCAGACTAGGGGTAGAATTTCTTGAGATGGTCCAGGTTGACTGAACGATCCATCTCTTCTCCATCTAGGTCGGTGAGCATGACGGCACTACCGGATAAGATCTTCTTGACATTGTATGGGCCGCTTTAATTGGGCTTGAATTTCCCTCTGGGGTCCTAGATGGGATCCACTATTTCCTTGAGGGCTAAATCCCCTTCTCGGACACCGCGATCTTTGACTCTCTTATTGAATGATCGCTTTATTCGACGATGGTACCCTTGTATGTTATATAGAGCTTTCAATCTCCTTTCATCTAGGAGGGTTTGCTCGTCAAGAGGACTTTCGCACCAGTCTTCTTCGCTAACCTTTCTTTCAAGCATGACGCACAACGAGGGTATTTCTAGCTCCACGGGTAGGACTGCTTCCATTCTGTAGACTAGAGAGTAAGGGGTATCCCCAGTAGAGGTTCAGATTGAAGTCCGGTAGCCCCGGAGGGCGTAAAAGTTTTGATCGACCCAATCTCGACAGCTTTCGATCATCTTACTGATGATGGCTTTGAGGTTCGTATTGGCGACTTCGACTGCACCATTGGTTTGAGGTCGGTAGGGAGAATATTTGTGTCTCTGAATCCCATACTCATTGACCACTTCTGTCACTTCTACCTTGAAATGTAACCTATTGCCTGATACTAGCTCGTGCGGGACCCCATATCGGCAGATGATATTTTTCTTGATGAATTTGGCCACTTTCTTATCGTTCAACACTGCATATCACTTATCTTCGACCCATTTGGTGAATTAATCAATGGCAACTAGGATGAACTCATGCTCGTTGGAAGCCTTCGATGTAACCTTCCCTATGATGTCGATACCCCGAGTGGAGAATGGCCAGGGAGAGGTCATGTTGTATAATTTACGCGGAGGCAGATGTTGAATATTAGAGAACTGTTAGTATTTGAGGCATCTTCGAACATAGGCGATGCAATACTGGGTCATGGTGGTCTAGTATTAGCCTTGTCGGAGGATCTTCTAGGAAAGCATATGGTCGTTCATGTGGGGCTCGCATTCCTCGCTATGTATTTTCTGCATTATCTTTTTAATGTCATCCCGTGTGATGTTGTGTAGATGGGTTCCATCGAAGTTTTTCTTGAATAGTGCTTTATGATAGATGATGTACTGGGCATCCAGTCTTCGAAGGGTTTCTCGGTCTTTCTTATTGGAACCCTCGGGATACCTACCATGTTTGAGGAGGTGCCAGATATCATAGTACCAGCAATTGGCTAGCTCGAGATCTTCTGCAGTAACGAGCTTAATGTGGTAGCAGTGGGTAGGTTTATCTTACTTTTGAACTAGGAAGGGGGTCATTGTTATTCCTTTGGGCATGTAGACCATGGAGGCCAAGGTAGTAAGGGCATCAGCTAGGTTATTCTTTGCTCGAGGTACGTAATGGAAGGTGATATCTTGGAATTGGGAGGTTTGTTCTTCTAAGTGGGCATGAAAGGGTTGGATTTTCTCGTCCTTGACTCTCCACTTTTTGAGCACTTCACCGATGATGAGGGCGGAATCCCTGTAGACATATAGGTATTGAATACCTTTCTTAAGAGAAACTTTGAGGTCTACCGTGCAGGCCTCGTATTCAGTCATGTTATTGGTGCAAGAAAAATCTAATTTGATGGCGATGGGAGTGTGAGAGTCATCTGGGGCAATCAGAAGTATCCCAATGCCATATCCCTTTTTTTTGGCAACGCCGTCAAAGAATATTTTCCACCGGATATTGTCCTGGGCAATGCATAGGATGTTTTCATCTAGGAATTTGGAGATTCAGACATCAGCTTTATCCATGGGATAATCAGCGAGGTAATTAGAGATGGCTCTTCCATTCATGGATTTCTGCGTGATGTACATGATATCGAACTCGGCTAGGAGCATTAACCAGCGGGCCATTTGGATGGATAAGATGGGTTTCTCAAACAGGTATTTGATGGGGTACATTTGAGATACAAGTTTGATGGGGAAGGCGAGCATGTAGTGCCATACCTTTTGGGTGACCCAGATAAGCGCGAAATATGCCTTTTCCAAAGCGGTGTAATTGACTTCGTATCCGATCAATTTACGACTGGCATAATATATGGCTCTTTCTTTGCAAGAATCTTCAAGGTATTGGGCTAGCAAAGTGCCAGCTGCAGTGTCGATTATGGTTAGGTATAGGAGCAAAGGGAGACCAGGTTGTGGTGGCATGAGAACTAGAGGTTGAGTTAGGTG
The DNA here is from genome assembly GCA_949130495.1 of Sambucus nigra. Lineage (NCBI taxonomy): Eukaryota > Viridiplantae > Streptophyta > Magnoliopsida > Dipsacales > Adoxaceae > Sambucus > Sambucus nigra. Next base: position 71,937,639 of record OX422216.1, read on the forward strand.
TTGTTTGATTAGTTCGAAGGCTTCTTGGAAGGCCTTACTCCAAACTTTGGTTGAATCCTTTCGGAGGAGTTTGAAAATTGGTTCGCAGATGGAGGTTAACTGGCTGATGTATTGCAATTTCCCAAGGAAACCTGGAACTTCTTTCTTCGTTTAGGGAGGTGGCATCTCAAGTATGGCTTTCAGCTTGGCAGGATCTTCTTCTATTCCTTTCTCACTGACCATGAATCCCAAGAGTTTTACCTTTGTAACCCCGAAGACGCATTTCTGTGGATTGAGTCTCATCTGATATTATCTCAGTCATTCGAAGAACTTTCGGGGAGTGGGGACATGTCCCTCTCTAGTCTTGGATTTAATAATCATATCATCCACATAGACCTCAACTTCTTTGTGAATCAGATCGTGCATGATGGTTGTGGCAGCCCTCTAGTAGGTAGCCCCAACGTTCTTGAGACCAAATGGCATGAAAGTTTAGCAAAAGGTTCCCCATGGGGTGATGAACGTGGTCTTTTCTTGGTGCTCTGGGTGCATTTTGATTTGGTTGTATCCGGCAAATCCATCGACGAATGACTTAAGAGAATGACTGGCTGTGTTATCCACGATTATGTCGATATTGGGTAGAGGATAATCATCTTTTGGAGAGGCTTTGTTCAAGTCCTAGTAGTCTACACACATCCGAACCTTCCTTCCTGATTTTGGCATAGGCACTATGTTGACCAACCATGTGGGATATTCGATCACACGAATGAAGCCTATGTTCAGTTGTTTGACCACCTCTTCTTTAACTCTGAGTGACCATTCGGTGCAGAGCTTTCTCAACCTTTGTTTAACCGTCTTCTATTATGAAAGAGTGGGGATCTCATGTTGAGATATTTCGGGGTCAATGCCGGTCATATCATAATAGGACCATGCGAAGACATCCATAAATTCATTTAGCAATTCTTTGAGTTATGCACGCCCATGCTCATCGAGGGTAGCCCCTATCCTAATCTCGCATTGTTGGCTATAAGAACCGAGGTTAATAATAATAGTCTCTTCCTCATTAACTTGAACGCGATTATGTTGTTTATTATTAACCTTATTTACATCAGTTAAGAATTATTCATTTGCAAAATCATCATCATCATCAAAAGTTTGATTAGAATCCAAACAGTTAATGTAAGGCACAACAAGATAGTAAAAATTTTGTTTATTTCATTGATAGGAAAAGAAAAATTGAGAACCTCATTAAAGGATGACTCAATTATATTTGAGTAAGGATAGACAACAGAAGAAGAAATAAGGTATTTTTAATGAGTGGTTATACACGGTGTCGGGAACTTTCGGCCCATGGGTACCTGTCTTAGAAAAAGATCTCCACTCTAGGTTTCATCTTCTTGTCTATATGGTAATACCATGGTTTCAAAAAACTGCAAAAGGGGAAGTCTTCACCCTCTTTGATGAATCGTCCTTTCAAGGAGTCACCTGGGATGGTTTGGACACAGTCTAGTCTCCTCTTTGGTCAAGACTGGCGGATCATTCTGAGCTCTTTTCTGATGGTTGATACCCCAAACCGCAAGGAGGGAAATCTTTCTTCAGTTGAATGGGATCAAGTAACCCTTGCTATCTTTTTCCTAGCCCCAGTCCGGTCATGAAGTGCATGTTTCTGAACATCTAAATCACATTGACGTTTCCATGAGGGTCGTATTCCGGACAAACCCTTTCTTTGAAATCATCCCCTATTGGGAGTAGGAGTGGCTCAACTCAGAATCATGATAGGAGCATTTCATTTGACCGCTAGTACTTGCACCCTCGATATTATTGTCGTCGCCTAAGATGGTGACGACCCGTCCATCGGTAAAGAACTTCAATTTCTGATGGAGTGAGGATGACACACCCTTGATACTGTGGAGCCAAGGTCGTCTGAGTAACATGTTGAGATAATATGAGATATCAATAACTTGGAATTGAATGATAGAGTTTATAGGGCCAGCCTCTATTATAAGTTTTATGGATCCCATCACTTCCTGATGGGTATTATCGTAGGCACGTACGACAGCAGAGGTTATAGCGAGATCACTTTCTTTCAGTCCTAAGCATTTGAAGGTTCTTAATGGGCAAACATTCAAGGCGGATCCATTATCGATAAGAGAGAGTGGTACGACCTTCCCCATAACTTCGACGGAGATTTTGAGTGCATGATTGTGGTTTGGCCCAATTTTGGGGATTTCTTCTTCGGAGAAGGATAGTATTCAGGTAGAGGTTAAGGATCCGACCAAATTTACCGCTTCTTCTGGTGTGGTAGAAGGATGAACTGTGGGTCTAGTGAGCAACTTGATCAAGGCATTTTTGTGCAGCTGAGAAGACATTAACTTGAGTTTTCTTTAGTTGATCGAGGATCTTGCTCTCCTCGAGGGTCATCTCTGGCATGGGAAGGTTTTTAATGCCCTTCCCTTTATCATTTGCAGGTAACGAGCTTGGGATCTGATCATGTGATTTACTGAAGAAGAGAAGAACATGAATCCTGTTTCCTCATTAATCTCGGGTTGTCCTGTCACCTTGTTTATTTATACGAGGAGCTCCTCAAACGATGTCATCCCACATATGTAGGCTACCGGGCTAGTTTTCTCAAAAACTTGTTCTTCATTCGAATCTCTGAATTCTTTCCCCCATCCGGTGGAAACAATTCTGCCCTTCCATGTAAAGTCTATACATTCCACAACTTCAATGGCTTCTTCATACAGGTCTTGCCATTCTATGGGGATATGTAAGGGTGAGGGGACCAGGCACCCTTGCAATTTCAGAGTATTAAGTAACTCGGTCAAACTGTAGATGTCGTTGGTTTGCCTAAATAATTCTGTTATGATTTGGATAACATCATCTAGGCAGACTTCATCGGTCGGTACTACCCAACGGTCTGACTCTCGGGCCCATTTTCGTTCTTCCAAGAATAGCGTACTGAACCTATGGCAATCATTGGTCATATGTGAGGGAAATTTCAGCCCGAAGTCCAAGAGTTGGATTAACACTTTTAATAAATCCATACTTCTATTTTCAGAATGGGTACGGATGATGATATATGCTCTAGTAAGGAGTGACAGTGCCTGGTTAGCGAGGCTTGTAGAGTGTAGGAGAAAATATGGGCAAGTTTGGAGAGGTTTAGGAGAGTATATGGGTGTGATTTGAGTTAAGGGATCAAATTTTGGGTTCATTTATAGGAAGATAGCATTGGTATGATTTGGGAGTGGGCTGTGAGTAGTGTTTGGATTAGGATTGGCTGGGGGGATAATGGTTCCCCGATTAATTATACCTTGGATTATATTTCGAAGGTGAAAGCATTGGTCGGTGGTATGACCAGCGATTTGGTGAAAGGCTCAATGGGCATCTGCCTTGAAGTTTCTTAGAAGTGGATTTGGAAATGGACGGGGATCCAAGGGTTTGATGAGGTTTCGGCTTAGTAGGGATTGATAAACTTTGGTGAAAGCAGCATGGATTTTGATGTGTTCGGTTGAGAGATGTTATTGAGGGTTGAGGCTGCCGTACTGGCAGGTTTGTCATATTTTCTGGGAGTGAACTGTCCGGACACTTTCTTTCGTTCAACATCTATTTTAGCAATACCTTCCTCGATTTCCACTCCTGCTTCTCTGAGAGCTCAGAAGTGGGGATAGTATTATCCTCCCATCATTGCTCGAACATGGGGAAATAAGTTCTTCTTCACTATGCTGACTTATTCTTCCTCAGAAGACCGATTGGTCATTGTAGATGCTTTTTCCCTCCATCGGGATATGAAGTTACTGACTGATTCCTTAGAGTTCTGTTTGAGAAGATCTAAATCATGGCGGGTGACCTCAAGCTCTTCGTTGTACTTGTATTACGACATGAATTCTCAGGCCACATCCTCCTAGCTACGGATTCTGGACTCCTCGAGAGACAAAAACCATGAGAGGGTACTATCCTCCAAAGTTTGCTAAAACAATTGGGCCATCACCTCTTCAGAATCCCCTAGGAGAATCATGGCACGGTGATAACTGCGAAGATGGATGATCGGGGGTCCACATCCTCCGAATTTCTCAATATTTGGCATCTTGAACTTCTCGGGTAACCTTGCTTTAGGATAAGGAGACATGTGGGTGTAATCCATGAAATTTATGGAGATTCTAACTGGGTCGAACTTCTTATTTAGCATCTTGATATCTTCTTTGACTATATTCAATTCTTCCTCTTTCGGATCAATGATCACATGCAAGTTAGCCCCAGGCTGGGTAAGGTTTGGCATAGGAAGCTGGGCAGGTGGCGGCCCATTAATAGTAGGGGCACATGGAGTGTGCTGATACTCTTCGAGAATCCAGATAGGCTCGGGTGGACCCATAGCGCGAGGGAATAGTGCCTCGGGTTCTTGAGGAATAGGAACCTAGTTTTGTTGCATCTCTCGAACCTCAATCTTGGGCACGAGCTGAGCTAGGACAGCCGTCAGATTCGGCTGCACAAAAGGTGCTTGGTCTGTGTTCTCCATGGAAAGAGGATGGATACCGGACTCAAAAAAAGTAGCAAGGGAATGGACGAAACTTCGAGGTGATTTGATTAAAGACCGAAGCCAATAAGGAGCCAGGCTAAGGGCATGCGATCGACCTGAGAAGGCGTAAAATGGGATTTATTTTTGAGAAAAAGAATGAAAATATTTCTGACATTTTTTTCTTTTTGATATTGAAAGACAAAATATTTTTGGATTTTTGATAAAAAAGGGAGAATTTTTTTTTGGATTTTTGATAAAGAAAGGAGGAATGTTTTTGAATTTTTAATAAAGAAGGGAGGAATGCTTTTTGATTTTTGATAAAGAAAGGAGAAATGTTTTTTTGATTTTTTAGGAGATGGTCTCAACATGATTATTATGATTATTATGTTCTCACTTGTATTAAATTGTTCTAAATGCAGAATGAAATTCCGGACGGAACCTGAGCCTGGAAAAGTTGGGTTTGTAACATATGCAAATCTATGGATGGACTTGTAACCATGATCACGGGCGGGGTCCCATTTTAAAAATGTGCAAAAATTTGGGCGTCAGACCGACCCGAAATTTGAGCAGAGTTTCGAGTTGAAACCGATAATCTTATATGTTTTGTCCTAGGCTTGACACCTATATGCAGGTATGCAGTTGGTTGTGTGAATCGAAAAGGTTCCCCCCTTCGGCGCGACTTCCACGATATACGTCTTGCTCTTACGGGCAATCGGTACGTGTGGATAAGCCATTTGATATACCTGAGTGTACGTGAATTTCCTCACCATATACCTCGTGGGGACGGTACGTGTGAGAGAGAATTAGATATTCTCGGTGTACGTGAACGAGTTCCCTGCGATATACCTCCCATTGTGACTTAGGTCAAGCGCTACGATGCGGGGGAACCATTTGATATACATCGAAGGTACTTGGCCAATGGAAGGTGAGAGTCATATCGCTTAGGTTAACTACGCCCTGCCAAACCAGTGCCCATCATGAAGTGATCTTCTAGTTAATGGACAAAATTTGGTCAATCACAATGCTCTTTGGTGATATTGTGTGAATCATGCATGATTCTCTTATTAGTATCTTATGATGAGAGTGTCCTTCTTGATCATGACCAACAGGGAGAAAAGTACTAATGGTACACCAAGTATGGATGGGTGATGCGTGCAACATATGGATACATGTGATCCTAGGTGCACATGGTGTGAAGTGTACATGGAGAATTTTTCTATAAGTATGTGAATAGAAGCATAAGTGTAAGGACATTTTTCACATGTCCGAAATGTTTCATTTATTTATGTCGTACGCCGCTACATTTGACACGTCTCCTCACGATCTCACATGACGGCCTCTATCCGAATTTCGAGAATCAAGCATGCATTATCTCCACTAATATGTCCCACATCTGCCTCAATGACTTCACATTCCAAGATTTTAGGGACTTAATGCAAGTGGTACGCAAGGGAAGTCAAAACAGTGAAAAAAAGGCACAATAGGAGAGTTCAAGGGCATTTTCATAATTTCACATCCATAGTTCGGAGGTCTGGTTACCTAGAAAGTTGAAGAGCTCACCGCAACGAAGATACTGGAAAAAACGGCACCTCAATCCGAGCTACGGTGAAGGAGTTATGACCTTTTGAAGATAGAGAAAATTCCTTAAAGAATGCTGTTTTTTTTGTACGCTGGATAGAATTTTAGAGTTTTAAGAACGTGGGACTCTTCATATTTTTTCCTATAAATACCAACTTCGGGGGAGTTGTTTTGAAAGACTTTAGGAGACGAATTTGAGAGTCCAAATACATATAGTCTTCATATTTTTGAGTCCCAAGACTCATGTTTTGATTCACACATCATTGCCAAACCTTTGTGAATCCTTTTGCAACCCAAGAACACAACTTTGGTTTGTTCAACCCTTATGGAGGAGAATGTTCTTCTTCTTCATTGCAGCCCTACTGGAAAGGGATAATTCCAGCCACTACTACAGAATCCGATACCCGAGGGTAATTCTTAGTCAACTTGTATTTTCATTGTAATCCGATTGTAAGCCGTTCTCTTACAAATTATAGTGAAAATAAATGGTTTTGCCCCTGAGGGGGATTTTTCATTAATTGCATGTGTTTGAATGTTCTTGCATAGATTATCAATTTATTCAATCACATACTGCTGCATGTTTAGGGTTTGTTTGGATTAAAAGGGTTTTATATATAATTTGATCATTTGAACGCGAGCACACACGTTTTCAAATTGGTATCAGAGCAGGTTACGCTAATCTATCGCGTATTCTTTTTTTTTTCCGCAAAATTTTTCTAAGATATCAATTTTCTGAAAAAATTGATTTTTGAAAAAGTGCGTGTTCAAATGGAGAAGTCATATTATAAAATGCCTATTTTTGACGGGACAAATTATGCTTATTGGAAAGCTCGTATGAGGTCGGCTTTAAAAGCCGTTGATGAACGTGTCTGGATTTTGGTTGAACGAGGCTGGACTCCTCCCACCGTGACTGTTGATAATGTGACCAACTTGAAACCTGACATTTCTTGGTCTGATGAAGAAATTAAATGGTCATCTTTTAATTCTAAGGGTCTAAGTGCTATTTCTGGGTCTATCACACCTGATGAGTTCAAACGCATAATGACGTGTACCACCTCAAAAGAGGCATGGGATGTTTTACAACTCACCCATGAAGGAACTAATGCTGTGAAAGAGTCTAAGTTGCAAAACTTTACAACTCAATTTGAAACAATCACCATGCATGATTATGAATGCTTTGATGAATTTTATGCTAGACTTTCTGACATTGTGAATACTAGTTTTAATCTTGGTGAACATATTCCGAATGCTAGAGTTGTTAAAAAGATTCTTCGTTCTTTGCCTAAGCGTTTTATCCCTAAAGTCAATGTGCTAAATTCTATGGGTAATTTAAATACGCTAAAATTGGAAGAACTTGTAGGAGATTTGCAAACTTATGAAATTGATATGTTCCCTAAAAATTCTAAATCTAAAGATAAGGGAATTGCTCTTAAAGCCCAAGAGAGAGGGAGTGAGGGGTCAGCTAGAAAGAGGGTAGAGTCATCTAGAAAGAGAGAGACTGACACGTCAGATTCTGAGTGCGATTTTGACTTAGATGATTTGGCTCTTTTCGCAAAAAATTTCAAGAGGATTCTCAAATTTAAGAAAAATGGCAATTTTAAAGATAAAAAGAAATTTGAGAAAAATAAGTTTGAAAAGAAAAATGAAAAAGTTTTCAAAAATCCTTCTCTGAAAGAAAGTGAGAGATGTTTTGAGTGTGATGGTAGGGGTCATAGAGCTTTTGAGTGTGCCAATCGTCTGAATAGAGAGAAAGGGAAAGCTATCCTTAATGCTACCCTTAGTGACGATAGTGAGGTCGAGACGGTGGATTCTGGAGATGAGTCACCGCATGAGTGTAACTTCACCGCATTCATGGCCAGCCAAGTGAGCACTCCTAGTTCTCCTCACGACGATGAGGATGATGCTTCACAGGGACACCTCGACAGTGAGATCGATGTGAGTGAGGGGGAGGATGACACAAGTGAGAGCGAGAGTGATATACAACGCGCCTACGCTGAGTTATATTCTGAGTCTTTTAAAACTAAAAAGCGTAACAAAGCGTTAGTTCTTAAGATCACTTGCCTAGAGGAAGATTTAAGGAAAGCGAGAGAAAGAGAGTTCTCCACCTGCACCGCCCTGAGAGAGAGAGAATCTACCTGTGTCGAGAATGAGAATTTGTTTAGAGAGAGAGAGAGAGTACTCTAGAGAAAGAGAGAGGGGACTTGATCAAGCAAGTGGCTAGTCTTACGAGTCAGCTCCATTCCTCCGTGGAGACTCGGAAGAAACTTGAAGCCCTTGTTTCCCAGCTGACTCAAGATCTTGAGAAAGCACGGGAAGTCAAGGTACAAATCGAGGACAGATCTGGGAAGATGGGAAAGATGCTCCTCGGCCCCGCTTTAGGTTTTGGTGATCGTCAAGGAATTGGATATGATGGTGCCTCCACGTCCCAAATTGCACCTGGACCAGTTCCTGAGTTTACTACAACTCCTTATGGTCACCGTAAAAAACCTCGAAGGAGAGTTCGACCAAGAAAAGCAAACCAAGGTCCGCCTTTGACTGAGCTCTTTTGTACTTATTGCAAAAGAAAAGGCCACCTTAGGGAAACTTGCTATAGCATGGGTCGGACACGACGTACTACTGCTCCACCACGACATACTGATGAGTTTTCTAGTCTGAGAGAGCGAGTTGAGTTCTTAGTTGCCACGACTCAGAGTTTGATGAAAGAATTCCGACGGATGTCTTCGCCGTTAGTGAATGCTTCTTACATTCCAGCTAAAACCAACAAAGGCAAACAAAAGGTCATCTCTGCTTGGGTGCCTAAGAAAGATAAAAAGGCCTTTGTTGTTCATGTTGCTCTCAAAGCACATAATACCTCACAGTGGTATTTTGATAGTGGGTGCTCCAGACACATGACATGTGATGCCTCATTTTTTACTACTCTTGAGGATTATCAAGATGGCAGAGTCATCTTTGGAGATGGGAGTAAGTCTAGCATTATAGGACGAGGTACTATCGAGTTATCTGGTTTTCCTAAGATAGAAAATGTTTTGTACGTCAAAGGTTTGAAAGCAAACCTTCTCAGCATTAGCCAGCTGTGCGACACTAACTTTGCAGTAAAGTTTGACTGGGACGCGTGTAAAGTCTACAATCAAGCCAGTAAACTTTTGATGCAATGGGTGAGGACCGAGGATAATTGCTATGGGACTGAGCCCACATCCTCACTTGTCTGCAGCAGTGCCACGATCACTCCTACGGATCTGTGGCACCAATGTCTAGGTCACGTGAACGTTAGAGATCTCAATCGTTTATCTAAAAAGGACCTAGTACGTGGCTTACCATCTCTTGGAAAGTCAACTTCGACCGTTTGTGGACCCTGTCAGTTGGGAAAACAAATTCGTAGTCCTCATAGGAAGTTACATTCCATTACCACCTCTCGTGTTCTGGAGTTGATTCACATGGATCTTATGGGTCCCACTCGTACTGAGAGTCTAGGTGGTAAGAGGTACATCCTCGTGATGGTAGATGATTTCTCCAGATACTCCATTGTAGGTTTTCTGAGAGAGAAATCCGATGCTGTAGATTTCTTAACGACCAAGTGCCGTGTCCTGCAAAATCAACACGGTGTCACTATTAACATAATACGTAGTGACAACGGCACTGAATTCAAGGAAGCAAAGGTTGATTTGTACTGTGATAGCCTTGGGATCAAACATGAGTTTTCTGCTGTGAGAACTCCTCAGCAAAATGGGATTGTTGAGAGAAAGAATAGAACGATCCAAGAGATGGCTAGATCTATGCTTCTAGGTCGTAAAGTTTCTAGGAGATTTTGGGCAGAGGCAGTGTCTACTTCATGCCACACGGTGAATAGGGTGTATCTGCGTCCACACACACTTCACACTCCTTATGAGTTGTGGACTGGCAAGAAGCCCAACCTGGCATATTTTCGTGTCTTTGGGAGTAAATGCTACATCCTACGGGATAAAGAGTAATTAGGAAAGTTTGACTCCCGAAGCGATGAGGGAATATTTCTAGGATATTCATCGAATAGCAGAAAGTAGCGGGTTTTTAACCTGAAGAGCTCTAAGATTATGGAATCAATAAACGTCACCGTGCAAGATGACGAACCTCCGACGATTATTGATCCTAACCTTCAGTGTGAGGATGAGGATTGTTCTGACAGTGATTTACCTGTTCCTCTCTCACACTCTGTGGACCCTACTCCTGTGTTAGGGGACACACCTGCTTGGGTTCGCAAGAGTCATGACCCTTCTGCCATTGTTGGTGATCCCACTCTAGGGGTCAAGACTCGTGCTCAGCTAGAGAACGTTGTGAGCCATCTTTGCTACACGTCCAAAGTCGAGCCCAGGAACCATAAAGAAGCACTCAAGGATGAACACTGGATATCTGCTATGCAGGATGAGTTGCTTCAGTTTAAAAAGAATGATGTCTGGGAATTTGTCCCCCGACCTAGTGAGATTAATGTGATAGGTACCCGGTGGATTTTTAAGAACAAAATGGATGAAAATGGTACCATAATCCGAAATAAGGCTAGGTTGGTCGCTCAAGGCTACACACAGATAGAGGGTGTAGACTTTGGGGAGACATTTGCTCCTGTTGCGAGGCTTGAGTCCGTCCGTCTTCTGCTCGCCATCGCATGTCATCTGCGCTTCAAGGTGTATCAGATGGATGTCAAGAGTGCCTTTTTGAATGGCATTCTACAGGAGGAGGTTTATGTGGAACAACCAAAAGGGTTTGAAGACCCTCAGCACCCTGAGCACGTCTACTATCTGAGGAAAGCCTTGTATGGTTTGAAGCAAGCACCCCGTGCTTGGTACGAGAGGCTTACTTCTTATCTCTTAGCTCGTGGCTTCAAGAGAGGGGGAGTAGATATGACGTTGTTTGTCAGGAGAGATAACGGTGCTATTTTGGTCGTCCAGGTCTATGTGGACGACATAGTATTTGGATCCACATGCTCCCAGCATGCTCACCACTTTGAGGAGGAGATGAAAAGTGAGTTTGAGATGAGCATGGTTGGTGAGCTTACATTCTTCCTTAGTCTCCAGGTTCGTCAGCTAGAGGATGGGATGTTCATCTCCCAATCCAAGTATGCTAGAGACCTAGTGAAGAAATTTGGTTTAGACTCCGCTAAGCATGCACGTACACCTATGAGTACCACTACCAAGATTAGTAAGGACACTTTTGGTAAGGACGTAGAGCAAACCTTATATCGGAGTATGATAGGTAGTCTCCTCTACTTGACTGCCAGTCGTCCCGACATCTCCTTTAGTGTTGGAGTCTGTGCGCATTATCAGGCATCCCCAAAAGAGTCACATTTACTTGCTCTAAGACGTATTATTAAATACGTAAGTGGTACTCTCTCATACGGGATTTGGTATTCCTTTGATACGGATGACCGTCTGTCCGCCTACTCGGATGCCGATTGGGCTGGGGATGTAGATGGATGTAGGAGCACTTCTGGTGGGTGTTTCTATTTTGGTTCTGCTCTTGTCTCCTGGATGAGCAAGAAGCAAAATTCCATCTCTTTGTCCACTGCGGAGGCTGAGTACATAGCCGCCGGGAGTTGTTGCACACAACTCTTGTGGATGAAGAAAATGCTGGAGGATTATGGGATTTCACAGGACACCATGACCATTTCCTGTGATAACACGAGCGCGATACACATATCCCGCAATCCAGTTCAGCATTCGCGCACAAAACACATCAGGATACGTGAGCACTTTATTCGTCAGTTAGTTGAAGAGAAAGTCGTATCCCTGAGTTTTGTTCCTACCGACCGTCAGTTAGCCGATATTTTCATGAAACCTTTAGATTCCCTTAGATTTGAGAGTCTTAGGAAATCTTTAGGGATTTTCACAGTTGACTGAGGGGTTGGTCTATGTCTAGAATAGGATGCTTCTTCATGTTCATATCATATGCTTCCTATTGCTAGTCTGTTTTATATGTACCATTACTTTGTTGTACAACTTTGTTTTATTCCTTTTGCTTTTTATATTTCTTTTAAAAAAAATACAAAAAGATTTTCCTTGAAGAAAAATTTTGAGAAAAGCACAAAAAGATTTTTTTTTTTTTTTCCAAATTTTTGAAAAAATCCAAAAAGATTTTTGTATTTTGCTTCTTTTATGGATGAGCATGTAAGATAGCCAAGTCACAACTTCATTCCATTTATCCATGTGACTGTTTGATAGAGATTTGAGAGGCTACATCATTTCATCCATGTGCTTTACATTGATTGGAGTCTTTGAGATGTAATTAGTGATATCTTTCTACATGTTTGACTCCTATATCCTTTATTGCACACATGCACGGCTATATTTGATTATTGCACTTATCTATCTCATGTTGGCTTGCGTGTTTTCATCTCAATCCTATCTATACAATGTACAAAATGCGATAAAACTTGACAAGATTGGAATGCATGTAAAAACCGTTTTGGTGAGACAGTGAGTTTTTATATAACGGGGAGGGGCTGCGAAAGGTAATCATCTATCCTTTGCGCAAAAGCCACCGTTAAACAGGACCTAAAAAATGGAGGAATTATAATATCCGAGGTCCAAAGAGGTTAAAAGAGCCCGAAAAAAATTTAAAAGGCAATAAAAAGCAATTCATGCCAAATATGGGCCACTTAGGTTTCACCATCAATTCTCCAAAGTTTGAGAATTTAGAATGCCTCTATTCAATACAATATCTGAGGGAGTTTGGTTGGAGAATCTAAACGGGTTTGCACTTCCTTGAAAGTCCTGAAAAAGCATAAAATCATTTTGGACGTTATTGGTGTGAAAATCATTTTGAGCTTTGATTTGTTGATTTGATTGAGTCAATATCTTATACTGTCACTCTTTTACACCAAAGGAAGCATTTGAGTTCATTCGCTAGGAATATCCAATATTCATCGTGCACACATGTCATGTTTTTATGCATTGATTTTCCTATCGAATTTGATCACACCACTTCATTTACGCTATCATTGACTTGGTTGCTTTCTGTTTATTCATGGTATGTTTTTATCCTAGTGACACCCCGCACTTGCTTATTTGATTTATTTCTCTAATTTGTCCATTTGGGGACATCATAAAAAGGGGGAGAAAGAATTATCATATTATGGGGGAGTTTGAATTCTGGGGGAGTTTTTGAGATGTTGCTTACGTTTTTATCATATATTGATATCCATGTTATCTCATTTCAAACTCGATATGTCACGTGGTATTTGCTTTGTCTCATGTGTGTAGGTATGAAGATTGCAGATCTATATGTTGCACACCCTGATGAGAAAAGTTTTGAGATTCCTGAAGAATTAAAGAACAAATGATGAAGACTATTCATTTGTACCTTTTCCAGTTTTGGGTTCATGGGAGGGTAGATTTGTATAGGCAATTTCATATTTGATAATTCAGATTTTTATGTATGTACCGGCATAGACATAGGGTGAGATTTGTAAGGACATTTTTCACATGTCCGAAATGTTTCATTTATTTATGTCGTACGCCGCTACATTTGGCACCTCTCCTCACGATCTCACATGACGGCCTCTATCCGAATTCCGAGAATCAAGCATGCATTATCTCCACTAATATGTCCCACATCTGCCTCAATGACTTCACATTCCAAGATTTTAGGGACTTAATGCAAGTGGTACGCAAGGGAAGTCAAAACAGTGAAAAAAAAGCACAATAGGAGAGTTCAAGGGCATTTTCATAATTTCACATCCATATTTCGGAGGTCTGGTCAACTAGAAAGTTGAAGAGGTCACCGCAACGAAGATACCGGAAAAAACGGCACCTCAATCCGAGCTACGGTGAAGGAGTTATGACCTTTTGAAGATAGAGAAAATTCCTTAAAGAATGCTGTTTTTTTTGTACGCTGGATAGAATTTTAGAGTTTTAAGAATGTGGGACTCTTCATATTTTTTCCTATAAATACCAACTTCGGGGGAGTTGTTTTGAAAGACTTTAGGAGACGAATTTGAGAGTCCAAATACATCTAGTCTTCATATTTTTGAGTCCCAAGACTCATGTTTTGATTCACACATCATTGCTAAACCTTTGTGAATCCTTTTGCAACCCAAGAACACAACTTTGGTTTGTTCAACCCTTGTGGAGGAGACTGTTCTTCTTCTTCATTGCAGCCCTACTGGAAAGGGATAATTCCATCCGCGACTACAGAATCCGATACCCGAGGGTAATTCTTAGTCAACTTGTATTTTCATTGTAATCCGATTGTAAGCCGTTCTCTTACAAATTATAGTGAAAATAAATGGTTTTGCCCCTGAGGGGGATTTTTCCTTAATTGCATGTGTTTGAATGTTCTTGCATAGATTATCAATTTATTCAATCACATACTGCTGCATGTTTAGGGTTTGTTTGGATTAAAAGGGTTTTATATATAATTTGATCATTTGAACGCGAGCACACAAGTTTTCAATAAGTATGGGGTACACATGGAAAAGGGGAACAAGAAAAATGGGGGGAAATATAAACAAGCATAACATCCATGTAAATAGAGTCTAGCCCTCAAAATAAAGTCCCCAGTAGAGTCGCCACTGTGGCCATCCCTGGATATATCCCCTCGTGGAGCGGCGGGAGATGATCCCTCTAGGTCTCACGTATCCCTCTGGGGAGCGTTTTGGACGGTGTTGGTGAATGAGGTGAAAAATGTAGAGAGATAGAGTCGCCAGTCTATTTTACTCAATGCAGACAAAAGAAAAGGGAGCCAGCCCGAAGGACAGCATCAAAAGACATACTAATACATACGAAACTAAAATGATTCAAAAAGGGTCCGGAGGCTAAGTTACGAAATGGAAAGTGTAACACCCCGCCCGCCCGGGGAGAGCGAATGGAGTGCTAATGCGATAAAATAAATCCAAATCCACATGTGACAATGGATAGAGCATCTAAATAAATCCATAATAATATAAATCCACTAATCTCAATCTCTTCAATTACAACAAGTCTCTCGAATTACATACAACTAGTAACTCGAAAATAAAATACAAATCTCCAATGCTCTATACAAAAAAATAAATAATACGAATCTTCCAAAAATATTCTTCCCAAAATAATCCACGCTAAAATAATCCCAATTGGTCCATAACGTCCCAATCCACGCTAACCTACCAATTAAAAGAAAATATGGGGAAGTACACAATACGACAAGAAAGATGCTCAACAAATATATGTTAGCGATGAATAAAACGTAACAACACGAGTACGAATATTCAAATCAAAATGCAAATCTCAATAGCATTTCATTATTATAATTTCTCAACAACACTTTAACCGGGTCACCAGGCCTCACCACATCCGTATATGCTTTATCAAGCCATAGCATGGGAAACATAAATTTTGGCGGGTGCCCAACATCCGTGCCATATTAAAACCTCATGGCAACGTGCTCATCAACAATATAATGATACCACATGAATCAAAATAATTTCAACAATTATTTTCCAGATTTCGATGAATTTATCAATTCAAATATGAGTTCAATTAACAAGAATTCAAAGAGAATGACACTCGCGAGATTTAAGGAGCATATTGTGTAAAACCCCATACCTCAAACCATGATGGGAAACTAATGATCACATCCTCAAGATCAACTCAAAAGAACTACAAAATCTCCTCCAAGAACTTCCAACAAAATAGGCCCAAGAACACCTCTAATCTAAGGTTAGAACTCACAAATCTCAAGGGTCAATGTGTATATAAAAAGAAGAGGAATATAAAATATATTTGCTGCCAAAATTTGTGCCAAAAGTATGTTAAAAAGGGTTGCCCACGACTTCCTTTTATAATGTAAAGAAATGAAGAGTTGGAATCCAAAAGACTCCTTAAAATAAGGCAAAGAAATGAAGAGTTGGAAGTCAAAACAACTCCAAGAGTTAAAAACATTTAAAAATCATTTTAAAATCCGTTTTAACTCCGTTTTCGAAACTGTTTGAAATTATCGCCTTTAAAAATAATATCCAACATATTTGAGCAATAAAAATAATTTTATCAAAAACTTTATTTTCCTCCATTTTCCAGAAATTAATTAAAATAGCCCAAAATTATGCGGGTTATTACAGGAAGGTGTTAGGCACCCATTCCGCCCTTGAGGTCTCTCATGGGTTGTTGTTGTTTCATTTATTTCCCCATGATATGTGTTCATGTGTATACGTAGTGGAGATAGGAATCATCGACTTGTATCATGGAAGGGATAAAACGGGTCATCCATAGGAATGTTCCTAAAAAGAATATTAGAAAATAGGATTTATGCAATTATCCTAGCGTCGATCATTATATGGTATGATAACACATGTGGAATAATACGCCATAGAAAAAAATATATATATGTAAATACATAGAATTTAAGAGAATTAAGTCTAAAGAATATAGAAAAATGGGAAAAGAGTAGAAAAAGGGACTCGAGTCTCGGGTTTTACCTTGAGATGCCTACATAGCCTATAGAGGCATCAAAGTCTACATAGTTCATGTGAAAAATAAGGGGTGGGATTTATCCCATAAATCCAACCAGGGACTTCTCTTGTATGTCTATGTGTGTGTAAAAAAGTGTTTTAGTTATGAGAAAAGTGTGAGAATTCCCGTTTGGAATTTGTGAGCAAATCATTTTTTTTCTTTTTTTTTTTTGTTTTTATTTATATGAAAATAAGAGATGTACAATAGTACTAAATAAAAAGTATATTAGTATTTGTGAGATGAGATAATAAAAGTGCTAAGTAATAAAACAAGTTCATGTGAAGTTATGAGAATTTAAGGAGAGAGTTGGTATAGTTGGACCTTTTTGGAGATCTTGAGCTTGATCTTGGATGTTGGAGAGAAGCCCTTGCACTTGGATGATTATGGAGGGTACTTAATTCACCAAGTTTGATGAAAAGGATGATGAAAAGCGAAGGTTGGAAAGGGATTTGGATGTGGAAATCACGTTGACTTCGAGAGAGGTTTTCTGGATTCGTTGAGAGTGAGGTATATCAGATTTGAGCTCCCTTTGCAATAAGGTCAAGCCCACCTTTTTATAGTCCCAGTGCATTGCTGATCGTCATAGCCCTGGTACTGCCAATCGACAGGTGCATTTAGGCACACTATCGATAGGCACGGTCTAGGACCTACCATTTGGCAGTCTCTTTTAGGCTCATTCGAAAAATCGGTCATAGAACATAAACCGTTGATCCAAATCATGCACGGGGAAAACCATTGGAAACGTAATTCAGATACCTTCGAAAGTCCTTTGGACCGCTCCCAGGTTCGGGAGTTGACTTTCGGTCAAATGTGGATCTGAAGCGCTCATTGATCCTTTGGATGGATAAACTTCGGACGTAAACAGATCATTCGTCCGTATGGTAAGTAAGAATAGTGCATGGGGAAGGCCGTTGGAAAGGTTAGGAAATGTACTTTGACATTCCAAAGATTTTGACCCTATTTTGGGTGTTGACTTTGGCCAACCGGTCTCTGGAAGCATTCGATGACCTTTCGGAATAAAATGGATCGTTTGTCTGTACTGTAAGTCCGAATCACACACGAGAAGGACCATTGTAAAGGGGATTCAGTGCCCTTTAAAGATTCATTCAGTCTCAGTTGAGCTAAAGAGTTTGAGTTTTTGGTCAAATGGAGCGTGAGAGTGTCCAATTACCTTTAAGTGAGTACCCGGGGTATGACTTGGGTTTACAATGATGAAGGGAGGTGCTAGATACCTAAGGAGAGGTTGGGGGGTACTAGAATGGGGTGTCTACAGTGGAAATTTATCCCATTTAAATTAACTAATCCGAAATTGTCAAAATAATTGTAGGATCGATCCATCGACCCCTGGCCGTCGATCGATCAATCAAACAGGGTAGCTTCTTATCCGACCCCTATTTCAGCCATTAACAGACCTCCAACCAAGTACATTTATTCAATGGAAATAGGTTCTAATCATCCTAGAACCAAGAATCCACAACTAAGTTCCGTAAATTTTGATATTCCTCAAATTGAATATTAACCGAGTTTTATCCGTTTAATCGTACGAAACAACCGTTTGATTCATGAAAAATCAATCCCAAAATCATATAGTTTGTTATTACCAATTATGATATTATATTTATGCTCAAAATGAATAAATCAAGTAAACACTTGCCTCGTGGATAAAATCCAACGACCTCGAGACGAATCCCGCTGAGTTTGGTCGAAATCTGCTTTTTTCTCCTTCCTTTCTTCTCCTATTTCTTTTCTCTGTTTTCTTTCTCTTCTTTCCCTCTCTCGTGCCTTATATAGAGAGAAATAAGGGTTTATCCCTTATAAACCGAAAAATGCTCATTTACTCAATTACGAGTCCCTACTTGTCAAAAAATCCTCAGAAGCTAAACACTACCCACGGATACTCTATTATGACTATCTCGGCCATTTCGAAACTAACCGCACACTCAAAATCTCCATTTGAGTCACTTAATTGCAATTCACTAATTAAACCCGACACATCTCGATACGAGTTTTCCAATTAAATTATTATCGTTTATCGCTTTACCCAACTGAGACATGTAATTAAAATAATTCGACTTATTTACTTAGTCTCAAAAGTAAATGTAACACACACCGATAATAATCAAATGTTCATAAATCCCTAAATTACTATTCACCGAATTTCTCCTAATCTCCAAATTACGTACACTTGTGAAAGTTAATTATCCCTAAAAGTATGGGGTGTTACAATGAACACTGTGTTCAAAGAGTTCCTAGATCAGTCTGTCATTGTCTTTATAGATAATATTTTGATTTATATTCATATTAAGGAGGAGCATGCCGAGCATCTCAAAAAGGTATTGCGAACTCTACATGAGAATCAGTTGTATGCAAAGTATGAGAAATGTGGGTTATGTTTATGTGAGGTGAATTTTTTTTGGCACATTGTATCTAAGAAAGGGATATTCGTGGATCCAAGCAAGGTATTGGCGGTGAGGGAGTGGGGATAGCCCACGACACCGACGGAGGTGAGCAGTTTATTGGGCTTAGCCGAATACTATAGGAGGTTTATTCGAGGATTCTCGAAGATAGCAGGTCCATTGACTAACTTGACTCTCAAGGGTGTGCCATTCATCTGGGATGATGCTTGCCAATTGGATTTCAATGATCTGAAGGACAACTAACTTTAGCACTAGTTCGATCACTACCCAAGTCATTAGTGGAGTACGTAGTCTATATCGATGCGTCCTTATAGGTACTTGTGGATATACTTCAGTAGGAGGATCAGACTATGGCCTTTTCTTCCTGTAAGCTTAAGCATCACGAGAGGAATTACCCCACCCATAAGTTAGAGTTGGTAGCAGTCGTGTTTGCACTTCGGATATGGAGACAATATCTATTAAGGGAGAAATTTTTCTTGTTCACCAATCACAAGTCAGTATAGTACCTGTTCACTCAACGGGAGCTGAATAAGCGTTAGTGGAGGTGGCTCGAATTTGTGAAGGACTATCAGTTCAATATCCAATACAACCTGGGGAAGGATAACGTGGCAGCAAATGCGTTGATCCATAGGCCAGTAGGTGCGGTGGACAAGGTGTGGGAGGCAAAATGGAAGGAACTGGGACATCAGGATGTAGTTGCCCAATCATTCATGTCAGTGATGACAGTTACACCTAAGATCATTACTAGGGTAATACAAGCTCAGGCAGTGGATTCGTTTTGTCAGGATTGGATTATACAGCTTCTAACCAAGGGGGAAGAGTCTTATTCTGTGAGCTTAAATGGAGGATTACGCTTCAATGGCAGACTGGTAGTTCCAGGTGGAGGATTTGAGACATACCGCGATGACAGAGTCGCAGGGATGAAGATTTGCAGTACATCTCAGAGAGAATAAGATGTATCAGTATACAAGGAAATAATACTGGTGGAGTGTAATGAAGAACGATATTGATGAGTTTGTTATGAAATGTGCCACTTGTAAGTTAGTAAAAGTGGAACATTAGAGACCGTTAAGGCTCCTACAACCATTAGAGATCCCTATGTGGAAATGGGAGAGCATTTCCATGGATTTTATCAAAGGCTTGCCTACATCGCAGAGGGGTCATAATTTCATATGGGTGATTGTGGATCGGTTGATCAAGGTAACTCATTTTCTTCCTGTTCGAACCGATTATACTATGGGGAAGTATGCTCAGATCTTCATTTCCATGATAATGAGACTCTATGGGGTGCCCCCCTTATATTGTGTCTGGTCGAGATAAGATTTTTGTGTCTCAATTTTGGGAGAGATTTCAATAGGCCATGGGTACGGAGTTACGACTAAGTATGGATTATCACCCGCACACCAATGGGCAGACCTAGCGTACGAATCAGACGTTAGAGGATATGTTGCGGATGTGTATTATAGATTTTGGCGGGGGGTGGGAGCAGTATCTTCCACTAGTGGAGTTTTCCTATAATAACTCCTACTAGTTTACTATTAGCATGGATCCATTTGAGGCATTATATGGTAGAAGTTTCGCTCCCCAACATGTTTGCTTGAGGTGGGGGACAACAAGATACTTGGTCCAGAGGTGATCCATGATACCTCAGCTAGGATTTATATGATTCGGATCTGTATACGGGTTTCTTAGGACAGATAGAAGAGATACGCTGATGCCAGAGGTTCTTCTGAGAGTTTAATGTGGGGGACTAGGTGTTAGTACGAGTATCTCATATGAAGGGGATAATGCGATTTGGGAAGAAAGGGAAGTTGGCGATGAGGTATGTGGGGCCATTACCTATTATTGAGAGGATTGGGCCAGTGGATTACAAACTTGGGTTACCGGAGCACTTGCGTAGGATTCATGACGTGTTACATATTTCTTTGATGAGGAGATATCTTTGGGATGAGTTAGCCCATACTCATATTGATCTAGAGGAGATTGATCTACGCCCGATACTTGACATGAGGAGGTGCTAATTTCTATCCTAGACTGTAGCGAGAGGAAACTGAGATCGAAGATAGTACCATTAGTGCGCGTTCAGTGGCGGCATCATAATGCGGAGGAGTCTACCTGGGAGCGCAAGGATGAGATGTGCGATAAATATTCGGAGTTATTCGTACCAGGTGTACCTTTATTTTTTGAATTTTGGGACAAATTTCCATTTTTAGGGGGGAAGTATGTAATACCCCATATTTTTTTGATGATTTTAATTATGGGTTTAATTGATTTAAATAATGGGAAATATTTTTATAATTAATCCGGATTTATTTAGATATTTACTAGCGTGACGAGAGTTAGTATTTGCTGATGTGAATTATGTTGAATATTACTGAGTGAGTGAAGTAATATGTGATTATGAATTTATCAAAACAGTCAAAAGTGGAAAATATGACAGTTATTGTAATAAAGTCAGGATGTGTGTGTTAGTCATGTCGGGACGCTATTTAATGGAATAAAACGTAATATACTTTTACGTCATCCTTATGGTCATTTCGAGTGCGCCAAAGTGTCCAAAAGGGACGAGATAGTCAGAGAAGTCTACCCGAGGGTTTAATTTGGGTCACAGGGTAGTTTTAGGCCAAATCGATACCACATGATGCTATTTTAGTTATTTTAATTTTTAGAGTAATTAAACCTACAAATTTCATAAGGCTATATCATCTTCTAGGGTTAGTCATTCTAGGGTTATCAAAAATAAAATATTAGGAGGCCATTATAGGAGGAAGGAGAAGAGAATTCTAAGCCAAAAACCACCATTGTTACACCTCGTTCACAACCAACACAATCGGAGCGTAGATCGAAAGACGAGGAACACAACCATACCCTTCGTAATCAAAGGATAACGCCTACTATTGTAAGGCAAGTATTGTTCTTACTTAAATTCAAGTAGATAAAATATCCATGTTAGTAGAATATGATTAAAAGCTGAATCTCATGCATGTAGAGGATAATTTTGTTGATTAAATCAAATTCTAGGTTGGATTCATGTTTAGGATTGGATCACTGATATTGAAAGACAAAATTGAATATATTCTAAATATTGATATGTTTATAAATTGGATTTTATACATGTTCTTTAAGAACAATCATAAACTAGGGTTCTTAATTATTTAATTGGAATTTAGGTCATAAATTTATGAATTTTGATGTTTGAATGATTATTGTACATTAGAAATCATTGATATGAGTTAGAATAACGTTTAGAAAAATTACTTTGGACTTTGGGAATGAAGTATGCAGGTTTTAGAGGTTAAAAATGGAGTAAACCCATAAGGAACTAAGATTGAAGACGAAGACCTGTAGGGGTGAACCGAAACCACCCGACTCTAAGCCGAACCGATCTGGCTTCCCAGTTTTTGGCCAATTTTTCCTTTCTAATTAGAATATTTTGGAATTACGTGAGATTCGATTATGGGATTTAACTTTAATTAATTTAAAGAGTTGATGGGAATACCAATAGGCCTAGCTTGGGTTTTGGGCCAAGTTCTATAAGGGGTAAAACTAAGGATTTAAATTAATTAGGATAAATAAATATAAATACTTAATTTGGAGAATGATTCAAATAACGGGATTTTGAGGGTTACGGTGACTTAGACCATTAGGGCATAGTGTGTTACCTACCGATATTATGCGTAAAATAAGGGATGCACTTTGGGCGGTGAGAATTACTCTGGAGCATACGACGAGAAGTAAATATTTAATCCTTTAATATGTAGGATAATCAGAATATAAATATACTATATATGAGACTTGTAATATGGAATGTGTGCATACCTATATTGAGTTTATAGATACTGGGGTTGTGTAAATACCTATTGTATAGATTATTACGTGTATGACATACCTATCATACTTGCTATCATGGGAAATCTCAGAAAGGGGACAATCTTATCTTGATGAGCCTTCGAGGGATTTAGATTGGTGCCTTAGATCATAAGACTTAGGTTTGATTTCCATATGTGTGGATAATGGTATTAAACATTTTTTTGGGTACGTAGGTATGTACGTATCCCAAAGGCCTAGGAATATGTTCACCTCCAATATGTGTGATTATCTTATTACAGTTACAGAGTGATTCGAAATTCGTAATCCTTATATACGTGATGTACCGAGATTTGATAAAAAAGTATGAACGCACCGTAGGTTTAGCCTTTTGGGGTGCCATATTTGTATATATATCATAATAGTGAATATGTATATGTATATGTATATGTATATGTATATGTATATGTATATGTATATGTATAACTTGTGATTATTCTACTATGTTGCTTAGTAGATAAGAAAGGTTATGACATATAATACAAGATAAGAAGGTGGAAACTTAAATGAATAAAGAGATACTTGAATTGATTAATAAATGTTGGAAATTTGATAACGTACTATTCGATAATATGGGCGGACGCAATAATGTAGTCATCATACATAAAGATTTGGTTCAAACTGGTTAGGTGGGATAGCGTAACTAGGATACGTAAGAGTATGCGTTAGGCAAGCGCTGATTGAATGCGAATCGTGCGTTGTGTAATACGCAAATCGTTGTTATCGGTTCGGTGACTCAATGAAAAAAATCTAAACTACATCTACACTTGACAAGCAAACACAGCGGTAAGTGGGGTATCGAGAATCCACAGGGAGTGATTGAATTTTAGATCGGTAATTATTTTGCTACTTTAAAAATAAAAGGGTAAAAGGTGATAGGGTGTTATGGTGAAAAAAGAAAAATAAGAAGACAACAGTAAACACTATTTAATAAAACGAGAGTCGGGATCGCGTACCCGCCATGGGCTAAACAATTAATAATTAGAATTCCCATTCAAAAATATTTAATCGAGCATTTTTTGTTAATTATAAACATCACGCAAGAAGAAACTTAACTTAAAGTTACGAGATAAAATATTTAATCAAAAATGGTCACACACAGATTAAATTCGGGTTATCGCTCTAAATAGTAACGTTGCGTGACAAAGAAAGCTAAGCGCATAATAAACTAATTTTAATACACGAGGTTTCAATTAAATGTAATTTTACACAAAACCTAATTTTCGAAGCTCGACGCTCATCAAGGGCGGGCACATGACCCAAACCCTATTTACTACTCACTACCATGAATAAAACTAATTTAACAATTAATTAACTAATGAAAACAATAAATAACAACAATTAAACTAACTATAAAGCATGGAAACTATCTAACAAAGCAAGAAAATAACAAAGAAGATCATGAATAGTAGAGTTCTTACATAAAATGGGTGAAAACCCATGTGAAAATGGAGGAGAGGGTGAGATCCCAATAAAAACCTAACCAAAAACTATCTAAAAATGATTGATGATGCTCCACAAATGAGAGAAAGAGTTTATATCCAAAATATCCCAATGGAAAACTTGTGAATAAAAGAGAAACAAAAATTTGCAGGCTCGAATCGATTTGGGGCCATTCCGAATCGATTCGGAATGAAAATATGGTGTTCGGGTGCATTCCGAATTGAATCGGATTTTTGGCCGAATCGGATCACCCCTACAGGTCTGCAATTTTGCAGTTTTGTCCAACTTTCTAGAAAATGCCGTAACTTCTTCACTATAACTCAGAATTAGGGACAGTTGGAGGCTACGTGAAGATAGCTCAAAGGGATACAACATCCAAGAAGACATTAGGACAAAACACCAAAATATGAAATGACTAAAATGCCCTTGAATGTGACCTTGAGTGTGCTTTTTAAGTCAAAACCATCCTAAAAATCCATCGATACAACTCGGATTCATGCATCGTCGACGACCATGCGAAGAGAAATCAAAGGGCTTCAAATTCCATGAAGAATTTGGGATTAAAATGTGAATGTTGGAGTTAATAAAATGCCCCCGAAGGTGCAATCTTTAACGAAACGTTTTCAGAAAGCGTCTGAACTTCATACTAAGCATCCAAATACCTACAAATGCTCAATTAACCCCTACAAAGCATGTATATATAGAAATCTGAGGTTGTCTGGTTAATGAGCATAAGGATAGGGATTAAGATACCTGAGGGGGCTAATAACGCGTAGGTTAACGGGTGAAATACGCAATATTTGAGTCGTATCACACCCCCTAACTTACAAATTGCTAGTCACTAGCAATAAAATTGGAAACAAAAAGAACTAAAATCAAAACAAAAAAAAAAGATATGTACAAAAGGGATAAATGCCACTTTCACGGGCCAATGATTGCATTTAGCATATGCAATGAGGTGTTAAACCCCTAGGTTACCCTAGTGGACGAGTGTAGCCTCGAGAGGGTTTTCAGGGATGAAACCCATAAACATCAAATAGTTTCCTCAAAATATGCCCAATAAACATGAGACAAACTCAAAAACTATGAAAAAGATTCCAAACGCGTTATATAGCAAAGTGAACGAATTCACACAAAAGTCCGTTGTTATTAATAGGTTGAATGAACCTCATAGAATTGAAACTTTAAAAGTGGGAGGGGGGAGAGCACATGCATAATATGATTTGGGAAAAAACTTATATTAACCGGAAAAACATAAAAGAATGCATATATTCAATCCTCACGGGCATGACACTCAACAAATAAAATCTCTCAGAACGGGAGGTAATACACGCAACATGCGGTCATAAAGAGTAAATGTAAATGGAAACTAGGCAACGCTCATGTCACAAATGAAGAACACTATATAAAAAATGAAAAACTTGTAATCTCAATAAAAGATATCGCACATTAAAAGAGGCAAAATGTTTTTTCATATATTATCAAAAATATTTTGACTTTTATTTTGAATTCACCCTAAGATCACATAGGACTTGTATAGGGTTGTAATGTAGTCTAGGCTAAGGTACGAAATGAAAGGAATGTATGTACGGATTCAAATTGTTCGGAGATGAAAAACTTGAAATAATGGAAAGAATGCAAGAAATATCAAAAATGGAAATGAAGTTCCATAATCAAGCATTAGATATGACAATAGGAGTTTAACAAGGATTACTGAACTGTACAACATATACAACTTTCTCTTTTCTTTTTATTTTCTTCTTTTTCTCATTCATTCTTTTCTTTTCTTTTTCACTACTTTGTTTTCTTTCATCACTCTTTTTATATGCTTAAATTGCAACCACACTACACAACATCATTCAATCCCAAACAACATTCCAAACTAAGGTAAGGAAGGTAGTATATATGTTTTAAAACTCCAATTAGGGGTTGGTTATGGGGTTTTGTGTAATGAACTGAAAGGTTAATATTTAGGCTCAAAGGGGTTGACTAAGGAAACATATAAGGTGAGGTTATGGCTTATATAGGTGATATAACAAAGATGGCCTATGATCATTTCATAAAGTTTACGCAATTCTCGAGTCAAAACAATAAATGAAACTCATGCTCAAGTAACACATTTCATGAGTGAACTCAATTAATGAACGATCAAATGAAAGAATAGTGAGATTATCGATGAATTCAGCGTTTTCAAATAGGAAAGAATAGTGTATACACTCGCAAATGACGGAAGGTACAAAGCTTACTCGGTGTAAGTATATACAATGCAACAAAACATTACCGAGTTATAAAAATCTTAAACCAAATCAATAGAACAATAAAGCGCATGTTCTCAGGGGATAAAGTTTAATTCATGAAGTTATACATAATATCATTGATTTGAGAACTAAAGTCTAATAACTTTTAAAATAGAGAACATGCATCGTTGAGTTGTCTATTAGATTGGGCAATTATTGAAATTTATCATTGGAAACAAGGGAAAAATGCCTAACAAAGGAGAAAAAAGAAAGAAAATATTTTTGAAAAATTTCAATTTTTCACAAAAAGGCATACTTTGTAACTAACAAGTAAGAAAATCCAAGGACAAAACAAAGAAATGGATAAAATATCCTACACACCCCAACTTAAATGTTGCATTATCCTCAATGCGCATTAAGAACACAACACAAAGAGAGGAAAAGAACGATATTACCCAAAATTGGAGCAATCTCCATAAGCACGAGTCCAAAAAATCTGCAAAACAAGTTAGTACCGAGCATAATGAAAAACAATAACAAAATTTTAACTAAATACACTAGACTAAGTTAAAAAAGGAAAGGTAAAAAGAAAGAAAGACTAAAAAAAATTGACTATTTACATCCTACTATTTAGACTTCACACTAACTATACACTAAAAGTCTAAATAGTTAAGGATCCACCCAAAATGGGATTTAACTTTGGAGGATCAATGGTGGACCCTCCATAGCATGCATGCCTCCTGAAAAATAAGAATTTTGTTTGAACAACGAAAGGCATGTGTAAGGCGTAAGAAATGAACCATCACCAATTATCAATTTTTGCGGGACGATGGGGGATTTGGATAATAAGGGGGAAGATACACTTGAGGTCCAAGAAAAATCGACACATATCCCAAAGTTTTTTCAATTGGAATAGGAGATGGTGCACACGTGGGGATAAATCCATCGGAAAAAAGTTCGGCAAAGAGCCCTCATCGGCAAAAAGTGTAGAAGTTTTAAAAGTTTCTACCGACTCATAGGAATCAACCAGTAATTCTAATGGTTTGATCACAGAAAACGAATATGGCGATGAAATAAATTCAATCTCAATCAACATATCGTCGGAAGGAGATTGAATTTTGGGGGAGAGAGATTCACATTTTATGTGAAATTCTTTGAAAAATTGAGGTGAAACACAAGTTCCACCTCCTCGTTGTTTTGTGCATAAGAATTCATCTCATCACAAATTACTCCATGTCTCATACCAACACCATTTAGGCTTTTCAAACCTTGAGAGTAAAGAAGAAAAGTTTCTTCCAAAGTAAGCTTGCTTGGCTCAAGAGCCTCAGATTCCTCATTTGGTTGAAACTTGTCTTCCAAAGTATTAGAATAAGAATCATCATTGGATTCGATTCATGAATCCAACTCAAGCTCCCAATAACTATTTTCATTCCGATAATTGTTTTCAAGTCTTTAATCTCAATAAAATCTTCAAAATGGAAAACTTGAAAACTATCCCCAAAGTACGAATCATTAGAATGATCGTAATAACTATAATAGTAGGACATGATTATCGAATTGTGTGTAAATGGAGAATCCGAGCAAAAAAGTGAGCAAACGCGAATCAAAGTTTCTTAGCGCCCAAATAGTCAATCCTGCAAAAAAGGTTAAAACAAAGAATACAAATATAAAAGTAAAAATACTAAGAAATAATAAAACATTAAAATCTAAAACACAGTCCCCGATAGTGGCGCCATTTTGATCGGGCGCGAACCATACTTCATGTAATAGGCAAATCGTTGTAATCGGTTGGGTGACTTAATCCCAAAACCTAAACTATAGCTACACTTGAAAAGCAAATACAACGGTAAGTCGGGTATCGAGAATCCACAGGGAGTTAATGAATTTTAGATCGGTAATTATTTTGCTTAAAAAATATAAGTGTAACAGGTGATAGGGTGTTATGGTGACAAAGGAAAAATAAGAAGATAATACTAAACACTATTTAATAAAATGAGAGTCGGGATCGCGTACCTTCCATTGGCTAAATAATTAATAATTAGAATTTCGTTTCAAAAATATTTAATCGTGTAGTTTTAGTTCATTATATACATCACGCAAGAAGAAATTTAACTCAAATTTGCGAGATAAAACATTTAATCAAAAATGGTCACACGTAGATTAAATTCGGGTTATCGCACTCAACACTAAAATTGCGTGACACAGAAAGTTAAATGCATAATAAACCAATTTTAATACGCGAGGTTTCAATTAAATGTAATTTTACACAAAACCTAATTTTTGGAGCTCGACGCCCATCAATGGACATGACCCAAACCCTATTTACTACTCACTACAGATGAATAAAACTAATTTAACAACTAATTAACTAATCAAAACAATAAATAATGACAATTAAACTAACTACAAAGCATGGAAACTAGTTAACAAAGCAAGAAAATAACAAAGAGGAGCATGAATAGTATAGTTCTTACATAAAATGGGTGAAAACCCAAGTGAAAATGGAGGAGAGGGTGAGATCCCAATAAAACCCTAACCCAAAACTATCTAAAAATGATTGATGATGCTCCATAAATGAGAGCAAAAGAGCTTATGTACAAAATATCCCAATGGAAAACTTGTGAATAAAAGAGCAACAAAAATCTGCTAGCCCAATTGATTCGGGGCCATTTCGAATCGATTCAGAATGAAAATATGGTGTTCTGGTGCATTCCGAATCGATTTGGATTTTGGCCGAATCGATTCCCCCTACAAGTCTGCAATTCTACAGCTTTGTCCAACTTTACGAAAAATGCCGTAACTTTTTCATTATAACTCAGAATTAGGCATGGTCAGAGGGTACACGAAGAAAACTTAGAGGGATAAAACATAAAACAAGACATTAGGCCAAAAACCAAAATATGAAATGACTAAAATGCCCTTGAATGTGACCTTGAGTGTGCTTTTTAAGTCAAAACCATCCTAAAAATGCCATAACGCTATCGGTACAACTCGAATTCATGCACCGTCGGTGGCCACACGAAGAGAAATCAAAGGGCTTCAAATTCCATGAAGAGTTTGAGATTAAAATACAAATGCTAGAATTACTAAAATGCCCCCAAAACTATAATATTTTTAACGAAACTTTTTCGAAAATAATCTGAACTTCATACTTAGCATCCAAATATCTACAAAAGCTCAATTAACCCCTTCAAAGCATGTATATATAGAAATACGAGGTTGTCTAGTTAATGATCATAAGGATAGGGATTAAGATAACCGAGGGGGCTAATAACGCATAGGTTAACATATGAAATACACAATATTTGCGCCATATCATGCACAATATTTAAGAGGTGAGAATCTCAAGTGATAGTATGTGACTAACATGTATATAATTATCTGGCATTTATGAATTTAAATACTTGTTGTTTTAAAACTATTTTTAACTCGGACTCTGACCTGTTTTCTTCCAAATCTATTGTGTCTTTGTAAAAAAACCTTTTAGGTGCCCAACCATAGGGATGCCAAGAATAGGAGTTCCCACCAGTTGACGTGTTGTAGCTAATGGGGAAGTTACAGGACCTTAGTACTAGATGACTCCACATTTATCCTTGATTCATTGAGAGTCATTTATATCAGTCAGAGCATGTCGCCCATTTTAATTTAGAGATAGTGGTTTTAGTTGTTTATTTATATTTCAGATGTCGGGATTTATTTCATTTCAAACTATTATGTATGGGATTTTACTAGGAGTATTTAATCCAGACTCATTTTATTTCAGTGTGACTTTTTAATTCCTATGAGATTGTTTATTGGATAGTGAATTCTTACTTAATCACTTAATTGGTTGCATATAAATTCAATAGATAAAATTTTGACATCCATTTTTTTAAAATTACTAGGTGGTTAGTAGTAGAAAAAAACGTTTTCGATAGTGATGCTAATAATGAACCAACTGGACACTCTGATTTAATTTAATAAAGTACTTATCACCCGGTATTTAATTAGGCGGGGTGTCACAGTTTTGATGGACCGTGTGTCCGAGTTATGTTATTTCTTTTGGGGGGCGATTGGAGTGTTTAGAGGATAATTGACATGATAGTGGATGGTAGTCCATTATGTACTGTAGGAAGTGCGGCAAAAATTTTGATATGGGATATTGGGCTATGTAGTTCCCATGGTGAGATCATAGGTTATGATTATACTATTGGGATTTTAATTTGATCGTTCATATTGCACACACTCCTGTAAATGTTGCACACACACACACGAGTATGTGTAGTTACACTTAAAACATTTATACGAACTACTTAGTTTACCCCTTACCACCTTAGTTTGTTATATTTATGATTTGATGCGAGATTATATTTATAGCATCGTTGGGATTGGGATCATCGTTATAAGCTCTTGATATTTATTGTCAAAAATTTAAATGTACCTCGTTGTCTAGTGTAAATTATTTTGTTAAACGACATTTGAGATAAAATAATATTGAAAAATTCTATTAAGTTCATTTATGTAAGTATTCTTCCGCAAATTTATGCTTAATCTAAATAGTTTTTTAATAAAAAAACCCTTTAATTTATCAATATTATTAAGTAGAACCTCCTAGGGTGTTACAATCACGACTATAGTGTGGGTCTTAAATACGACCTTAACTTTTAAGCGAAGACTATAAGTTCTAACGCTAGATTTTTGATCTTTGGGTATCTTTAATCCACCCCTATGAATTCTATAATCTCATAATATACCAACCATTGAACTCCGCTATTGTCTCTAATAAGGTATGAGATAAAGGTAGAGGATCAAACACATAAATAAAGGTACAACTCTTTAATTGGTACTAGGTTGGGGAGAAGTGACAATTTAGCTAGGTAAGCCTTCCGCTATTGGAAGGCTAGATCGCACTGATCCGTCCAGGAAGAAAACTTTTTCAATGTTTTGAGGAATCGAAAACACTAAAAAGCCACAACTCGTCCTATCAATGAATATAATTTATTAATTATCTTAGGGCTTTTCATGTTCAAAACCGCTTGGATCTTTTTTGAGTTTTCTTTAACCTCATAAAAGTAACCACGAAACCTAAAAAATTCTCTGGGGATACCTTAAATACACATTTTCCATATTCGACTTTATCCCGTACTTATTGAGTATCGAGAATGTCTCATCTAGTTCATTAATTTGTTCTTATTGCTTCAAATTTTTGACTAACATGTCATCTACATACACATCCATAATCTACCTATATGATTTTCAAACATGGTATTGACAAGTCTCTGGTATGTTGCTCTGACATTTTTCAGTTTGAAGGGCATTAAACCTTTGCAATAGGTTCCCTGATCGATTATGAAAGATGTTTTCTCCTCATTAGATTCATGAATTATGATTTGATTGTAGCAAGAGTACACATCCATGAATGGTAGCATATCGCAGATAGTTTTCATGTCAACCAGTGCATCAATCTTAAAGAGCGGGTAACAATCCTTATGGTAGACCTCGTGCAAGTTTGAATAATCCACCGGTTGCCTTCATTTTCTATTTGACTTTCCCACCATCTTAAAATGAGATAAACATTCCGAGTACTTAACCTCTAGAATAAATAGGTCATCAAGTAATTTCTTCACTTTGTTATATATTACATGGTTTTTTTCTGGGATGAAGGACCCTTTTTTCTGTCTTACAGGGCATCTTCCCAAATTAACTTTCAAATGTCAAGTCATTACTGAAGCATTTATACCCGACATATATTTATGCCTCTTAAAAAATGTATCATGATGCTTTCATAGACATTCCACTAGTTATTCTCTTGCTTAATCAGCCAAAGAAGATCCTACACACACCATTTATTCTAGTCATGAACATACATTATAATTAGATTAGTTCCTCAAGTGATGATGCACTTGTTGTCTCTTCCTTTTGATTCAACCATCTACGTGGAATAATTCCTTACTTTTCTTCAATTATGTGTGATAAAAACTCCTAGAATGGTATAAGCTTTCGCATACCATTCTCATTTTGTTCGATGATGGAAACCCAAGGGTTAGGGATTTCATCGAGAATGTCATGTCCAGCTAGCTCAATGTTGCTCATCCTATCAGAATGATGACACCTAATGGAGATATTATTATTTAAAACTCTACTTCAAGTGTTGTGGAATTTGGTATTTTACCTATGGTGAGGGTTAGGTCAATTGTTCCTTTGGGGTATACATGATACCATGAGAAACCCAAAATTGGTCCTTTCACCCACCTCAGTCGATCATCTTCTAAATATAACTTTTTAAACAAGTCATAGTATATTATGTTCGTTGAGCTACCTGTGTCCATCATAATACTCCCAATGGTACAGTTGTATATGAGGGCAACAATCAAAGGCAATTCATTGTGCAGTATGATGAAGTAGTGAGATACTTTTGGGGTAAAATTATGTTTTCTTAATTTCTAAGGGACTTAGGCATTTTGACTTCAGTAAGTTTCCATTTTATACCTTTGTAGGCCTTCCAATCAGAATAATATTGTCCTCCATCCATGATTCATTGATACAATTCATATTCTTAGGACTCTCTGTGGATTCAACTTCGATTGGCCTTTCTTGTCTATGATCACGCTCCCCTTAACAAATTTAGTGGAAATTACTGATTCCTCTATTAGTCCGATTATCTTACATTCAATAACTTATTTTCATGAACTATATTTAATGTCCTCTATAGACTAGAGACTTTATCTCGTTCTTTAGGAGAATACAATCATTCATGTCATGCTCGTAGTCTCGATGAAAGTTTTGTATAGGTTTGATCTCATTTGATATGATCGACTTATCCCATAATTTGGCTAGTTCAATAGTTTTGAATCTATCTTAGTGCATAGGTTTCATCTGACCCTCATGTTGAGTGGATTTAACCGATTAAACCTTATGTGGAATATTATAGTATTAAACTTTAGGAGAGCTTTTTTCTTGGCCCATTCTTCTCCTAATATTCTCTCCTGTGTTTGCTCTTCCCGTTAATGACGAAGATGGGTTTTAATAATGTCTTCAGTATGAATATGCTTCTCCACTTTCCGCATAAGATCAATCATATTGGTTATTGTACATGAAGTAAAGGGTACTCTTATTATATAGGCCTTGCAAGAAATCTTGCACAACCACCCACTCATCTAGGTGGTCAATTCAAATAAGCTCATCATTAAAACATTTGATGAACTTCCTTAGGGATTCATCTTTGGTGTGGAGGGCATTGAATAGGTAGTTGGTCATCTTTCTATAGGCCCAACTACCAATGAATTGTTAAACAAAGAAATATGTAATCTCCCCGAACTAGATAACTAAGTTCGGAGGTAACTAATTAAACCAAGTCCCGTCTCAACCTCTTAGGGTGGTGGTGAAGACTCTACACTCGAGTGGGTCTGTATTGCCTAAAACATCCATGTATCCCTTCAAACTTTTTATGTGGTCATGTGGATCTTACTTTATGTCAAATGTGTCCAACCTAAGGAGCTTAAATGTTGGAGGCATTGGGGAATATAAGATCTCACAATAAAAT
Organism: Sambucus nigra; assembly: GCA_949130495.1. Lineage (NCBI taxonomy): Eukaryota > Viridiplantae > Streptophyta > Magnoliopsida > Dipsacales > Adoxaceae > Sambucus > Sambucus nigra. Next base: position 71,971,643 of record OX422216.1, read on the forward strand.
AGGGACTCATGATCGGAACCTCCATCGTTGAAAAGTGTGAGAAGAGGATCAATCCTTCGAAATACTGATGCTATTTGAATAGTGAAGGAGATTGTTTCTAGAGGAGACACTAAGTAAAAAGGGCAAAAATGTCACTTTTTTTCTAGCCAGGTGTTATCATGATCCTTGACCGTGATAATACATTTGACATTTTTTTTATCACGATCCTTGGTCGTGATAAGTACCGTGATGAAAATTCGAGATTTCAGCCGCTAAAACCCCCTTTTCCCACCCAACATACACTTCCCCTCCTCTCTCTCATCAACCAGACTCCCTCTCTCTCCTAGGTAAAAAATACACCATTGTTTCACCCAAAGGTGTGTACACACACACACACACACACACATATATATATATATATACACACACTAACGGAATGCCTCTGCCTGAAGGCATGGCGAAAATACCAAAAGTATGTAATCGTAAAATGACAAAAATTTCCAAAGTACATAATTGCAAAAAAACATAAAATTCGTTCTCCAACAGTGACGATAAATTTAGAAAATTTAGGCATAATTTCCTTTATTTGTAGGACTATCCATTCCATCAAAGAAAAATATTCTCTGATAACACTAATAGTTCGCCCTGAACCTCGTATAAACAACATCGATTTAACTTAAGGCACGAAGACATATTGACTAAATTAGACCACACTTGAAGTAATAACGATAGCTATAGTCTAAAACAACCACTGTAGCATTTTTGGTTGGCACTATGATTAATAACCACCAAAATCCATGACAACAATACTCGTTTACGTTAAAATTCCAAAAAACTGGTAGTCAAAATAAACGTACAATATTTAAGTCAAATATTATTTTACAACACAAATTGTAAACAAATTGAAATTTTTTGGAAGAAATTCCTTTATTTATAGGACTATCCACCCCGTTTAAAAAAATACTCGACAATAATAATACTAATAGTACTAATAGTCCATAATGGACCTCATTTAAATCACATCATCTGTTTAACAATAAACAGATATAAACCCCAAATATGAGTACATAATAAATCACTATTGATAAGTTCCTCTGAATCGAGTCAACCAGGTAACTTGTTGATTCATGAACCACAGTTTAATGAACTCATATGATGAAGATCAATGATTGGATAGAGTTTTCTTACTCCAAATTTATAGCAACTCTCTACTCATCGAAGAAAGTTTGCATATTGATCATGTTGGTACTTATGTTTGTTAAATGATCCATCCAAAGATCTTCAAACCCATGAAGCCTTTCTCTTTTACAGAAGATTCAACAAAGGTTTTCCTGTGAAAGGGAATATACAACATTAAAAAAATGGTCTTGACTGAGTAAAAATCTTTTGGATTATATAAAAATTCGTCTCCCTTCATCTTTTGTCTGGTAAATTAACTAATTTAATTTAGGATATGTTATTGTCTTCTGTATATATACTTGTTCCCAAAACTCTGCTTAGATTATTTAATAGTGTTCTTCTGTTGCCAGCGTTGGTTTTGCAGATGGTTGTTATTTTATGCAATAACCTATATACTAAATAACTAACACGAGTCTATAATGAAAAATGTTTAGATCTTACAATTATTAAAGATAGAATAACTAAACAAACTTACCAAGATTTTAAAAAACTTGGTAATAATCATGGTCAGTACAAAAGACTCCTCTTATGCAGGAACTCAGTTTTAATTAAAAATCATTATTACTGCTACGTTCATTTACACTATTAGGGCTTGTTATTATAAGTTAGCAAATTTAGAATTTTTTGAATGACATTTTTTTTATAGGAAACTAGGAAAATTATTAAGGTGGCAAATTTTGCAAATATTTTAAGGAAATTTTTTTCAATTGAAATTTCGCAAATATGAAATGATGGTGTTGGATAGCATTGCGTGAACAAACCAATCAATTGACATAATTAAAATTTAAACCATGATTTGCTAAGAAATCATGGACCAAAAAAATATTAACAAAAAAAGGGCAGAGCAGATCACATCAATAAAGCTTTGACAGTTTTCTTCTCTACTTGAATCTACCTGAGTACATGAAGGGAGACAAATAAAAGTGCATCAAGATTACATCGCAACATGTTATGGAAGGTTATCAAAATAAAGAAAAAAAGTATATTTTCAGACATGGTTGAGATTCCAGGTTTGCTTTGAAAGTGAGCAAATAATGTTAAATAGATAATGCATAATAAAAAAGAAAAGGAATGAAGCAGAAAATACTGCTCAATTAGTATAGTTTGTGTACTTGGGAGAAGTCCAGTGTCTGCGGCCTATGATTAGGTGCCGCATTCACTTGAATCTGATGCTTCGTGGAAAAAACTCCATTTCCATCCATCCTCTAAACCGGTGGGGCCCCAAACCTCGATTTATTCACATTCATCATCCCAGTGGAATGGTAGACCTGGAATGGAACCAATAATAGAACACATTGTATAGCTAAAATGGAACCAACAATAAAACAATTTACAATAAGTGTGTGATAATAGAATGGTGCATTCTTGAATGGTCTCCTTGACAGCGAGCAACAAAAAAAATGAGAGAATATGTGCAGATATTGAGTTAAATGTGCCTATATTAATTTATATGTGAGCAGTAAAATAGTGAGCAATAAAAAAAAGTTAGCACTAAGCATGTCATGTCCTTATTTTAGTTGAATACAGACACGTGGTACCCCCTACGCAAGGTATAATTTCTTTTCCTGGTCACATATGAAACTAAATGAAAATGAAATGTACTAACCATTCACAAAACAATATTTTAGGACTTAGGCAATGACTCAAAATGCCCCTTCCCTTCACATTCAGGCATCATGAATGACTTGTCACGGTAGTTATATTTAGTGTGTACAGTGTTAAATATTAAAGCTCACTTTGAATAATAGCAATGGTGGGAGGAGAAATATGTGATAATAAAATGGATTCAAATAGATAAAGCTCTACTGAGATTTTATTTATTTGTTTTTAGAAATAGGAAAAGCCAAAGGCTTTTGTCCCATCTAGTAGCCACAGCTCTTTCTAGAGTGTATTATAAAGCATGGAGTGTAATAGTAAATAAATAAAAAAAAACATATAAAGTATTTAGTGTAATAGTAAATTGAACTGAAAATAAAGCTTATAATATATATATCTAAAGTTCACTATAACAACAAAATGAAGTGTTAAGTATTGAATCAAGATTCAACAGAGTGTATTTCAAAGTATGGAGTTTAATAGTAAATCGAACAGAAAATAAATCTTCACACTATTTTCTATTTCTTATAAGCATTCACGCATAAGCCTCATAGGACAGACGTTGTTAGGCTTCTTGCCTCGAGACGGAAGCCTCATGTAAAAAAATAGCCTACCAAATATCTAAAATAAAAAATTTGCCAAATAAAAAAACAACTGGGGATTTTCTGATCAGAAAATGCATATTAATATGAAAATGGATATTCTAAAAATTCATTTTCTAATATGAAAATGGATGATACTGCAAGGTATGAGTTCTCCTAACTATCTAAGTTATGTCTTAAAACTTCAACAAAATGAAGTAATCGCACAAAGGAGTATAAGTCCTCGGTATTCTGATCTCCCTCAAAAATTTGATTTTCGATACAGATCACCGAAGGGTGTACTGTTAGGACTTTGTTATAGGTAGGTGGTCAGTGGTTGGGGAAGGCTTCGCAGTGGCGTCTCTAGATGTATGCAACGATAGAAGAAGTCACAAAGTTTGGGAGATAAAATTATGTTTCAATATAAAGAACGTGGAGTATTAATGAAATGCATATACCCGTGAAACACTATTGAAGTGTGGCAGGGTATTGCCTCTATTGTAGGATACACTTATTTGCATTGAGAATATCCAAATAGAACATTAACATCAAATAATCTACATAATATCCAAATTGAGAAGTTGTCAAATCTAAAACCATATCAGAAACCATAAATCATTATAACTATATAATAGACTGACAAAAAGATTATTTTGATACCTGAATATCAACCATGGTAACTGGTCGGACAATCTCGAATTCAAAATCGAATTAACCATCAACTTAATACAACCAAAACCAATGCCATCCCACCGATAACCATAAGCTTCTCAAATCTAATGGTTATGTTTTAAACCCAATCCTTCTCATACTTACTCTCACTGATGAATCGGGTAACTGACCAATCATCGATTACAATAACGGCATCATCTGTCCCGTGATTTTATCCATCTCTGTTTGAGAAGCTTATAACTCAATTCAGCCGCAATACTAGTGAGAGAAATGGATATCAATGTGATTAATGACACCAACATTTCAAACATTCACATATTCATAAAATAATTTACAGATTAATAAAAATACTCAGTATAGAAATTTGCTTACCACCTAACTTTCATCACCATGTTTGTAAATTACTGTAGAACCTCTTTAAAAATGCTACCTCTTGCAAGATCATAGTTTGTGAAGTGCAATATATACATGAGGTCGAACTTGTGATCAATCCTTGAGAACACTTCAGCAACACTAAACAGTTATGAATATATAATACCCACAGTTAGTCGCTTTATTTCAAATATAGAAATGAATTGATCAAATTGATGATTGACCCTCATATCATTCAGAAATAAAAATAGAGCATGAAGAATGTAGAAAACATGAAATAAGAAAAAAATTCATTCTCATCCAAGCTTAACCTCTATAGTAGGGACCAAGATTAATAAAATACTCACGTGGTTGTTTCTGATGCTAGGAATCCATTGATTCGTGGTTGTTTTCTTTTGAATACCATCTCTCCATGCCTTCTATATTTGTAACACAGTTCCTATCTGTTTAGAATAAAATAAATTCACAACTACCACAAAACACTTGTATTGACATAAAAGGAATGGAATAATGAGTTGATTAAATTATGAATATAAATGGACAAGTGATTAAACAAAACACATTCCAAGTTTGCAAGGTATCACTTATGTTATCGCAAATTGTAATCATAAATTTCAAATGAAAGAAAAATTCTATTTCTCAAATAAAAATAATGGGTGGAACCTATTAGTGTGATTATCCTATAAGAGTCATTAACTATACTGCATTACTATTTCCAAAACATTTATAGAAAGAAATGATGGGAGATAAAAAAATCAAGTTTTTAGAACTTTATATACTATTTTAGATAACCCCAAGTTTAGATCTACAAAAAATAGTGAAGTAGATGAAATATTCATATCAAGAATGCGAAAAGAGATGTTAGAGAAAGTATCCTGAATTACTTCCGGCCCAAGTAGTTTGTTGTCCCCCACCTCCAACCAACATGCTGGGGAACGACAAGGTCTACCGTACAACGCCTCAAATGGAGCCATGCTAATGGTGAACTGGTAGGAGTTATTGTAAGCAAACTCCACCAGTGGAAGATACTGCTCCCATCCACCCCCGAAGTCAATGATGCACATTCGCAACATGTCCTCTAACATCTGATTTGTACGCTCAGTTTGCCCATCGGTCTGCGGATGATAGGTCGTACTCAACCGCAATTCCGTGCCCATGGCCTCCTGAAAACTCTCCCAAAACCGTGAAAAAAATATCTTGTCTCTGTCGGACACGATATTTAGGGGCACACCGTGAAGTCTCACTATTTCTGCAATAAAGAGCTGGGCATACTGTCCCGTAGTGTAGTCGGTCCTTACGGGTAGAAAATGAGCGACTTTGGTCAACCTATCCACAATTACCCAAATGGAGTCGTGACCTCTCTGTGACGTAGGCAACCCCATGATAAAGTCCATGGAGATGCTCTCCCACATCCACTTCAGGACCTCTAATGGCTGTAGAAGTCCTGCCGGTCTCTGATGGTCCACTTTTACCAGCTGACAAGTGGCGCGTTTAGAAACAAACACGACAATATCTCTCTTCATCCCGCTCCACTAATACTGACGTCTCATGTCCTGGTACATTTTGTCCCCACCGGGATGTACCGCAAACCGTGAGTTGTATGAATCCGCCATCACCTCGTGTCGCAATTCCTCCCCTTCCAGAACTACCAGTCTCCCATTGAAGCGTAATCCCCCGTCTGAGCTAACGGTATAGGACTCGGCTCCCTTTGTTAATAATCGAACTATCTGCTCCTGACAGAACGAGTCATCTGCTTGTGCCTTTACCACTCTCATGATAATCTGCGGTGTAACAGTCATCACAGACATGAATGATCGGGCCACTGCATACTGGTGTCCCAACTCCTTCCACTTTGCCTTCCACACCCCTGCCACTTCATCCACTGGCCTATGACTCAACGCGTCTGCTACCACGTTAGCCTTCCTTGGGTGATATTGGATATCAAACCGATAGTCCTTCACAAACTCAAGACACCTCCGTTGCTGCATATTCAACTCCTTCTGCGTGAATAGGTACTGTAGGGACTTGTGGTCTGTGAACAATTGAAACTTCTCCCCCAAAAGGTAATGTCTCCAAATCTGAAGGGCAAATACAACTGTCGCTAACTCCAAATCATGAGTAGGGTAATTCTTCTCATGAGGCTTAATCTTACGGGAAGCATAAGCTATGGCCTGACTCTCCTGCTGTAGTACACCTCCAAGTCCTTGTAAGGACGCATCGGTGTAAACAAGATACTCAACTCCCGGTCTCGGCAATGCTAACACAGGTGATGAGGTTAACTTGTCCTTCAACTCATCGAATGCCAACTGACAAGCATCACTCCAAATGAACGACACACCTTTACGAGTCAGATGTGTCATCGGACCCGCTATCTTAGAGAAACCCCGAATAAACCTCCTTTAGTATCCAGTAAGCCCAAGAAACTACGGATCTCAGTCGGTGTCGTGGGCTATCCCCAGTCCCTCACCGCGGATACCTTCCCCGGATCAACAGATATCCCCCGGTCGGAAATAATATGCCCCAAAAATTGAACCTCCTTCAGCCAAAACCCACAATTCTCATACTTTGCATACAGCTCGTTCTGACGTAGCGTCTGCAAAACCTACCTCAAATGCTCGGCGTGCTCCTCCTCTGTCTGGGAGTAAACCAGAATGTCATCAATGAAGACAATGACGAAATGGTCCAAGAACTCTCTGAACACCCTATTCATCAAGTACATAAACATGGCTGGAGCGTTGGTCAAGCCAAAAGGCATAACCCGAAACTCGTAGGAACCATATCTCGTTAAGAAAGCAGTCTTCGAGACATCCTCTTCCCTGATACGCAACTGATGGTATCCCGATCGCAAATCAATCTTTGAGAAGAAAGAAGCTCCTCTCAACTGGTCGAATAAGTCATTGATTCGGGGCAACGGATACTTATTCCGTATCGTGACCTTATTCAACTCCCGGTAATCCACACACAACCTCAATGATCCATCCCTCTTCTTTACGAACAACACAGGGGAACCCCACGGTGAGTACTCCTTCGAATAAACCCCTGACCCAACAACTGCTCAATCTGATCCCGTAACTCTCTCATCTCAGCTGGAGCCATACGGTAAGGTGCGCAGTAAATAGGCCGAGTGCCTGGCGTTAAATAAATCACAAACTCTATCTCTCTACTCGGAGATAATCCAGGTATATCCTGAAATACATCGGCAAACTCTCGAACAACCGGAATCGAATCAAGTGGTATCACCACTTCCTTAGAGGTATCCTCCTCTATGTAGTACAAATGAGTGGACGATCCTCCCTCAGGGCGAGGCATCGCCACTAAAAACATCTCTTTCCCGGGAATGGAAAAGATAATACTCCTACTAAAACAGTCAATCATGGCTCGATATGCTACTAGCCAATCCATACCAATAATGGCATCATACTCGGTCATCTCTAACACTAACATGTCAGCGGGTAAAGTAAACCTCCCGATCTCTATACCCACACCTCTACATATAAGCGAAATCATGGAATCCCTACCCAATGGTGACTCTACACAAGTAGCGGTGCTCTCTGTGGTGTCTAATAACCCAATGGTGCGTGAAAATCTCATAGCAATAAAATAGTGTGTAGCCCCCGTGTCAAATAAAATGCACCCCATAGTCCCTTGAATAGAGAACATACCCTCAATGGCTGGTGGATCCTGTGGGGCTGTGACCTGCTGGAGCTGATACACTCTCCCATACTGGAGATGTCCCTGCTGAACTGGGACTGCAGGAATGGGTGGTAATGCTACCATTTGTGGTGCTGGGAGGGCGGCAGGAAACATAGGCCTCTGGGGCTCGTGTTGAGCACCCTGCTGCTGCTGCTGTGGGGCCTTGCCCTTATCAGGATACTCCTGACGTTTGTGGCCAATCTTACCACAAATGAAACACTTACCCTGGAAGTTTCCCTCTCGCTGTCCCTGCTGACCACGGCCCTGGTGACCGTTACCATTTCTGCCCTGGCCTTGCTGGCCCTGGTGAAACTGCTGCTATTGACCATTTTGACCCTGCTAGCCCTGATGGCCGTTCAGACCCTGATGGCCCTGCCTAAAACCTCCCTGTCCATGTCTGAAACCCCCTGATCGGAATCTCTTAGAATCCCCATGCTGGGAACCCTGATCACCCTGCCTATATTGACCCTGAGCTGATTGTGCCCCGCTGGCACCATTTCCCCCTATCCTACCCTGATGGATGGACTCTCCTGATCGCTTCCCCTCTGTCAAGTGAAAGCGGTGGTATTGGCAATGGAGCAGTGCAGCGTTAACCACATCAGAATAAGTGGACAACGATAGATTCCCCAACAAGTGCTGACGGATCCTCCAAGTCAACCCGTCTGTAAACTTCTGAATCGTTTTCCCTTATGTCGGTATCTCATCCGGTACAATGTCCAGTAAGTTAGTGAATTCGGCCTCATTTCGGCCACAGTCTTACCCTCCTGTCTAAGGTTCATCAACTTCCTCCTCATTTCCGTATGAATAGCTGACGAAAAATATTTGCGGTCGAACCGCACCCAAAACTCCTGTATAGAGAGAGTATCTCTCTCCTCTGCGGTGGTAATAGACTCCCACCACTGCAATGAAGAACCTACTAGCTTGAAAGTAGCTAGTATCTGCTTCTGAACATTGGTGCACTCATACATCCTCAGGTGCCTTAGAATATCCTTCCTCCACTGACTAGATACCATAACATCAGAGCTACCTGCGAACTCCGGAGGGTGTGCTTTCTGAAAGCATCTCGAACACGTTCCCAAGCAGACGGGAATGCATGTGCCTGAACTGGCACGGCTAATAGCGCCTGGGGTGGTGCCTTCCGTACAACAGCAAGAGCGACATTTATCGCTTGGGCTACAATGGCTGCAACCTCGGCGACATTCATGGTGCCCGGTACTAGAGCTGGCAGTGGCTCGGGATGTGCATCCCTAGGAACTCGCTGCGCACGTCACGGAGGCATCTGAAATGAGAATAAAGTCTATAAGTTCGCAGTTATAAACTTAAAACAGCTGAAGAGCAAAGCATACATAAAAGAATACAACAGTCCTAAAATATAGGGCTCTACATCAAAGAAAGATCAGCGGAAACATAATAAGCCGTACAGATCCTAAAGGACACTAGAACCTGATGCTCTGATTCCACCTGTGACACCCCGACTAATTAAATACCGGGTATCTACTCCTTTATTAAATCAATAAAAAATGCCAAGTTGGTCCAGTTAATAGCATCACTGTCGAAAACATTTTTAATGATTACTAACCACCTAGTATTTAAAAAGTGAGTTGTCAAATTTTAAATTAAATCTGATTAACATGAAATAAATGAAATATAGGAATGTAACACAACCATTCACGATAAAGTCCAACTATAGTGAATCAACAAATAAATATGAGTCTAGAGGAAATACTCCTCAAAACAATCCCAATATGAAAAGAAATAAAACAAGTCTGCATCCTGAATTAATTACAAACCAAAAGTCTGAATAACTGAAAGAAATGAAATTTCTCTAAGAGAAATGGGCGACATGCCCTACAACTGATGAAATCTGAATATAGAGTCAAGGCAAATGAAGCGTCTACTAGCAAGGCCCTGTAACTTCCACAACAGCTACAACTCGTCACCTGAATGGAAATACTATGCATGGTGTCCTTGTGGCTGGGCACCTAAAAAGGTTTTTTACGAAAAAAAATATATTGGAAAGCAAACGGGTCAGAGCCCGAAAGTGGAGAGTATTTTAAAAACAGCAAGTGCTTTAATAACATTTAAAACAATGAATGCAAAATACATGTTAGGACGTACTCTCATATGAAATACTTACCTCTCGTCTAACTGTGCACTCCTAACGTTCCTTTACCCATTCATGTGTTAGTTATCTCTAACTAGACCGTCATGAGTTCTAACACAACTACTCGATTCACAATATGAATTCCCGAGGTTATCACTTAATTAGATAGCTTTACTTGAACTCGGATTCTCAATTATTAGCATTTCCGTTTACAGGAGGTTATCCCCTTATTTATCTTCTCAAGGAGTTACAATAAATTATTCTCATAATTAAACATAACAATTCCTTTTCATTTAACCGTATATTGTTCACATCATAAATATACAATATAAGAACCCCGAGGCTAAGCTGTGGTGCACACATACTCTGCTATGCATCCCGGTACATCACGTACATAAGGATTACATATTCTGAATCTCTCAAGAATTGTTAGAATAAGCACAACACACAAAAATGGAGGCGAACATAATTCAACATATCCATGTGTCACGTACATACCTACGCTCCATAGTCAGCTGAATTAATAACTCACAATTAAGTCATTCCCTTGAACTATGTCCTCTAGGTACCAAACTAAATCCGGGCACACAAGGATTAGATGGCCCTAAGCGAACGTAAACCTCCCGTGATAGCATGTACGGTAGGTATGTCATACACAAAAATTATATACTAAGCATTCACACATCTTAGATGCCTCATTATTAATAAAGGTACATTATACATCCTTATACCATTATTCCAATTTTATACATTTTAAGTCTTCCGATAATATAAAATGTAGACTGTCGACACATCTCACGTCATAGTTTCTTGTACTTAAAACCTATCTCAAATGGACTATTAAGTTTCCTATTATTCCCATATATAACATTATTATTCTTAAGGTCCTTACTTCTGCCCCAAACCTCATTTCACCAAATTATTCAAATTTACTCTTTTAACTCTAACATTATCTCACTCATCGGATTTCATTAGATTTTAGAATAATTCCTCAATTTGAATTCTAATTAAGGTCCAAATTTTATAACCATACCTACTGGTCTTCCTTAAGTCTAAGGATATCCATAAAGTCTCCAATAATAATTTCTAAGGTTTAACATCATTAAAATTTAACTAGGAAAATTTTACTCTTTTCGGAAGGTCGATCGATCGACCATGAACCTCGATCGATCGATGGTGGTCGATCGATCGATCGCACCAGGTAGGCTACGGACTGCTTCGTTTTGCAGTCCTCAAAACGTCCCAAAACTCCATTATAAAGCATGAAACTCTAATATAACGTTATAATATCATCATACAACCATCCTAAAACATTGTTAACGTTCTAAAACCAATAATTCATCAACCAAGGGCTTTGTTTGGATCAAAACTTCATCAAGAACCTTAGTTTTCTATTTCTTTCAAAAACATTAATAAATCTCTTCTTAAATCCGGTTTTAGATCATCAAGGGTTATATTTTGAATTCATAATTCGTCCAGAATGTTTCTACATGCAATACCTAACACAGTTCATAGTTTTAATCTTCAAATTCATGGGTCTATATCAATCTTCCAAGATAAATTCGATAATTTCCCTAAACATGGAAAAGCATAACATTGAATCAATTGTAATTAAATCACTTGCCTCTAATCTTTCTCTGAATTTGATGTTGAATATTGAAGGTTGAATTGTTCTCTCTCTCTCTCTCTCTCTCTCTCTACAGAATTCTCTTTTCTCTCTCTCTCTACAAGTTCTTCTCTAAAGATGATGACAATGGAGGTTTAGAGGTTGCCTTAGGAACTTCTTTTCTATTTCTTCCAATAACTCCCGTAGCCCATTAAGTCAATTAGTGTAGTTAGTGGGTTTGGTGGATAAAGAATAAGTCAGATTTTATTTCTAATTTTCGTGGGTTTTAATTCCCAAATTTTTGAAATTACCAAAATGCCCTTTTAATTTACCGGTATGGCCCAATAATTCCCCGGGACCCAAACTTAACACCCGGCTAGTGTTTTCTGACTATTTTGACCCTTCCGGACACGTTGGCGCACTCAAAATGACCATACGATTAATAGAAATAAAATTCACTTTTTAATTAAATAATTACTTTCCTGACGCGACTGTCACACGCGTCTTAACAAAATTTCCCAAATTGCCGTATATTAATCTTACGACTAATTCAATATTTCCAATATTCATATATTGCCATATATACACATTATAATCAAATACCAACTCACATCTCGTTAGTATTTTATCCGAATTAATTCTTAATTAATTCACATTTAATATAATTAATTCCATAAATAAATATCGATAAAAATGCGGGGTATTACAGATGGGAGGCAAAAAATTGAGTTTTCGTACAACATCTGCTAATTCATCGAACTCTAGAATGTAGAAACAAAATATAGCTCAAGTGATCTACCAAAAAAGAAGAAAAAAAGTAAACATAAGGTGATAACTAAAGCATGTAAATTTCCATAATAGAGTATAACAAAATTGATATTAATTTTGTTTCAATGTCATGCCAAATATATCATTTGGTTTAAGATTGATGTTTATGAGATTAAGGTTTAAGATTGATGGTTGTGAGATTGTGAGCAGTGGCAGAGGAACCTTCCAAGTTCAATAAGATAACAATACTTAACTGTCATAAAAAAATTAGGCATGAATTGTGGAAAAACCGAAATCTGATTCAAGGGTTTTTGAATAGTTCGGCTATTATGAAGAGTGAGTGATTGGGAGTTAAATTGATAGGGGGAAAAAATAATGGAGAAAGAAAAAAACCATAACAGACCTAAGATACAAAAATAGTGAGTGATCCATAGCGTTATGTTGTTTTTCCTCAAGTTTAATTACATTTGAATTTATAGATCTCAACACATTAAAAAAACTGAATCATAAATCACCGATAATTTGTACCTCATTCCATATCATAGGGTGAAGACATTCATTGCATTGATTAACATTGTTCACCTAAATCAGCCATCATTATATCCTTCACGTATAATAGATCAAGACGATTAGATGATATTAACAATGATAAGCCTAAAAATAGTTCATCCAATGTCTAAGTTTATGTCATATATGCGATTAAATGCACAAAAAAGGTGTCTAGGTGGAAAAGGATTACAAAAATACTTCAGGTGGCTGAAAAGTATTACAAAATCAACACCAATTCATATCAGCTCATTTAATACACATTACATTGGCAAAAAAATATTTAAAAGGGAAATATTCTCAATATTAAAGTATCATATGTAAATCTCAGCGACCCTTTACAAAAAATTAATCAAGAAACTCCATCCTAAAAAATAAATTCCAAGGAGTTAGATTAAACCAATAGCTTATGCACTTTGATGATCTGTACTGATTAGGTGCAACCAATTTTTTCTGTTCCTAGTAAAAATTCTATTAAAACATTTAGACCAAGTAGTATAAAACAAATAGTCCCGAGTAAAGAGGTATCAATACTCAATATGAACAAATAGAAGCTTCATGCAAACTTTATATTCATTTAGACCAAGCAATACAAAATAGTTTCACAACTATCCGTACATAGAAATTAGGAAAGCAATTTAATATAATAATTACACCATTAAAGAAAATGGGAGTGCGGGCAGAGATCTACAAAATAGGGCATGCGGGTGGTGATGGAGTGCAAGTGCGGGTGGAACACCTACTTCAAATACTATGTAAACTAATGATGTTGACAGATATCGAGGTTCATGAATGGTCTTGCAAATATAAATAAAATTAAAATAGTTGAAGCTAAACAAGATGCCTTAGCATTAAATTTTAATCAAACATTACCCAATAGCCATTCCCTGATAAAAATGACATATCTACTATTTTAAAACACAAACTCAGGAGTACGTTCACCATGTTGGTAATTGAGAGAAGCAAAACAATAATAAAAATGATTGTAAGAATTTTCCTAGTAACTTCAAAAAAGGTAAGAAACCAATGGTTTAAATGAAACTAAATATTTTGTATACTATAATTAGCAAGTCAAAAAATTCAGTGGAGTATTGAACTACCAACATAGTGAAAAATACCATAAATAATGACAGTAAGGGAAAATAAGATCCCAACTAACCTAAAATTACATGTCAAGAACAATATCATGCTTAAAAAAATCAATTTAGTTTTTCTATAATGGTCAAAAAATCTCTAAAAATAAAAATGAAACTAAGTTTGTCTTTATACTTGAAAACAATATACATCTAAATATTCAAAAAAATATCAAATGACCCAACGTACTATATCATTTGTTAACTATAACGGAGAACTAAATTGTTCAAATAGTTTATATGAATAAGCATGACTTAGTGATTAGGCACATATTCTTCACATTTATCCCCTTAATTTTGGTATTTTTATGATCCCGTGTAGTGTAAATATCTTGGATTTGTCTCATATTTATGCTACTAACCTCTTTTGGCAAGTATTTCGTGTTTTGTATATTTTTCATGCATTTTACAGGTATTTCATGCAAGTTAGTGCGAAGGAGAACTCAAGACAGTGAAAGAAACCAAGAAATGGGGAGTTAAAGGGAATTTTCATAATTTTACATATATATTCCGGTGGTGGGGAAAGCTAGAGAGTTTAAGAGCTCTAAATTACAAGAGCATTGGAAAAAAATGACACCCCAATCCGATCTACGGTGAAGAAGTTATGCCCATTTAAATTTGGAGGCAGAAAGTCTAAAGTTGAAATTAATTCTGGAAGCTGAAGGGACAACTCTTAAAATTTCTTGTTTAATTCGTTTTAATTAGTTGTAAAATGTGGAGAGGCATGGTAAGAGTCTCATTTAGGTATATTAAAAGGGAAAAACGTGGAGAGGCATGGGAAGAGTCATTTTTTGGTGTATAAAAGGCCAAGCCCTACATCCTTCCAAGGGAGTGGAATTTGAGAGAGTATTTTTAGTTTTTCTTTAGAGTAGATAATTTCATCTTCTTAGAGAAACCCCTAGTTTGTAAGTTTGAAAAAGAAGATTTTTTCTGGATTCAAGTTCATCTCTTTTTCCTATTGCTGAATACAAGTATCAATTTTTCATTCTCTTATTTCTTCTCAATTTTATTTTTAATTCTCAATTATTTAGCAAATTGTTAACAATGTTTGTTAGATCCATAATTCCATGTATGAATTTGTTTTCTAGTAAAACCATGTCTAGTTAAGTTTTCAAGGGTTGGGGTACATGAACTCATTCCGAGGTGAATTACTCAAGTAGAAAATAGAGGGTAAATTGAATATTGACCAAATCGTGTATGGAAATTATACAAACATAGCCGATCTTTTAATCTCTCTTGCCCTAGGTACTTGGGATGTTTAAGAAGACTATGCATGTATAATTGTATATTCACCGCTTTGTATTTACCTTTGATTTCATATGATGAGGGCTAGTTCCTCATATATGTAATGCTTAGGATTTATAAAGATTGGATTTAGTAAAATTTTCAATTTACAATTCTAGTATTATATATGGTAATTTACTAAGGTTTGAGGGATTGTACTCCACCCTATTTTCTCTCATTTTCAAATCTAAATTCTTTACAAATCTTAGTGACTTTGTGCACATTCTATTTCATCACCAATTGTAAATTTGAACTCATCAATCATCTTTTTCTTTTCTTTTATTTTAACATCAACTTTTGGATAAAACTACCTTACCTTTGTCGTCACGTTCACACATCCTAATTCCCTGTGGATTCGATACCCAGACTCGCCACTATACTCCTTAAGAAGTGTAGTTACAAGTTTAGTTTTTTTTTGTATTGAGGTTGGAAGACGATATAAATGACTAGCGTATTACACAGACGCTCGATTTTTCCCCTCGATCAAAATGGCTCCATTGCCGGGGAGTGTTTGTTATAGATTATAATTGACTTACTACTTCGTAAAAAAAATTAAATAAATAAATAAATAAAAAAGAAAAATGTGTGTCACGTTTTTGAATTTCTCACTTTGAAATGTCTTATTTTAACTCTTTTGGTGGCTTTAATTGTTATGCTAATAGTGAGGACGAGAATGAACTCACGATTTATGAACGTTGGATCAATATCACTGAAGATGATTCTCAAAAATACAAGCCTAGTGCTAAGGAAATCCAAATTTATCAAAATCAATTGCTTGAAGAAGAAAGACTTGAAAAAGAATATCGAGAAAAAAATCGTTATTGGGAGCAAGAGTTAGATGCATTATTTTAACCCAATGAGGATTTTTCTTCCGATAGTTTTGAAGATGAAGTAAGTTTTCAACCAAATGAGGAATTCGAGGTGCTAGAACCAAGGAAGCCTACTTTGGAAGAACTCTTGCTTGTTATAAAAAATCAATCTGATGACCTTGTTTCTACCGAGTTGAAAATTGCAACAACTTGCAAGGAGTTGAATGATTATTTGGACAACCTAGAGAAGGTCGAGACTTGCGCTTCACCTAATACTTTTGAGAATGAAATCATTGAGAGTGATCCAAGTTCTTTTGAATGTCAACCTCTTATAAATATTTCAAAACCTATTGAGGTTGAATATCATTTGTCTCCTTGTGTCCCCACTATTATCGAACCATTAAATCCATCACAAGAATTAGGTGAATGTATTATGGGCCATACACTTAGACATGTCACTCCACCAGATCCAACTAAAAATTTGGGGAGAGAAGATTTTGAGGACAAGCACTCTATGCTTAAATTATTTTCCAAGATGGACTCTTTATGTTTGTGTGATCCGCTTCCCATACCACTTGAAAAATCTTTAGGAAGTGATTCTATTTTTCTTGGATCCCAATGGTACTTGTCCCCATGTGCACTCAAATCCCTCATTATCCCCCTAAATTTTTTAATTGGTGATGGTTCATTTTTTAAACTTTGCACATCCTTCCGTTTTTCAAACGGAATTCTTATTTTTTGGGCGGCATGCTTTCTAGTGAGGGCACACCATTAATCCCTCAAAGTCAAACTGTATTTTGGGTGGACCCTCAAATTTTTTGACTTTTAGTGTATGATTTATTAGTCATTCCAATTTTTGGTTGTAAATAGTTAGTTTTTTTTTTCTTTTTCTCTTTTATTATAGTCTAGTTTCAATAGTTAGAGTTTTTGTTATTATTTTTGCTATGCTTGGTTCTAACGTGTTTTGTAGATTCAATGGACTCGTACTCATCGGGGATCGCTCCATTTAGGTAATATCTTTCTTTCCCTCTCTTTATGTTGTGTTCTTGATTCACATTGAGGACAATGCAACATTTAAGTTAGGGGGTGTGGGATATTCTTCCCGTTTATTGTTTAGATAGATTCATTGATTCGATCACATGTTCTTTCCAAGTGTGTTTTTTCAGAAAATTTCACAAATTTCAAAAAAAAAAAAAGTTGTAAAAACTAAAAATATTTTTCTTCAAAATAAATTAAAAATTGGAATTTAAATTTTTCAAAAATATCACCTTTATTCTATTTTAAGTCTCAAATTGTTAACAATCAATATGCACTAATCCAAAATCGACCGAAGATGGAAATTGAAAGAAAATTGACGACTTAACGAATAAGTGTGGAGATTGATCAAACCCGGTGTTGATGTAAAAAATTAGATCGCTCTAATTATTCAATCACAGATAAATAAAATGAGACAAAGAATTTTAAAGTGGTTCAGCCTTATATGAATGGCCTACGTCCACTGTTATGTTATTGCTGAGTGTTTGGGAATTCTCGAGTACAAGTTCTCTCCAGAAAATCATCGTCCCCCAGAATGAGGGTAATACAAGGTATTTATAGCCCTTAGGCTGTACATGAAAGGGTTGATACATTAAATGATATACATATGAAAGGGTAATACATTTAATGCAGCGTGTGCGTCAAGATGATAAACATTCAATGAATAGTTGAACTGTTGATTATCTGGCAATTAATGATACGGCCGAGATGCAGCTCGGACCGCCTTAGTTGCTCGTTGCTCAGGAGTTCCTCGGAGCGCTAGAGTACCTCGGAGTACTAAAGTTCCTCGATGTATCCTCGTTGCTCGGAGAGAACATGAGTTGGTCGGGGAAATGAACTTCCTCGTTGCTATTGTGCCACGTAGATTGACACGTGTCTTCGTATTATTCGTCCATATCAGCATATTAATTTTGGTATCAACAGAAGCCCCCAATGTTTCATATTTCGAACTTTGAGGAGTATGGAACATTCTTTCTCGGTATATGGCGATATTAAATGATTTTCCTGGGTTTTAGGAGACTTTTCTTCATATTTGAATTATCTTCCAAATTCGCAGAATCCGCCTTTTCGAATTTTTATGAGTGCTTCGATCTTCATGCATTTTTGTCCTTTTAGCCGCCGGTGGCGTATTAGTTTCTTTTGTGTAATCATTTCCTTCGCAGCTTCCTAAGGTAAAGTATTTAAACTTCTTCGGTAACCATACCGTCTTCTACCTTTTCCCATTTTCTGCATTCAAGCTTTCTGTTCTCTCTCTCTCTCTTTTGCGTTCATCTTTTCCTTCGCTAGTTGTCAGCTCTTCCTTTGTTGTTGGCCAGGATGGAATTGCTATCTGCCAATGATACAAAACTGATGCAGCAATGTCACGAATACTATAAGGCTTGTCACACAGAGCTAAGTGTATCAGAAATTGTTGACATCCTTGGCCATGATTCTTCAGAACAGGCAATTGAGGCTTATCAGTACTTGAAAGCTTTACTTGATCGAGCTGTGGCCAATAATGTGGCCTACTATGAATTGATCGAGGAGCTTCACTGTTCCTTAGAAGATCTTCAGAATCAGCACAATGAATCAACTGCCTTGTTGCACAAGGAATATGAGACTAGGTATCAACAGCTTTCCTCTGAGACAGGTCACAAGAAGATCATCGTTGGGTATGATGTTAGGGAGAGAACCCTAAAAGGTGAAGTTGAGGCCTGCAGACAGATCGCCGAGCTGCTGGAACATGAGAACAACAATTTGCAAAAAAAGTTGGCACAATATGAGTCTGCAGCTTCATCCTCTACTGCCTTGGTACCAGTCACTGATGAAGGATTCTCATTCTTAGAGGTTGAAAACGCCAAATTAAGGCAAGAATTGGATACGTTAAGAAAGTATGGTGTTTCTACTACTTCTCGGGGACGAGGAAGAGGGTCTCGTGGGCGAGGAAGATCTATTCAAAATGTTGTCGAGGAGCAAAGTTCTCCACCTGCTCGGAGTCGATCAAGAGTTCTCAGCCGTAATGTTGAAGAAGCTCTCACTCAGTCTACTTTGGAAACTCAAGCGTTCCAATTGAATGCAAAAGATCATGCTTTGTCTGAAATGTCCAAGAAAAACCTATCTTTGGAAGATCAACTTACTGCAACGAAGTCTGCCTTGAATAATAAAGATGTTTTTACCAGGAGCCTTCACGAGCAACTAGAGAGAATAACATTCCAATTCCACAAACAACCTCGTGAGTTTTGGATGGCAGGCTACAATGAAGCCCTTTGTCACTTGGATGCTCGCCTTGAAAATGCCAATAATGAAGGTTATAAACAGGGATGGTTGAACGCACTGGGTGTGTTAAAGCTAGAGCAGGGCCATTATTTATGGGATTATCATGCTCCTGGGCTACTAGACTTGCCTGTACTGCCTTATAAACTGGACATGGAATGGATCCCAGCTCGTGCTATTCCTCGGAGCTTAATTTTAAAATATCTTGGTGACTATAGTCTTCATTCTCAGATTGAATTATCTCGTCCCGAGCATCTCTTGGATAATCCTTTAGTAATGCATGTCAGAATGTTGAGGGACATGAATTTTATCAATTTTCCCCAAACATTAGATGACCCTCCCGCTAGCGAGGAACCTGTATCGAAGGCTGAGAGAAAAAACCAATAGAATAGGATTTTTAATGTAATAGTTAGCAAACATATGTAACTTGTAATTTATTTTGAATTTTAATGAAAGACTATTATTTTCTGTTTGCAAATCTATATTGTTATTCTTTTGTACTTGCCAAACACTTTTACATCTGTGCATATGTATCTGTTAAAAATATAGCAATTTTGTGCTGTTCATCAACCAACTTACTAATAAACAGTTACAAGTATCAAAAATATTACTCGATCACTTAATAATAAAGTGATGAGTATAAAAATTTTAAAATTTTTCCAACCAACTAAGGTTGTTAAATTGTACTCGTCGACCAAGTATAATTAGTGAGAGTTTTCATAAAATGTGTCCGACCAACCAGGTTGATGGATCCTCCTCGTCAATAAGTTCTCCTCGTTGACCAACTACAGTTAGTGGGTTTTTATCCCCGACCAACTATACTTGTCTCAATTTGGAATATTTTGTATTTTCTGGAATGGTTTTACCTTCTGACCAACTTGTTGGCATATTTTGTTTCTTAACTAGCCAAAATTGGCATTTTTAAGAATATTGTTCTTACCCTTTTACCATCCAAAGTTGGTCGTGGGTTTGAACTATTAGGTTCTTTCGAACTATCAGGTTCTTTCGAACTATCTTGTCCACAAGCTCTTTTACCAACCGAAGTTGATCACGCAAGTGTACGCCTCCTAACCAAAGGAGTATAATTTGTTCTTGCTATTTTACCAACCGAAGTTGATCACGCTCGAACTATCAGGTTCTTTCTAACTATGGTTCTTTCGAACTATTAGGTTCTTTCGAACTATCTTGTCCACAAGATCTTTTACCAACCGAAGTTGATCACGCAAGTGTACGCCTCCTAACCAAAGGAGTATAATTTGTTCTCGCTATTTTACCAACCGAAGTTCATCACGCTCGAACTATCAGGTTCTTTCGAACTATGGTTCTTTCGAACTATCAGGTTCTTTCGAACTATCAGGTTCTTTCGAACTATCTTGTCCACAAGCTCTTTTACCAACCGAAGTTGATCACGCAAGTGTATGCCTCCTAACCAAAGGAGTATAATTTGTTCTCACTATTTTACTGACCGAAGTTGATCACGCTCGAACTATCAGTGTAGTGTATCACACTAGTATTTCGAACTATCAGAATTTTCCTTTTATTACAAGTTGTTCTCGCTATTATTCGTCCATATCGGCAGCAGCTTGATATTGCTCTATGTGAAGAACAGGATCTGTCTTTCCATCATATTTGGGGGTCACCACAGGTGCTTTGAACTTTGATGGTGTAGGAAAATTCACAATGGCCTGTACAAAAGGGGTTCCTCGAATAAAAGTTCGTTGTAGGGGATTCTTTGCCTTGGCCATTTCTCCCAATTTATCCTCCAACCGTTGGAGAGATCCTTTCCACGCTTCATTTCCTTCCTCGGGCCTATTGGTTCGAGCAATTGATCGTTCTGAGGTAGCTTCTTGAGATCTATCTTGACGATCTGCTGGTCGTGATTGTGCTGATCCTTCTCTTAGATCTGATGGTTGTCGAAAACTCCTCGACATGATCTTAGGTGGACTCCTATTTCTCCTAAGGCCTAATCGACTGAAAGGAGACACCCTACTCAGTCTTTCTAAGGCACTAGGTCTTTCTGGAGAGAGGGTGATATGTTGATCAGTATCTGTAGCCCTTATTGACGAAGTTCGCCCAGGTTGATAAGAGAAATCATCAGACTCCTCATTACGACGTGACTCAGTACCTCTGGATCGTGAAGAAAGTAAATACGTTTGCCTCTGTCCGCTTTGCTGTCCTGAACGTGCAGGTGTATTGCCATGGAGGGTTTGTATGAGTTGCCTTATTGTGTCTTGCATGGCGGTTTGTCCTTGAGCCAGATTCATCATAATCCCGGCTAGATCTGGAGGTGCAGAGGGATTCGGAGGATTTCCAGTATTTCCAGCTATTCGATTGCTAGATTCTGGATTATCCGCCATTGATGATGAACGATTTTTGGTGAAAAACGATAGTAACAATCGTTCCCACAGACGGCGCCAATCTGTTGATGTAAAAAATTAGATCGCTCTAATTATTCAATCACAGATAAATAAAATGAGACAAAGAATTTTAAAGTGGTTCAGCCTTATATGAATGGCCTACGTCCACTATTATGTTATTGCTGAGTGTTTGGGACTTCTCGAGTACAAGTTCTCTCCAGAAAATCACCGTCCCCCAGAATGAGGGTAATACAAGGTATTTATAGCCCTTAGGCTGTACATGAAAGGGTTGATACATTAAATGATATACATATGAAAGGGTAATACATTTCATGCAGCGTGTGCGTCAAGATGATAAACATTCAATGAATAGTTGAACTATTGATTATCTGGCAATTAATGATACGACCGAGATGCAGCTCGGACCGCCTTAGTTGCTCGTTGCTCAGGAGTTCCTCGGAGCGCTAGAGTACCTCGAAGTACTAAAGTTCCTCGATGTATCCTCGTTGCTCGGAGAGAACATGAGTTGGTCGGGGAAATGAACTTCCTCGTTGCTATTGTGCCACGTAGATTGACACGTGTCTTCGTATTATTCGTCCATATCAGCATATTAATTTTGGTATCAACACCCGATGAGATTTTGAGTCTTTCAATTTTTTGTGAGTTTTTAAATCAATTTGAGTTATGATTAACTCAAAGTTCTTTTCAGCATTTTAATAAGTCGTTGATGATCTCAATCCTTTATTTTGATCGGTTATGGGAAATGTGTGAAATGTTGTCTTGAAATTCATGCTAAATATACCTCTAAACTTAATTAATCTCGAGATGCATATTGAAGCATAAATTATTTAGACCAATTTTCAAACACATTGATGTAAAAATGAGTGCATAAATAGGAAGACATGGAATGAAAATTTAACCAAATAATTTTTTGACCAAAATCTCTCAAAACTACATAAATGGATGAATCTCAAGAGATATACTTGAAAACCAGCAAATGGGATGAAGGATCAAGCTACACCCCACAAAAAATCCAAGCTTTTAATAAGAAATGAGCTAAAAAATGGTGGGCAACGATCGCAGTATAGAGAGAAGACTAAGTGCAGAGATAAGGTAAAAACGGTGAATATGAGAGTTGTAAAAACCTAAAGTACGGATTTTAACCTTGTTCAAATAAAAAATCGTTCTCATTCGAATGAGAAACCCTACTCGTTGGAACGCAAAAGCAGATCGTTCGAATGCAATTCAGTTTTGTTGGAAGGATCTTTGAACGAATATCAAACAAGCCAAATCAGTGGGGGGGGGGGGGGGGGGGTCATCCGATGTTCGTTTGAAGTCTAGTTCGAATGAGAACCAAAACTCGTTCGAACAAAGACACCATCTCGTTCGAATAACGCACCCAAATCTCGAAACGTCCTCTCAAACTAATGAAAAATTGACCCAAAAAGGTAAACCTTGAGAAACATCAACCTAACACAAACCAAAAAATTAAAAAACAATTCTAAAACATAAGAGTTAGATGGTAATATGGTATCTATGTGACCAAACATGGAATAGAGTGAATGGGCATGAATTAAAATATATGAATCATGACCCAAACACTTAAATACGTTCAAGAAGTTTTAATTGATCGCACAATATTATCAACACTATGAATTAGACTCATGTGGAAATAATAAATTGAACTTAATGTATAAAACATTCATAATGCACACAATTCTAGATTTTGATGATTCTACCAATCAATAGCATTATGACACGTCTGTTAAACCTAGAATTCATTGTGCAAACCCATTATTATTCAACTAAACTCCATCAAGATTAACAATCCTAGAATTGAGTAAATGACTAGACTCCTTAAACTCTAGAATGTCTTTTTCATTGCCTCCATCAAACCACAAAGACTATCTCTCTCTCCCTAAACATACTCTATCTTATCTAGGAGAATCTTCTAACGTTTCGTAAGACTCTCAATTAATGCATTATTATCATTTCCTATGGCACGTTCTTCCAACCTAGCTTCCAACTTCAAGTTATCCTTCTTCACCGTCATAATTTCGCATATAATTCACAGAAGGCAACTTACAACTCACTTTCCTCCACTTCTTCATCTTCACTCACACCACCCTCAGTCATTTGAAATTCACTAACTATGGCCTCTAAAGTGTCATGAAACGAATAAATTCATGGAAAAAAATATCTTCGTTGCTCACACAAGTAGATATTAATGCGGTAAAGTTGTGTTCATTAGAGGAATATTTTCTTTCTTTTGGATCACTATCACTAAGGGTGGAATTATAAGCTATCGGTTTCTTTCCCTCCTTCCTTAGTATAATTGGACACTCAATTACCCTATGACCATAACCCTCATAACAAGAACACCTTTCCAAGTCATCGTTCTTAACATTCTCTCTACGATTCTTAGGGAAGCGATCGACCTTGTGGTTCTTTTCTTTCTCATACCTTTTGGCATCTTTTGATTGATTTCGGAAGTTGAAAAATTTCTTGAACTTCTTTGCCAACATGGCCATATTTTTGGATTCAATTTCTGACTCATCATTCGAAACTATTATTTCCTCCTTTCGGGCTTTCAAAGCAATGCCATTTTCTTTCTTCATCACATTCTTGGAGGTAAACAAGTCAAGCTCATAAGTTTGAAAGTCACCTTCAAGATCTTCTAGTTTTGCCCAGTCAAGTAACCCCAAAGAATATAAAATATTCACTTTTGGGTTAAATATGTGAGGCAACGACCTTAAGATTTTCATTATCACTCGATTGTTGGGTATTTTCTCTCCTATGTTAAACGACAAATTGGATATATCGGACAATATAGCAATAAAATCATCAAATGTCTCACTCACTTACATCTTAATCGTCTCAAACTAGGTGGTGAGGTTTTGGTGTTTGGAAGCCTTAACTATGTTGGTTCCTTCATGGGAGAGTTTTAGTATATCCCAAGCCTCTTTAAATGTCTCACATGTTATAATACGATGGAATTTCTCCGGGGAGACAGAACAGAAAAGTGCATTCAAACCTTTTGCATTATATTGCACTAGTTTATGCTCACCATCAGTCCACGACTCAATAGGTTTTAAGTGTGTTACCTCTCCATCTCTCATGATTGGTGGTGTCCACCCCTTAACTACAGCTAACCACACACGTTTATCTATAGCCTTAAGTTCTGACCTCATATGCATTTTTCAGTAAGTGCAATTAGTCCCATCAAACATGTTCTAAAACCAACAAACCATCAAAGATTCATGCATAAAGATAGGGGATCACACATGGAGTAATTTATTGTTCTAGTTATGATACCAATTTCAAGAAGCCCCTAAGCAGCGTTCTTTAGATAGAGAAAGTATTTTTAAATTTTCTCAATTTTATCTGAGCACCAATAAATTTATCTTGAGAAAAAAAATTATTTATAAAATTCTATCTTCTTAATCATATCGCATGCATCTATGGTGATTAAGAACATAAAGTAAATAAATCAAACACGTCACAAGACGCCGATGCACGATGAAACCATTAAGGGAAATAACCTTAGATGAGCAGGCCAGACAATCCATTATGATACAGATTTATTTATGAGTTGAAAGGACTTAGTTAATGATGTTACCATCCACAAACCTTGACGCTCTTCTAATCTTCAACAACTCCTCCACTGCAGCAACACAAGAATCCACCCACGTAAGTATCCACAACACATGATTCCACATGAGCCTCGGTATCCACCGATGCAGCCTTGAAACCATATATGAATCGGAAGACGAAATCCACTCTTTCTTTATCTTTTTCTCAATCAACACGTATGAAGTCCACTACATGGAAACAATTGTTCAAATAGGAAGGAAAATTCTAGGTGGCCAAATCAATATCTGTATAGCTTAAGAATGATGCGATTTAGATCTTGAAAACTAAGCATGTTTGTAGTTTGTAGGAATTTTTGTAAATAAGTGTAGAAGCATTTTTTTACATAAGTTCTTGTTAATTATGATTGAAGGCATTCTTAAATACAAAAACAAAAATTTCAAGGTAGTGTCTCGTTCAAACGAAAAACTTGACTCATTTGAACGAGAATGTTAACTCATTTAAACAAAACTCCATTTCGTTTGAACAAGATCTCAATATCATTTTAAACAGTATGGAATTATTATCTAATGAGTCAAAACAATATTCCCTCGATCGCTGCTCATTTGAGAAAAAAAAAATGAACATGGTTTCAAATGAAAAGGTCCTTTCATTTGAACGATATTCCCATCTCGTTTGAATGACTTTGGCAAAAAACTGAAATATTTTTAAGTTCAAAACAACCTCATTTTTAAATCAAATAAAATAAGAATATTTCAGAAAATATTTTAAAAAATAAAATATCAAAATTATTTTATAAAGTCCCAAAATATTTTAAGCATAAAATACATCCTTAAATAATATCCGAGATCTAGAACTTCATTAGCATTCATACCTGAGATATCTATGATAAATCCAATTTTGTGAAGACAAAGTAGGCACTAAACACGATACGATGTCATCTTCAAAGCTTTTTTGCAACATCTTCAACATAATAAATAATAGGCTTTGTGGGATCGAAACTCAATGACAAACCTACGACTCAAACAGTTTTGTTCAAAATTATGCAAATTACAAATAAATTAAATCTATTGAAAATTTCCCCTTACAAAAGTGGAATAACACGTTGTTTTGATTAAACGAACGGACTAAGTAACCACCGGCTAAAACTAGGATGTGTGAGGATATCTTATAATTGAAAATATTTAGTAAAAGGTTTGGCTTATGTATAAACAAGTGGGTTTTTCAATCTTGAAAGAAGAACATACTCGAGAAAAAGTAATATTTGGGAATTGATTTGTCAAATCTTTCTTGAGTATATAAGTCTTTCTTTTAAGGATTCAATAACGAATTTAAAAGAATGAAAATCAAACAAGAGAAGAACAAAGAAATATGATGAATATGTTTTCTTCTTAAAAGCTCTATCTCTTAAATCAACAATGAATAAGATGACTTGCAAGAATATATATAATACTTGTGTATGAATATACATGGTTACACACTCAAATGAAGCACTTTTATTGGCTAAAAACAATCTTTGTTAGCTACAAATAAAGATTATGTCTAGACACAACTTCTAATGAAATCTTAGTCAAAAGAGAAAAATAAGAGAATCCAAGCACATACTGCAGGCAGCTTTGATGTAGAGATGGATTTTCTAACTAACATGAAGGGGCAACGAACTATATTCCGGATCAAATCAAATATTTTGAACTACGGATACTAAAGGTTGCGAACAGTGGGATTGGACCTTCACTAACATAAAGCCCATTTTTCTGAAGCAAACCACCAATGAAGAAGATCACAAGTTATTTTTTACTTTTACACCGAATTAATTTCCATGTGGACGCGACTAGTAAAGTATAATTTCACTGACACAAAGTCCTATTTCACTATAGTAAACCATAGGCGAGCAAGGTCGTGTCTGGAAACAAAAATTGCCCTATTTTTCTATTTTTCACAAAACAAGGAATTTTAACATGTTAAAGCAAGTACAAGTAAAATTCCAAATGTAATAATGCAAGAAAACACAAGTTCTTGTATTGAAACAATATAACATCTTTGGATTTGGATATCTTGAGTTAAATGATGACAAGGTTATGAAGACAGATTTTCCAACTATGAAAAGCATTTTATGTAAGGGTGAATCTAAGTCTGCTAGAAAAATACCATTATCCTAAGTGATTAAATAGGCGAAAAGGCCATGCATGATCCGGTACGAGTTTGATGAAGCTTTATGGAGACCTCTAGGACTAGACAAAAAATGTGTTTTGTAGTATAGAATAAAATAATTCAAAATTTTGTGGCACACATGAGTATATTATAGTCTTACATCTTCAGCTATATCAATAACCATTCATGTACAAACAACACGCCTTTGAGACAATGGGTAGGATATCTAGGGTCTTAAAAAATAAAGGAATTTATCCCTAATGTTAGAAATAATGTCATTAGCCACACATACGAACTGTTATTACACTTTTATATATAATAAAAAAAATTCCAAAATAATCACAGATTCCCCTTAGGGCTTAAACATGCCATTATCTTCTTCCCTCTTACAAGAAGATATTCTCCTCATACATGAGAAGAGGCTTCTACAACCATCCTTGATCATCGGGATACTACACCCTAAAATAATGAATGTGTTATTGGTTGCATCCACATGTCATAAGGAATTTTCTCATTTAAGAGAGGGAACACGCCAATTACTGCAAATGAAAAGCATAATGCTATTTATTCTCTTGTTTTATGTATCCTCCCAAGGTAACTTCGGTTGGAAAGAAAACTACTTAATAACATAAACCTTCATGTGTTAGAGGTTCTATGTATATATGTATAAATATTCTTCCCATTGTTGTATACTTCATCTTAACTCCATGCATATTGTGGAGTTTATAATTGTTCGTTTCCTAATTCGTAGCTTCGATCTCATAATTTATAGTAAAGGGTTTAGCATCGCAAAACTCCAATAAAATAAACCATAGTGACCTTACAACTATATTAAACTTATTTTTCTACCCACCTTTAGTGATAATACCAACACATCATAGTGATACATAAATTAAAATGTAAAGCCCAATTAGGGATCACTTGGAAGCAAGAAAACTTTTTGAATGCCTAATTAAAGAGCCAAAAATATCATAACATATATTAGAAGATCTTACCTGACAATATCTTTGAACCATGATTGCCAAAGTACTCAGTTTAGTACGATTAATTTAAAATAATGTTTACTTCGTTTGCTAAAATCAACTCTGCACAACTAAAGGAATGATTGTTGATGGACCCACTGTACATCCCATAACACCACATTGTGCCTCTAAAATATTTTAACTAGACCAATAACAATTATAAAACCATCCATATGATCGTTAGCGCATTCCCCTCTTTAAGTAGCAAGGGACGAGTCAGTTTGGGAAATTTATCCCAAAGTCCATATCTCCTTGCTCTACGATGTCACCAAGCAAAAGAAGTACATTGAGACCTTAGAATAAAACTTACGCAATCCAAAATACTTTTATTAGATGAGAGACATTTATAGGCTTTATCTATACCTAAAAGGTAGGATTTTCTAAACCTTCAAAATGTCCAATATCAAGAAAGTTACTAGTTTGGTCATTCCCATAATACATCTCTCCATATGAATATGGTATATTAAAGTTGGAGAGGATGGAAACAATGTCATGGACCAAGTTCCCCAATAGAACAAATTTTGAGGAACACTTAAATGGTTCATATCCATCATGGATGTCCTCTTATAAACATTGTACGATGTATAAGAAGATTTATATGCGATACATATATTACGCACTAAGAAACTAACAATGGTATAGGGACATTTTCTTTCCCATTAAAGGAGCAAAGGAACACGAATGACAGGACATCCTGTATAGGAAGAAAATTCATCATTTTACAAAGAAACCTTTTACCAATATTCTAGGAGAAAAATAAGAACTAACACATCATGCGCTTCAAAGATATAATGCATGCATGTGTGACAACCCGTAAAATCCATAAATAAATTGATCATGTATACTATAAAAATCACGAGAGAAAAAAATTATTAGTAACATTCTAATCATGAATTAGCTAACAATTGATAAAGACAATACTAAAAGATAAACAATTGATTAATTTGAAACATCTCGAATACCATCCAAATAACCAAATGAAAAGTACTCCCACTTTGTATTATAATAATCTAAAAAAATATGTATCTCATATAATTTTTTGACTCTAGAGAACTAAAATAAATACAACTATATGAAAGCTAGAATATAACAGTGTAGAGGAATGTAAATGAGCTGCAATGCTCAACACATACATCCTAGGAATGAAAAATATAACTTGTGATGGAAAAAATCCTCCAACAACTGGCTCAAGTCTGAGATAACGGTTGCGACCTAAGACCTATAAAAATAATTCAACAGAGAGGACTAAACCTTGCAATTCCAGTGCTTAAGAATATAACTACATTTGGGCCTCAATAATAATAATAATAACACATCTTCCTCCCATATTATGTCAATTATAAGTTATTCAAGTTACCCCCACTCAAATAACCTAAATAATTGTGCGGTTCTAATTCCAAATTGGAATGAGGCCCATGTGATATAATTTCATTTTTGAAGTAAGTATTCACTACTTTAACAGTCTTAAGTTTTCCTGTTGTATTGAGAATATCTTATTCTAGGATAATCTCTTACATTAACAGAATATCACTTAATAAACATCATTCTCTTACATTAATAATTTCAACTTAGGATTTTGAATGTATATCTCCCATGTATCATTATTTAATATTATCTAATCAGAATTCAATATATACGTCTCTAGTATATTCTATAATATGATTCCCGAGACATAATCTCAAGTGTTTATATATCTTGTATAATCATCTATAATATAATAATCTAAATATACTACTAATGCAAGAATCACATCACATAGAATATATGAAAGTACACTCAACTCATCACAAATCATATGGGCTATGGTTAAGCCTAAAAATAAAAGTGTGAAGCCCTATCCATAATTCCTTCATAGATTGCTTATGCACTAATAGCCATATAAATAATACATCCCAACCCTATAATCTCAAAACAAAAATAACAACAATGATAAGTCACTTTGACATCACATCAAAATTATGGTCCTCATACCCAAGGCTATACGAGGGGATCAAGTCCCATTGTACTCACTCGAAAGACGGGTACCTCAGCACATAGAATCGACGTAAATTGTACAAGGTAGATCATGTGTATATCATGAGGAATACCAAGCACGATCAATGTTGTATGGCCACCATTAAATCCATATTAGTAGGTCATGCACAAAGCGCACACATGCATGGTATGATTACACGCAAGTCAATAAAATCAACACAAGCTTTACTCTATTGGGTTAAGCACATAATCTCTTTTCTTACTAGTTATTACATATATTTAACTTAAACTATTTATGTAATTCTAGCCTGAACTTCTGAGGATCTAATATCTAGGTATCGTCTCACACCAACGAAATCTAATGATCATTCTAAAATAATAACTCATCTACTAAATGGGTTATGCTTATATTCTTAACTATTATAGAATCTACATAATCTCTCCACATTAACTAATATTACAAATTGTCTTGAATACTAAGGTCTTTAAACTAGCTATTTATCCTCAAACCCACTGCCCGTATATTCATAATAATTGGTTAAACCCAAGCAGAGCCTAAATCAAATGTTGGACCAAAACAACCCTTACTAAACTAATCCGAACATCCCATAGGGTTGTATCCATCTGGGCCTAGGCCATATCGATCCGATCCGGCCCAAGTCCTCTTTCTCTATCAAGTTTATTGTTTTTGCGTTCATAACTAAAAACTTAAAATCTAACAATCTATATAACACAAAATTGACCATTTTCCTCCCTAACTAAATATCATATAATTCTTGCCAATACGTTTCTATAAATTTTGGAGTATCACAAGCTCAATTAAACATCTGATCTTAAAAACATAAAAAAAAAACCTTAAGTTTATGTTATATTCATGAAAGATCCAATTAACCTATGAATTTTCATTAATTGACATGATTACATTAAGGGTTTTACAGATTAAAGCGAGTATAAATTACATATAAAGATATCTAAGTTCGATTACACTGATTCAATGCTTCATTTGTTGATTTTCGCTCAACGTTACATAAATTATTTATTACAAAATTATGGGTCTTCATTAATAGTCTTAATTATAAACTAAGGTTTGATTATAATTGAAATTAGATTTATAATGTTATCTTTGAAGATTCCAACACATTATTATCATTCTAACACAAATCTAATTATATTTTTAAACAAAGTAAAATTGCATTGGATTGATTGAAGAATCAATCCCAAAATTTCCCCAATTCTTCAAGACAAAACACGAATTCTTGAGGCCAAGGTTTCCTCCTCATCTTCCTTAGTAGTCATATCACTCCCAAATGAGTTATGATAATTAATTTACTTAATAGGTTACATTAAAATAGCTAATCCCGAAATTAGGCTTAAGCCCTAAACTACCCTCTATAAAAAATGCCCGAAACAAGCTCATAATGGTCTAAAACTTGGCTCAAATCATATAATAAACTAACTAACTAAAATTACACTATAATAAGCTCGAACCAGAATTTCTAATCAAGTCACTAACCTACTCTAAGGTTAATATGTTTTACAAATCAATCTTTTTAGTTAGTTAATTAAAAATCTTATTAAATTAATTAATTAGCAAATTTGTGTTCCTTAAGTGCAATTCTTAATTATTAATTAATTAGAGTGGGACTTAGTATTATAAAAACCTACTTTACAATCGATGGTATCAAATGTCGTTAGAATAATTCCAAGAAGTAGACCTCTAACACCTAGCCCTTGACCATTCCATAGCTGCCCCATAATACTAATTAACTTTATTATTTATCTTAATGATTTATTATGAGTTCACCAAAACCTATTTAACAATTTAATCCAATCATCACGTAACTCAATTACGCAATGCAACACATGTAACATCTCAAAGTCACAACTCAATCTACTAAATAATATCTTTTAAGTCCAACTTCTAAAATAATAAAATAACGTACCTTATGTCATATGAAAATATCAATTCATTAATATCCGATAATTAATATAACAATTAATTAGCAACTATAAAAATATGGGGTATTACATTATGGGTCAAAATGGAGGAGTAATTCTCACTTAATAAATACCATGGTCAATATAAATTAAAACAAGCAATAAATTCAGTTCGTAGGGTTAATAAAGCTTTAATATTTTCCCCTTTTTATCAATGTTGTATCTACTCCGATTAAATCTCCCTAAGTGGATGTATTAGAAAGAAAGGAAATCCTTACTCTTGGCTCAAAGATCTTATAATGGATATCTCACTCCTCTCTATTTAAATCCTCTCATCAATCCTTTATCGGCTTATCACTTTAGAGACATGAGTCTATTAGGCATACCAGTGATTATTGCTACATCTTTAGGGCTTCTATAAAAAATCTCATCAACGAACGATTTATTTATACAATAGGGCCTCTTAATGAAATAATCAACAACAACCAATTGTCTTAGCATGGGAATAAATAAAACATGATATAATATAATGAAGAAAATTGTAATCCTTTTAGACTCATGAAAAACATAATCCTCCACCAAAGAAACATATTTTTTGTTGGGATATAATGGTATTACCCTCAATGTACTCATTGACCTAATTATCAGGAAACCATTTACATAACTAGGAAAAACACTTATCACCCCCTCAAATATTGTAATAGAAGGGACTCGATTGACATCTTGTTGAGTACCTTTAATAATATACAGATCATGATCGTTATCTTGTCCACAACCATCTCAAAATGCAATACCTTTATTCATAATGGCCACTGTCCAAGTTAACTTAACGTAGTATTACTCACCATGTTATCTCTCAAAGAATAGCAACAATATCCATTAGACTTCACCATGGACATGATTCTAGAACTTGAGGCCTATGAGATAAAAGGCACAATAATCTTCATCCAGATAGCTACCACACCTATAAGTGGAGAAACTCCTGGGTTGTGGAGATTGGATTATAAATGATAAAAAATTGAATCTCTAAAGTTAGTAAAAAAAATTCACTTATCATCTATAAAAATGAATTTGAAACCACCATAATATTCCATGCCTTAGGAATAACCTTACCTAGGAATCAATACCCCGTTTCTCAAGAACCT
The DNA here is from genome assembly GCA_949130495.1 of Sambucus nigra. NCBI lineage: Eukaryota > Viridiplantae > Streptophyta > Magnoliopsida > Dipsacales > Adoxaceae > Sambucus > Sambucus nigra. The sequence continues at coordinate 72,005,431 of OX422216.1, forward strand.
CAAATACGATCCAACTTAATGGACCCCTATTTCAGATCTTACATAAAGACACTTTAATTAGTGGATACTAAGGAGGGATATATAAACATAACTAATGATCATCTCATTTAAAAAGGGACGATTATAACACAATAGACAAAAAACAAAGATAAAACCCTAATTTTTTAGATTTAAGTCATGGTACAACCTGTGCCCGTTGGAGGCACACATTATCGGCACAACCATAAAGATTGTTATTGGTTTTGATTGAAATATCCACTAAATATATCATTTTCTACCATAGATGTTTGATACAATAAAAATGTTTAACAAGTTATTTGAGGTAACTCCACCACAATTTTCTACTATGATATAAGTTCAGATGATGATCAAACCAACATAATATACTTAAAACCGATTCAAAATAATTTTATCTAATAAACGTAGAGTAAGAAATTATGTTGGAATGTCTCTAATAACTTTTAGCAATATAGGCACAACTTTTTGATCCTCGACCTTGATGGACAACGACAACACAATATTTTCGTCACTTGCTCCGTGACTCCTCAAACACTGATACATTTAGACAGGAGTACAATGAGCACACAATATACACCAGAGGGGAATACGCTGGGTTTAAATATAAAAATCTCCGTATTACTAACTTTCCAAGAGTTAATATCTCTGTTGATGTAAAAAATTAGATTATCCCTAATTAATCAATCACAGATAAAATGAATAAATAAGACAAAGGATTTTTAAAGTGGTTCATCCTTGTGAGAATCGCCTACGTCGACTATTTTGTATTGCTGATTGTTTATTTGGAATCTCGATAATGGGTTTTCCAAGAGATCCCAAAGTCCCCTTCTAATGAGGAGGTTACAATGTATTTATAGCCTTGAGGCTGTACATATGAACAGATATTGCACTGTTATCCAGTAGACATATACATATGTACGATAATAATGAGCATTTAATGCACAGTTGTCTTTTTTATTATCTTGATTTGGATGCTCTACACGCTTAGTAGCTCGGACCGCTTGAGCTTCTCGGAGCTATGAGTTTCTCGTTGAAAGTATTCGTATTTTCCACGTGGGTGACACGAGTCTTCAGGTGATTGTTCCATGTCAACAGACTAAATTTTGTATGAACATAATCCCCCAATGTTTCACAGTTTGAGGTTGAAGAAAAGTGTGGAATATTCTTCTTGAAAACTGCTTAGATTATTGGTTTTTATGGATTTTAGGAAAATTTTCGTTGTGTATAACTCCTTTTTGAGCGCATAGTATCAGGCTTCATACATATTTTGAATTTTCATGACCAATTCGATATTTGTGCCCTTTTTTCTTTTAGCCGCTGGAAATGCAAACGTCTTCCCTTGTAATCATTGCCTTTCTCTATTCTCGAGGTAAAGTATTTAAGCGCGATAAAAATCCTATCGTTTTTCACTTTTCAAATCTGTATCTTTGAACTCTTCATTTTCTCTCTCTCTTGTGCCTTCGTTCTTTCCATCGTTCATTGTCAACTGATCTCTCTTTTTCTGTAAGATTTTCTTCCCTCTCCTTTATTTACTTTGTTCATCATGGTTTATCATGTTGAATCGCTGGACAAATTTCGGTCTGAATTTTCAATCCCTTCGTGGGTTATTTTGGAAGAACTTTCTGAACCTTCTGATTATTTTTCTTTGGCTAAGGGGCATTGGTTCCCAAGTCTTTTTGTAGACGAATGTGGCTTTTCTTTCCCGCCAAATCCCTTGTGTTTGGAGTTTTGCCAGTATTTGGATATTATACCTGCAAGAGTAGCTCCAAATACATGGAGGATAGTTAATGGCATACATAGGTTAAATAAACTTCATGGGAATCGATTAGGGATTCCAGAGATTATGTATTGCTATAGATGGGTTACCAGTGACAGTACTTTTTATTTAAAAACTAGTTTTTTGAATAGAGCGTTAGTTCTCAATCTTCCTGATGTCAATAGGGATTATTTTGATCATGGGGTTGTGATGAAAAATTGGCAACACCCTCCATTAAATGGAGATGATGTATACCAAGGTCCCAGGTGTCCACTTTATGGCAATGGGATAGGTTGTTTTTATTTTTGAAATCTTATTTTCTTTGTATTTGATAAAATGCATCACTAACATTTGATTTTTGTTTATTACAGTTGATAGTAAAATAAAACCTCCAAAGGAAACTGATGTTAATATAAAGCACTTAAAACTTATCTAGAGCTTGCACCAATCTGTTGTTGAGCATCATATTAGATCTGCTTCTTACTTGTTTCAATATAAAAGAAACACTTCATCTTTCACTGCTCGTCCTCGTCTAGTGGTGGTTGAACTTGACCAAGTACCAGCCTCTGAGACTAGTGTGGAAGGTTCTTCTTTTGAATAAAATATTCCTATCACTGATCTGATAAAGAAGAGAAGAGCTCCTGCCTTTTTTGACCAGTCTGCCTCTGCCATTGTGGAGGCAAAAAAGAGTAAACAAGATGTCCCAGAAGAAGGGACAAGGATTATAGATGTACCCCCTCCCATTGCTGCTAAGGAAGCTGGCAAGAAGCCCCATGCGGCTCTGAGTAAGACTATTGATATATCTCCTTCGAGCGATGTTGTTGTCCTTTCACCAATAAAGACAACATCCTTAGTTAAAAATGTCCGTGCTCCTCTAAGGAGATCAAAAGGAAGTTCTTCTGAGAAACCTGTTGAACCTATCTTTTAACCTTCAAATGTTGAAGGTAGTGTTCTAATTCTTGTTGCTCCGAGCTCTGCTATGAGCTTGGTAAGATCCTGGACTGTTCCAGAATCTCAAGGTGTTGAAGACACCTTTTCTCCCGAGAAACTTACTACACTGGCTGCTCAACACATTTCTTCAGTAAGTATCTTTAGCTTGACCCCTTTATTTTTTAATACTATGTTCATGTATTGACTTAAAGTTATTTCTTTTTTCATCTGGTGACGTGTTTCAACAGCATTTTGACGAAGGATGAAGCTATAAGGGCTTCAATCTCCTCAGGTGGAGTAGAGGAAGCTTTTTCTGGGCTAACCCAATCTTTGAAAGACTCTCGTCAAAAGTACGAGTGAGATAAAGATGCTTGGGAGAAGCAATTAAAGTCTGTTGAAGCGGATCGAGATCAGGATGAAACTGTCTCCAAAGAGTTGGAAAGGAAATTAAAGGAGGTCGAGCAACATAATAGCGAGCTCGAGGTTAGACCTAAATCTACCGAGAAACATATGATAGAGGCACCAGAAAAATAAAATTATGTCGAGGAGCTTCTGAGAGAAAAGACCTCCTCTGAGAGAGTAAAAAGGAAAGCTACAGTTAAAAAATCTTTCAGTGTTGGTTGGGACAAAGGATGGAATAAAGGCATAGCTGTCATGTTTTCTCAATTGGAGTACAGCAGTGTCAAATATTTTAGGGATGGATGGGTAGCAGCCTTGAAGGAGTTGAAGGTTGTTGAGAATTCTGAATTATTTCAGTAATACACTCATGGCCCTCCTCCCTCTCTTGGAGAAGAATAAGAGGATGAAGATGCTTCAGATGAATCATCTATGATGACTGGAGATCAGGTTCCTTTTGTTTCTGTTGTTCATCTTTCCGAGCAACTCCAACCAGCCATAACATCTGCCGAGCAGCTACCCTTACTTTTCGAGCAACCAACCCTTTCCTCCAAACCTTCTGAGGAAGTCGTAGGAAACAAGGAGAAGGTGTAAAGTTGTTTGGGTTTTTATTTTTTTGTTTCCTCGAATGTAACTTTGAACTATGTATCTCCTCTTATGATGAATAAAAATTTGAACTTTGGTTATTCGTCTTGAATTTCTCTTTTACTCGCTCTGTGTACATCATTATTGAATCTTTTTTATTTCTTCTTTTTTCTAGTTTATAGCCAGGATGGAGCTCTTATCATCTCATGATACAGATTTGATGAAGAAATGTAATGAATATTTTAAAGCTGGTCATGGAGATCTTAATGAGGCCCAGATAATTGACATCCTTGGATCAGGTGCTTCTGACCGAGCAGTTGAAGCTTATCAATATTTGAAGTGCTTACTTGATCGTGTTGTGTCCAACAATGTGGCCTACTATGAAATGATTGAAGATCTTTAAGGAACTATCGAGGAACTTCAACAATAATATAAAGAATCCACTACCCTCTTGCATTAAGGATACGAGAAAAAATATCAACAATTGAGTGCTGACAAAGGGTATGACAAATTCATCACTGCTCATGAGAAGAAAGAGAGTGTTCTTAAGCTTGAAATTGAAGAGCATAGGCATATCTCTAAGTTGTTGGAGCAGGAGAACATTAATTTACAAGAGGAGATAAAATAACTCAAATCCACTGCCTCTTCCTTAGGAGCCTTGGTCCCCATTCATGATGAAGGTTTTTCATTTTTGGAAGTAAAAAATGCTAACTTAAGGGATGAGTTAGAGACTTTGAAATGAGCTGGAACCTCCACATCTACCCATGGTCAAGCAAGATCTTCTCGTGGACGAGCAAGGGCAGGCCGGGTCACCATTGAAGAAATGAGAACTCAATCGGCTTTAAAGAATCAAGCTGTTCAGTTGATGGCGAAGAACCAAGCCTTGGCAGAAATGTCTAAGAACATTCTGAACTTTACCAAGCAACTCTCTAATAAGAATTCGGTTCTCAAAAGTAAAGAAATTCTTGTGAAGAAACTCCACGAGCAACTGGAAAGGTTAACTTATCAGTTTCACAAACAACCTAGAGAATTTTGGATCGCTGGGTATAATGAAGCTCTGTACCATCTTGATGCTAGGATACAGCCGTCAAATAATGAGGGGTACAAGTAGGGATGGTTGAACGCTATGTATGTTCTAAAATTGGAGCAAGGACACTACTTATGGGATTATTATGATCCTGGAGTGCTCGATTTGCTCGTGCCTCCTTTTAAGCTTGATATTAGTTGGATTCTTGCTCGCGCAATTCCTCAATGCCTGATTTCCAAGTATCTCGGTGATTACAGTCTTTATGCAAACTTTGAGATATCTCGTCTAGAACACTTGCTCTAGCGACTATCCTTAATGAATGTTAGAATGTTACGAGATTTAAACTTTATAAATTCCTCTTATTCCTTAGACGATCCTCCAGCTGGGGTAGAACCTATGTCAAAAGAAGAGGAAAGAAACCAATAGAATTGGATATTTGATGTAATGATGTGATAAATTAATCTCCATATCTTGTGTAATCTTCTTTACTTTAATGAAGAAAGAGTTTATCTTTTGCCATTTCATTTACTTTTAAATAATTTGTAGAGTGTCCTTAATATATGTATATATTATATTTATCACATATGTTGTTTGATTATAGTGACTTGTCACTCTTTGGGCCTAAGCAAATGGAATGATTTTAATCCCATGCTCCTGCTTAGTTGTAGTAATCTCGTATGGATTACCTTGTTGCCTAGACAGTGGATGCCCCAGGAGGTCATCCAACTTCTTGCCTAGTTTGGTACTAACCAATCGGAGTTGATTGTAATTGATTTATCGACCAACCGGAGTTGATTGTAATTGATTTACTGACCAATCGGAGTTGGTGATAAATAGTTCCCGACCAACCGGAGTTGGTGGTCATTTATTTACCGACTAACCGGAGTTGATGGTAATTGATTCCCGACTAACCGGAGTTGGTGGTAATTTATTTTCCGACCAATCGGAGTTGGTGGTAATTGATTCTCGACAAACCGGAGTTGGTGGTAATTTATTTGCCGACCAACCAAAGTTGGTGGTAATTGATTCCTGACCAACTGGAGTTGGTGGTAACTGATTCCTGACCAACCGGAGTTGGTGGTAATTTATTTACCGACCAACTGGAATTGGTGGTAATTGATTCCCGAACAACCAGAGTTGGTGGTAATTGATTTTCTGTGTTGCTCTGAATTTGGGTTGTGTTTCTCTGAATTTGGGTTTGTGGTTTGTGTAGTGTGTTGCACTAATACTCTGAAAAAAAAATTCAACAAAAAGAAATGGTGGTGAAATGTCACTTTATTCATTTTGAAAAAATTGCATTACATAGGAATTTTAACTACTGATAATACTTGCACAGATGCTCTGCATTCCATGCATTCTTGAATTCTTCTCCTTCCAAGGTTTCAATCCTATATGTCCCTGGACAAACAACTTTTGTCACTCTGTAGGGTCCATGCCAGTTGGCTTCCAATTTGTTATGCTTTTGGATCACTTTCTTCAGCACATAATCCCCTTCCTTCATATCACACTTCTTCACTCTTTTGTTAATGAATAAAGTTGTTCGTTGTTGATATGCTGCATTCATGATTGCTGCTTCTTCCCTAACTTCTTCGAGCATATCCAGATCTAATCTTCTCATCAAGTCACTAACAAGAGAATTGAAATTAAGCACCCTATGCATGGGTAGACCAAATTCAGCAGGTATGACAGCCTCACTCCTAAATGCCAGCATATATGGAGACTCTCCTGTCGTTGTTCGTGGTGTGGTACGATAAGCCCATAGCACGGAATCTAGCTCTTTAATCCAATTTCCTTTTGCATCATCTCGTCCTTTTTAAACCATTCAGTAGCATTCTGTTTGTCACCTCAGTTTGCCCACTGCTTTGGGGATGTCCTAGTGCAGAGTGGATATTTAGTACATTGGATTGCTGACAATACGCAGCAAACTCCTCGTTATCAAACTGGGTTCCTTGGTCAGTAATGAATGCATGTGGGAGACCATATCTGCAGATAATATTCTTCCAAATAAATTGATAGACTTTGTCGTATGTCATATCAATGAGAGGCTCAGCTTTCACCCATTTGGTAAAGTAATCCACAGCAACCACGAGGTATTTGAATCTTTCCTTGGTCATTGGAAGTGGTCCTACCAAGTCTATCCCCCACATGGCGAATGGCCAAGGGGACGTTATGGGTGTTAACAATGCTTGGGGAGTTCTTCGAATGGAAGAGAAGCATTGACATTTATCGCACTTCTTAGCATAAGCTACGCAATCAGCTCTCATCGTTGGCCAGTAATACCCCTGGGTTGTTATTCTCTGCAAAAGCGTCTGACCTGTTACATGGGCTCCACAAGACCCTTCATGAACCTCTTCGATCAAATCCTTCACTTCGGAGGGATGGATACATCTTTATAGACTTGCTATAACTCCTCGTCTATATAAAAAGCCACTGGTCAATACATAACGAACAACTTTAATCTTCAGTTTGTTGACTGCAAGTTTATCAGTTCGTAAAGACCCCTCTTCAATATAGGCCCTGGTGGGATCCATCTAAGATGGTCCCAAGTCGAGGGCAATGAAGTTCATCATCAGATCTTCGTATATTCTCCAAGCAGCCAGGATTTCTATTGGGATTATTCTTCGTAGCTCAGTGCGTGTGGCTGATGCTAACCGAGCTAGGGCGTCTACTCTTGCATTCTCTAATCTTGGTACTCTAATTAACTGAATTGCAGTAAAACTCGATACCACCTCCATTGATTTTGCATGATACTTGACCATTAATTCTCCTTTTGCTACATACACCCCCAGAATTTGATTTACGATTAACTGGGAATCACTGAATATAAAGACATGCTCTGCCTTCATGGTTTTAGCTAGATTAAAGCCCAAGATCATAGCTTTATATTCGGCCTTATTATTAAAATCTTTAAATTGAAAGCACAGAGCATACTCCATATCAATCTCATTCGGACTGTTTAAAACAATCCCTGATCCACTGCCTGTAGTGCACGAAGAGCTATCCACATACGAATTCCATATAAGTACTTCATTATCAAACTCTTGATCAGACAGAGTTCCTCGGTGGAATATTTGATGCTTCCTTTTGTCCTCCTCCGGCACTTCTCGCTGCTCATTGACTATCTTCTTTTGATCGTTCTCGACTGAAAGTTGGTCGGGGGTTAAATGTGGTGATCCAGTAACATCCACAGGTTTGTCTGTATTACACTCCTGTTGTTCTGGGGTATCAGAATGAGTAAATTCTGTGATAAAATCATCTACTGCTTACCCCTTGAGCGACAATCTAGGCTCATAAAATATGTCATATTCTCCAAGTTCTACTGCCCAGTACATCAATTTTCCTAATTTCTCTGATTTATGCAGATCTTGCCTTGATGGCATATCTGTATACACAACTATAGTATGAACTTGGAAGTATGGCCTCATCCTTCTGCTTGCTTTGATCAGCGCTAGTGCCAACTTCTCCAACCTTGGATATCTGATCTCTGCTCCTCCAAAGGCCTTGCTAGTGTAATAGATTGGTTTTTGCACTCCGTCCTCCAATCTTATTAATGCCAAGCTAACTTCATTCTTTGAAACTTCCAGATACAAGTATAATCTTTCTCCCATCACTGGTCTGGAAAACAATGGAGGTGTCCCTAAATATTTTTTCAATTCTTGAAAAGCCTCATCGCACTCATCATTCCACTCAAAAGTTTTTCGAAGTGTTTTGAAGAATGGGAGGCATCTGTTTGTTGCTCGTGACATAAATCTGTTAAGTGCTGTAACTCGCCCTGTGAGGCTTTGCACTTCCTTCTTCGTGGTTGGAGATCGTATCTCCAATAGAGCCTTGATGTTTTCAGGGTTCGCCTCAATTCCTCATTGGTTAACAATATATCCGATAAACATACCTTTTCGTACTCCCAATATGCATTTGGTGGGATTCAACTTCATTTGATATTTCTCTAGTTGATCAAAGGTCTGACTTAAGTTAACTAGATGATCGGCAGCTTTATTGCTCTTCGTCAGCATATCATCAACATAAACCTCCATGTTATGACTGATTTACTCTGCAAACACCTTGTTCATAAGCCGCTGATATGTTGCACCTGCATTTTGAAGTCCAAAAGGCATAACATTATAGCAATAAGTTCCCCTTGGGGTGATAAAAGAGGTACTTTCCCTGTCCTCAAGTTTCATTTTAATCTGGTTGTAACCAGAATAAGCATCCATGAAACTTAACAATTCGTGCCCCGAGGTAACATCCATTAGCTGATCAATTTGGGGCAAAGGAAAATGATCCTTTGGTCATGCCTTATTAAGATCGGTGAAGTCTACACACATCCTCCACTTGTTATTTTTCTTCTTTACCATCACCACATTTGCTAGCCAATCATAATATTTGACATCCTTAATAAAAAAGGCTTTTTGTAGTTTCTCTACTTCTTCTTATATAGCTTGGTTCTTTTCAGGACTGAACACCCTTCTTCGCTGCTTTACTGGCTTTACCTCCTTGTTCACATTGAGATCGTGGCACAGGAAATTCGGGTCTATTGCAGGCATATCTTCATGACTCCATGCAAAAGTCTGTTTTCTGTGCCTTAGAAATGCTATCAATTCCTTTTTTATCGATACATCTAGTGATGGACCGATTTGAGTTGTTCATTCTAGATGCTCGTCGTCCAGAATGATATTTTCGGTAGCCTCCATGACCTGGCCCTAGGGTCTAACATTTCAATCTCTACATCTTCTATTTCATCCACTTGATAGGTAGTAATCTTCTTGTATTCTTCACATTCCTCCTGTTCAGTAGATGAATAGTAGCATTCCCGAGATACTTTCTGGTCGCCTTTCACAACTCCCACTCGAAAATTGGTTGGGAATTTTAAACATTGATTTATAGTAGATGGTACTGCCTCAAACTTCTTCAGACCTACCCTTTCCGTGATGATATTGTAAGCTTATTGGACATTTCTATCCATTACAAAAAGCGTACTCTTTTTGTTCGACAAGTAGGCCATGTACCGATAAGCATATCCAACTTGATCGTCCCAAGTGGAAAAACCTTCTCGCCAGTAAAGCCATGGAGGGGCCTATGACATGGATCCAACTGGGCTAGCTTCAGATTCAAACTGTCAAACCATGGATAGAACATGATATCTGCCGAGCTACCATTATCCACCAGTATCGTGAAATCTCAACTTCCTTCATTCTCATCTTGATCACCAATGGGTCATCATAAGGATATAGTACACCTGCTAGGTCGTTCTTAGAGAAACCAATGACCAGCTTGTGTTTATTCACCTTCCTCAGGCAATCATCTTCAGCCAGATTTATTCGTTGAATGTACGAGCAAGCTTGAGCCTCATAGAGGTAAGCTTTTCTCTCCGTAGTTAGATCTCCACCTCCTACATCTCTACCTGTAATAACATTACATTCAAATGATCCGAAATGGATTGAAAATACCTCACATTTTGGATGCCTTGATCTTTTAGGGAGATCAGGGTCATCTTGGTCATCTTCTGGATCTTCTTCGTGACTTATCTTTTTGTCTTCTTTTGCTTGACGAGGAGACCTAGACCGTTGCCTTCCTCGGTCGCTGGTCTTTCCACCATTTTGGTGATCAACATACTTAGCTAGTTTTCCTCGTCTGATGAGTTATTCAATTTCATTCTGGAGAGCTATGCAACTTTTGGTCGTATAACCAAGATCTTTGTGGAATTCGCAATATTTGGTCTTATCCCTTCTGTTACGATCTGCCTTCATTTTCTCTGACCAGGCTAGATCCTCACTGTTCTTGATCTCCTCCAGAATGTGATTTATATCGACCTTCAAAGGAGTATAATTTCCAAATTTCCTCATCTGCTCTAGTGCTTGCTTTCCTTTTGACTGCCTGTTGCCACCATTGCTCTTCTGATCCTTCTTTTCAGTTTTACCATCTTCAACCTTGGTCTTCTTAGTGTCTGCATTCTTCTTCGCAGCCATGTCCTCCTCGGCATTCATGATTTTGGCTACTTTAGCCATCAATTCTTCCATGGTCCTAGGCGGATCTTTGGCTAAAGTGTAGTACAACTTATCTGGGAATAATACACTCATCAGAGCAACAATTGTTGTTTACTCCTCGTAATCAATTACATCAAGTTTCTCGTTATTAAAACGAGTAATATAGTCCCTGGTGCTTTCACCTACCTTCTTTCTAACTGTAATAGCTCGTAATTTTATTGATTTTTATTTAAGGGATTAATTAAATTAAAAGAGAATTAATTGGGAATTAATCCGGGTATAAATACTAGCGAGATGTGAGTTGGTATTTGATTATGATTTTAAAATTTAATATTTCTGAGTATGTATGGTATTACATGAGTATTGAAAATATTTAAATTGTCACGAGGCAGAAATACGACAATTTGGAAATTTAGTTGGGACGCGCGTGTCAGTCACGTCAGGGATGAAATTATTTAAATTAAAAAGTGAATTATATTTTTGTCAACCAAATGATCATTTTGAGTGCACCAACGTGTCCGGAAGGGTCGAAATAGTCAGAAAACATTAGCCGGGGGTTTAGTTTGGGTCCTGGGCATTTTTAGGCCAAACCGGCTACCTAGAGGGGTATTTTGGTAATTTTAAAAATTAGAGAATTAAAAGCATCAAAAATTGAATTTAATATTTATTATTTTAAAGGGGACACTAAGGCCATTACCAACAAAAAGCTTTAGAAGTGGGCTACGGGAGTTAGAGAGGAGTTACCATAGGGTTCCAAACCAAAAACACTCACCGCCATCAAATTGGAGAGGATTTGTGATCGGATAAAGGAGAGAATCAATCTCGAATAATCAACAACACATCTGAAGAACAAATATGAGGCAAGTGATTTAATATTTTTAAGTGCATTGAATATTTCTTCCATGTTTAGTGTAGAAACTATTTTGTCTTGAAAGTTTTGAGGAAAACTAATAAAATTGTTGGAGAAGCTCTAAATTTGGGATAGGATTTGCATGTAGAATGACGATGGACTAATTTAGTATTCGAAGACTTAAATGTGATGATTTAAAAACGGATTTATGATGAGTAATTGGGCACAATCAAATTCTGGGTTCATGTTCATAGGGTTTGGGGGTAATATTTGGGGATTTATGTTAATTACATGTTGATTTGGAGGATTTGACCCCAAAAATATGTTAAGAAACGACTTAAGAGGATTTAGAGAAGTTTAAGAACATTAAAATGTGATTGGGATGATCTTAGGGTGAATTTAGAGAAGAGAAAAATTGAGAAAAATGAATTGGAAAATTTCTGGGCGCAAACTTCCATCTCGTTAGAAGACCTGCCCAGGTTGTTCGAACGACCTCGTTCGAACGAGCTTCTAACGAGATGACAGTACCCCTTCTAACGAGTTGGTAGTTCGTTTGAAGTCATTCATTCGAACGACACTCGTTCGAACGAGACTTCTATCAAGTTGACAGAATGGCCTTTTAGGCCTGATTTTATTTCAAATGTCACGTAGACTTATTTAATGGAGTAATAACCTTCCTTTATTGACTAGTGAGTATATTTGGGAGATTGGAGTACGTTGAGGAGTAAAACTTAGAACCTTGTAGTAAATCGAATGACCCTTATGAATTAGGAAACGAGTGCCTAATTACGACGTTAGAAGAGTTGACAACTTTAATGTATATAAACCGGGGACTTATAAGTGTATGATATTAAATGATGATACAAGAATGAGAAGTATGCCTATATTAATATATTGAGATATCTAAGGTGTACGAATGCTTATTATATGTAGTTAACTGTGTATAACATACCTACCGTACTTGTTATCATGGGAGGTCGACGTTCGATCAGGGCCATCTAATCTTTGTGTGCCTACGGGGGGATTTAAATTGGTACCTCGAGGACATAGGTTAGAGAAGGACTTATTGAGAAGTTAATAAGTCTGATGATCATGGGAGCGTAGGTATATGCATGAACCATGTGATGTGAACTATGTTCGCCTCCATTATGTGTGATTGTTGTCATTTGAGAATGATTCCTGAGAGATTCGGAATGCATGGTCCTAATGTACGTGATGTATCGGGATTGGATAGCAGATTTTGTGGGCACCGCATCTTAGCCTCGGGGTGCTAGTAGTGTATATTTATGATGAGAATAATATACTTTAAATTGAAATGCACTGTCATGTATAAATGTGAGTATAAATAATAGTAACGTTTTCGTAAAGATAAAAATGGAAATCCTCTAGTAAGTAGTATTACTAATATGGGAAACCGAGAAGAAATGTAAGACACTCTGTTTAAATGAAGATGCCGGAATTAAATCGTGAATCGTATAGAAATGTTAGATTTTATATTAGACTAGTTAAGTATGGGAATAACTAGAATGGGTATGGGTTCGATATGAGTGCACAATTAGTTAAGAGGTGAGGAACTCATGTGAGTGCACACACTATCATGTACTTTATATTCACTGTTTAATGATATTAAACACTTGCTATTTTTAACTGTTTTCACAATCGGGCTCTGACTCGTTTGCTTTCAAATCTATTTTTGTAAAACCTTTTAGGTGCCCATCCACAAGGACACCAAACATAGGAGTTCCATTCTAGTGAAATATTTTAGCTGCTGTGGAAGTTACAGGACCTTGACAGTAGACGCCTCCATTTTCGATCTTGACTCTATATTATCATACTCTCTCATATGTTGGGCATGTCTCCCTATTTCCTTTTAGAGATACTTTATTTATTTAGTTATTCCAAATTTTGGGTTGTAATTAATTTAGTGATGCGGACTTGGTATTTGTTTATTTCAGTACTTGGATTGTTGCGAGGAGTATTCCTCCAGATTCATTATTACTTTATGGTTATTTTATTGTGACTATGATGTGTTGGTTATGTTAGCATTTCATAATCTACTTATTGCATGTTAATCGGATTTTATTAGAATTGACAACTCACTTTTAAATATTAAGTGGCTAGTAATTGTTAAAATGTATTTCGACAGTGATGCTATGAACTGAACTAACTTGGCATTTTGCATTAATTTAATAAAGGAGTAGCTACCCGATATTTAATTTGTCGGGGTGTCACAGGTGGTATCAGAGCATCAGGTTCTAGTGTCCTTAGGATCTGTACGACTTATTATGTTTCCGCTGAGCTTTCTTTGATGTAGAGCCCTATATTTTAGGATTGTTGTATTCTTTTGTGTATGTTTCGCTCTTCAGCTATTTTGAAATAATAACTGCGAACTTATAAGACTTTAATCTCATTTCATATGCCTCCACGACGTGCACAGTGAGTTCCTAGGGATGCTCAGCCCGAGCCATAGCCTGCACCAGTTCAGGCCACCATGAATGCCGTAGAGGTTGCTGCTATAGTAGCCCAAGCGGTAAATGCCGCCCTCATAGTTGTACATCAGGAACCACCTCAGACGCCGGTAGCCGTTCCAGTTTAGGCTCATGCATTCCCATCTGCTTGGGAACGCGTTCGTAATGCTTTTCAGAAAGCACACCCTCTAGATTTTGTAGGTAGCTCCGACGTTATTATGTCCAGTCAGTGGAGGAAGGACATTTAAAATCACTTAAGGATGTACGAGTGCAAGGATGTTCAGAAGAAGATACTGGCTACTTTTAAGCTAGTAGGATCAGCGTTGCAGTGGTGGGATTCCATTACCACCGCGGAGGAGAGAGATGCCCTTTCTATTCAGGAGTTCTGGGATCCGTTCGACCGTAAATATTTTCCATCAGTTGTTCACACTGAAATGAGGAGGAAGTTAATGAACCTCAAGTAGGAGGGTAAGACCATGGCCGAGTATGAGGCCGAATTCACTAATCTCTTGAACATTACACCTGATGAGATTCCGACTGAGGAGAAGAAGGTTCAGAAGTTCATGGATGGAGTGACTTGGAGGATCCGTCAGCACTTGTTGGGAAATATCTCGTTGGCCACTACTCTGATGTGGTTAACACAACACTTCTTCACTTCCAGGATCACCGCTTCCACATGTCTGAGAGTAAGAGATCAAGAGAGTCCAACCATCAGGGCAGGACATGAGGAAATGGTGCCAGCGGGGCACAATCTGCTCGGGGTCAGCACAAGCAGGGTGATTAGGGTTTCCAATAGGAGGATCCTAAGAAATTCAGATCTAGGGGTTTTAGGAATGGTCAGGGAGGTTTCAGACATGGTCATCAGGGTCAGAACGGCAATCAGGGCCAGTAGGGCCAGAATGGTCAGCAGCAACAGTTTCAGCTGGGCCAGTATGGTCAAGGTAGGAATGGTAACGACCATCAGGGTCGTGGGAAGCAGGGACAATGAGGCGGAAACTTCCTGGGGAAGTGCTTCATTTGTGGCAAGATTGGTCATAAATGCCAGGATTGTCCTGATAGGGGCAGGGCCCCACCGCAGCAGCAACAGGGTGCTCAACACGAGCCACAAAGGCCCATGATTCCCTCCGCCCTCCCAGGACCACCACAGATGGAAGCATTACCACCCATCCCAGCGGTCCCAGTCTAGCAGGGACAACTTATGGGAGAGTGTATCAGCTCCAGCATGCCGCAGTCCCACAGGATCCACCTGCTATTGAGGGTATGTTCTCTATTCAGAGGACTATGGGGCGTATTTTATTTGATACGGGGGCCACACATTGTTTCATTGCCACGAGATTTGCATGCGTTATTGGGTTGTTAGACACTACAGAGAGCACGATTACTTGTGTAGATTCACCATTGAGTAGGGGTTCCGTAATTTCCCTTATTTATAGAGGTGTGGGTATAGAGATAGGGAGATTTACTTTACCCGCTGATATGCTAGTATTAGAGATGACAGAGTACGATGCGATTGTTGGTATGGATTGGCTAGTTGCGTACCGAGCCATGATTGATTATTTTAGTAGGAGTATTATATTTTCCATTCTCGGGCAGGAGATGTTTTTAGTGGTGATGCCTTGCCTTGAGGGAGGATCGTCCACTCATTTGTACTATATAGAGGAGGAGACCTCTAAGGAAGTGGTGATACCACTTGATTCGATTCCATTCGTTAGAAAGTTCGCTGATGTATTTCAGGATATACCTGGATTACCCCTAGTAGGGAGATAGATTTTGTTATTGATTTAACGCAGGGCACTTGGCCCATTGCCCGTGCGCCATACCGTATGGCTCCAGCGGAGATGAGAGAGCTAAGGGATCAGATAGAGCAGTTGTTGGGTCAGGGGTTTATTCGGAGGAGTACTTCACCGTGGGGTGCCCCTGTGTTGTTCGTAAATAAGAGGGATGGATCGTTGAGGTTGTGTGTAGATTACCGGGAGGTGAATAAGGTCACGATACGGAATAAGTATCCGTTGCCCCGAATCGATGACTTATTCGACCAGCTGAGAGGAGTTTCCTTCTTCTCAAATATTGACTTGAGATCGGGATACCATGAGTTGCATATCAGAGAACAGGACGTCTCGAAGACTGATTTCTTGATGAGATATGGTTCCTATGAGTCTCGGGTTATGCCTTTTGGCTTGACCAACGCTCCAGCCGTGTTTATGGACTTGATGAATAAGGTATTCATAGAGTTCATAGACCAGTTCGTCATCGTCTTTATTGATGACATCCTGGTTTAATCCCAGATAGAAGAGGAGCACGCCGAGCATTTGAGGCAGGTTTTACAGACGCTACGTCAGAACGATCTTTATGCAAAGTATGAGAGATGTGGATTTTGGCTGAAGGAGGTTCAATTTTTGGGGCATATCATTTCAGACCGGAGGATATCTGTTGATCCGGGGAAGGTATCCGAGGTGAGGGAGTGGGGACAGCCCATGACACCGACTGAGATCCATAGTTTCTTGGGCTTAGGAGGATACTACAGGAGGTTTATTCGGGGTTTCTCAAAGATAGAGGGTCCATTGACACATCTGACTCGCAAAGGTGTGCCATTCATCTGGAGTGATGCATGTTAGTTGGCATTTGATGAGTTGAAGGACAAATTGACCTCGGCGGCTGTGTTAGAATTTCCCAGACTGGGAGTTGAGTATTTAGTTTACGCCGATGCATCCATGCAAGGACTTGGAGGTGTGCTGCAATAGGAGAGTCAGGCCATAGCTTATGCTTCCCTTAAGCTTAAGCCTCACGAGATGAATTACCCCACCCACGACTTGGAGTTAGCGACAGTCGTATTAGCTCTTCGGATTTAGAGACACTATCTCATGGGGAAGATATTTTGGTTGTTCGCAGACCACAAGTCTCTATAATACCTCTTCACGCAGAAGGAGCTGAATATGCGTCAACGTCGGTGGCTTGAGTTTATGAAGGATTATAAGTTCGATATACAGTATCACCCAGGGAAGGCTAACGTGGTAGCAGGCGCGTTGAGCCGTAGGCCAGTAGATGAGGTGTTCGAGGTGTGGAAAGCTAAGTGGAAGGAGTTGGGACACCAAGATGCAGTGGCCCGATCTGTCATGTCTGTGATGACTGTTACACCGCAGATTGTTACGAGAGTGATAAAGGCCCAGGCAAATGACTCGTTCTGTCAGGACTTGATAGTTCGATTACTAGCAGAGGGAGCCGAGTCCTATACCGTTAGTTTAGACGGGGGATTACGCTTCAATGGAAGACTGGTTGTTCCGTAATGGGAAGACTTGCGACACGAGGTAATGGCAGAGTCACACGGCTCACGGTTTGTGGTACACCCTGGTGGGGATAAGGTGTACCAAGATATGAGACAACAGTATTGGTGGAGTGGGATAAAGAGAGATATCTCCGTGTTCATTTCAAAATGTGCCACTTGTCAGCTAGTAAAGGTGGACCATCATAAACCGACAGGACTTCTACAGCCATTAGAGGTTCCGATGTGGATATGAGAGAGAATATCCATGGACTTTATCATGGTGTTACCTACGTCACAGAGGGGTCACGACTCCATATGGGTAATTATGGACCGTTTGACCAAAGTTGCTCATTTTCTACCTGTAAGAACAGATTACACTACGGGACAGTATGCCCATCTTTTCATTGCAGAGATAGTGAGACTTCACAGGGTGCCTCTAAATATCGTGCCTGACCGAGAGAAGATATTTGTTTCACGATTTTTGGAGAGTTTCTAGGAGGTCGTGGGTACAGAGTTGCGGCTGAGTATGACATATCACCCATAGACTGATGGGAAAAAAGAGCGGACAAATCAGATGTTGGAGGACATGTTGCGTATATGCATCCTAGACTTTGGAGGTGGTTGGGAGCAGTACCTTCTACTGGTGGAATTTGCCTATAATAACTCCTATCAATTCACCATTGGCATGGATGCATTTGAGGCATTATACAGTAGACCTTGTCGTTCCCCAGCATGTTGGTTAGAGGTGGGGGATGACAAACTCCTTGGGCCAGAAGTGATTCAGGACACTTCTACAAGGATAGAGATGATACGAAGCCGTATTCGGGTAGCTCAGGACTGGCAGAAGAGCTATGCTGATTCCAAGAGATTCTTCAGAGAATTTAAGGTGGGGGACCAGGTGTTACTCAGAGTATCTCCGATGAAGGGGATCATGCATTTTGGGAAGAAAGGAAAACTGGCACCAAGATACGTGGCGACATTTCCTATCATCGAGAGGATTGGTCCAGTCGCATACAGACTTGGGTTACCGGAGCACTTGCATAGGATTCATGATGTGTTCCATATTTCCTCGCTAAGGAAATATCTTAGGGATGATTTGGCCCATACTCACATTGATTTGGTGTACATCGATCTTCAGCCCGATAGTTCCTATGAGGAGGGGTCGATTGCTATTTTAGACCGAAGCGAGCGAAAAACTGAGGTCAAAGATAGTACCGTTAGTACGTGTTCAATGGCGGCATCATAATGCCGAGGAGTCCACATGGGAGCGCGAGGATGAGATGCGCGAGCGCTATCCGGAGTTATTTTTGCCACGTACTCTTTAGTTCCGAATTTATGGATGAAATTCTGTTATTAGGGGGGAAGTATGTAATACCCCGTAATTTTATTGATTTTTATTTAGGGGATTAATTATATTAAATGAGAATTAATCTGGGTATAAATACTAGAGAGATGTGAGTTGGTATTTGATTATGATGTTAAAATTTAATATATCTGAGTATGTATGGTAATACATGAGTATTGAAAATATTTAAATTGTCACGAGGCAGAGATACGAGAATTTGGAAATTTAGTTGGGACGCACGTGTCAGTCGCATCAGGAATGAAATTATTTAAATTAAAAAGTGAATTATATTTTTGTCAACCAAATGATCATTTTGAGTGCCCCAACGTGTGCGGATGGGTCGAAATAGTCAGAAAACACTAGCCGGGGGTTTAGTTTGGGTCCCGGGGCATTTTTAGGCCAAATTGGTTACCTAGAGGGGTATTTTGGTAATTTTAAAAAATAAGGAATTAAAACCCACAAAAATTAGAGTTAATATTTATTATTTTAAAGGGGCCACTAAGTCTATTACCAGCAAAAAGACATTGAAGTGGGCTACGGGAGTTAGAGAGGAGTTACCATAGGATTCCAAACCAAAAACACTCACCACCATCAAATTGGAGAGGATTTGTGACCGGATAAAGGAAAGAATCAACCTCGAATCATCGACAACACATCTGAAGAACAAATCTGAGGCAAATGATTTAATATTTTAAAGTGCATTGAATATTTCTTCCATGTTTAGTGTAGAAACTATTTTATCTTGAATGTTTTGAGGAAAACTAATAAAATTGTTCGAGAAACTCTAAATTTGGGATAGGATTTACATGTAGAATGACGATGGACTAATTTAGTATTCGAAGACTTAAATGTGATGATTTAAAAACGTATTTATGATGAGTAATTGGGCACAATCAAATTATGGGTTCATGTTCATAGGGTTTGGGATAATATTTGGGGATTTATGTTAATTACATGTTGATTTGGAGGATTTGACCCCAAAAATATGTTAAGAAACGACCTAAGAGGATTTAGATAAGTTTAAGAACATTAAAATGCGATTGAGATGATCTTAGGGTGAATTTAGAGAAGAGAAAAATTGAGAAAAACAAATTGGGATATTTCTGGGCGCAAACTACCATCTCGTTAGAAGACCTCCCCAGGTCGTTCGAACGAGATGACAGTACCCCTTCTAACGAGTTGGTAGTTCGTTCGAAGTCTTTCGTTCGAATGACACTCGTTCGAATGACCTCGTTCGAACGAGACTTCTAACGAGTTGACATAATGGCCTTTTAGCCATGATTTTATTTCAAATATCCCGTAGACTTATTTAATGGAGTAATAGTCTCCCCTTATTGACTAGTGAGTATATTTGGGAGATTGGAGTACGTTGAGGAGTAAAACATAGAACCTTGTAGTAAATCGAATGACCCTTATGAATTAGGAAACGAGTGCCTAATTACGACGTGAGAAGAGTTGACAACTTTAATCTATATAAACCGGGGACTTATAAGTTTATGATATTAAATGATGATACAAGAACGAGAAGTATGCCTATATTAATATATTGAGATATCTAAGATGAGCGAATGCTTAGTATATGTAGTTAGTTGTGTATAACATACCTACCGTACTTGTTATCATGGGAGGTCGGCGTTCGATCAGGGCCATCTAATCTTTGTGTGCCTACAGTGGGATTTAGATTGGTACCTCGAGGACATAGGTCAGAGAAGGACTTATTGAGAAGTTAATAAGTCTACAGATCATGGGAGCGTAGGTATGTGCGTGAACCATGAGATGTGAACTATGTTCGCCTCCATTATGTGTGATTGTTGTCATTTGAGAACGATTCCTGAGAGATTCGAAATGCGTGGTCCTAATGTATGTGATGTACCGGGATTGGATAGCAGAGTATGTGGGCACCGCAACATAGCCTCGGGGTGCTAGTATTGTATATTTATGATAAGAATAATATACTGTAAATTGAAATACACTGTCATGTATAAATGTGAGTATAAATAATAGTTACATTTTCGTAAAGATAAAAATGGAAATCCTCTGGTAAGTCGTATTACTAATATGGGAAACCGAGAAGAAATGTAAGATACTTTGTTTAAATGAAGATGCCGGAATTAAATTGTGAATCGTATAGCAATGTTAGATTTTATATTAGACTAGTTAAGTATGGGAATATCTAGAATGGGTACGGGTACCATAGGAGTGCACAATTAGTTGAGAGGTGAGGAACTCATGTGAGTGCACACACTATTATGTACTTTATATTCACTGTTTAATGATATTAAACACTTGTTATTTTTAACTGTTTTCATAATCGGGCTATGACCCGTTTTCTTTCAAATCTATTTTTCTAAAACCTTTTAGGTGCCCAGCTACAAGGACCCCAATCATAGGAGTTTCATTCAGGTGACGTACTGTAGCTGCTGTGGAAGTTACAGGACCTTGACAGTAGACGCCTCCATTTTCGATCTTGACTCTATATTATCAGACTCTCTCATCTGTTGGGCATGTCGCCCTATTTCCTTTTAGAGATACTTTATCTATTCAGTTATTCCAAGTTTTGGGTTGTAATTAATTTAGTGATGCAGACTTGGTATTTGTTTATTTCAGTAGTTGGATTGTTGTGAGGAGTATTCCTCCAGATTCATTATTACTTTATGGTTATTCTTTTGTGACTATGTTGTGGTGGTTATGTTAGCATTTCATAATCTACTTATTCCATGTTAATCGGAATTTATTAAAATTGATAACTCACTTTTAAATATTAGGTGGCTAGTAATTGTTAAAACGTATTTCGACAGTGATGCTATGAACTGAACCAACTTGGCATTTTGCATTAATTTAATAAAGGAGTAGCTACCTAGTATTTATTTTGTCGGGGTGTCACTCTAACACTCAGCAAATGTGCTACTCGTTTGACTGGTTTCTCTCCAAAACAAAAGTTCTCGATAAAGAGCTCTGCTAGTTGAAAGAAGGTCACAATTTTCCCCCGAGGAAGGTTGTTGTACCATATTTGAGCACATCTGGTAAGAGTTCCTAAAAATGCCCTGCATCTCATCTCGTCTGGAACTGAATAGATATCGGCAGCAGCTTGGTATTGTTTTATATGAAGGACAGGGTCAGTTTTTGCATCCTATTTAGGCGTTACCATAGGAGCTTTGAATTTTGATGGTGTGGGAAAATCCACAATTGCCTGTACAAATGGTGTCCCTTGGAGAATATTTCTTTGTAGAGGATTCTTGAACATAGCCATTTCCCCTAATATGTCCTCCAACCTTTGAATAGAGCCCTTCCATGCATCGTTTCCCTCCTCGGGCCTATTTGTTCGAGCAACTGATCTCATTGAATTTTCCTCTTGTGATCGAGCTGCTAGTCGTGACTGGGCAGAGCCTTCCCTTAGATCGTATGGTCGTGGAGAGTTCCTCAATGCAATCCTAGGAGAACTTTTATTCCTCCTAGGGACCAAACGATCAAAAGGAGAGAATTTACTCAATCTTTCTAGAGCACTAGTCCTTTATAGTGATAGAGTATTGTTTCATTGAGAATTTGTAGCTCGTACTGATGAAGTCCAACCAGGTTTATAAGAAGGATCATTATATCTCTCAGTACGATATGATTCGTTGATTCTATATTGAGATACCTTCGGGAATAGTGTTCGCCTAGTTCATGAAGAGGGTAGACGTGTATTTCTCTAAACACTTCATTGTCCTGATTGGGACGACACTTCGCCTTGAATAGTTTGTATTAGTTGATGCATGGTTTCTTTCAAGGTCGTTTGGCCTTGAGATAAATTAGCTATTATGCTAGCCAAATCTGGAACATTTGGGGCAATAGATGGATTTGGAGGGATCCCAGTGTTTCGATTACTGGATTTCGGATTACCGGCCATTGATGATGAATATTTTGGTGAAAAATGCTAAATAAAGTCGTTTCCCACAGACGGTGCCAATCTGTTGATGTAAAATATTAGAGTACCCCTAATTAATCAATCACATCTAAAATGAATAAATAAGACAAAGGATTTTTAAAGTGGTTCAGCCTTGTGAGAATGGCCTACGTCCATTATTTTGTATTGTTGATTGTTTATTTGGAATCTCGATAATGGGTTTTCCAAGAGATCCCAAAGTCCCCTTCTAAATGAGGAGGTTACAATGTATTTATAGACTAGAGGCTGTACATATGAACAGATAATGCGTTGTTATCTACTAGACATATACATCTGTACGATAATAATGAGCATTTAATGCACAGTCATCTTTTTTATTCTCTTGATTTTGATGCTCTGCACGCTTATTAGTTCGGACCGCTTAAGTTGTTGGGACCGCTTGAGCTGCTCGGAGCTATGAGTTGCTCATTGAAAGTATTCATATTTGCCACGTGGTTGACACGAGTCTTCAGGTGATTGGTCCATGTCAGTAGACTAAATTTTGTATCAACAATCTCTATTACATCCAATGTTCCACACAATTGCATTAATGTACCCTAATACTTTTAGGCCAATAAAACCCCTTCCTACTCTTGATCTGATGTTAAGTACCACTTCGAGAGTATACCAGAGTAGCTTCGTATTTGTCTTGAATATGGAAATAAATGGATCCAAGATGCTTTTAACTACTAAACTAATGCCTAATTCAAATCTCTTTGGGAAGACTCTTTAGTTGCCCTTGAAACCAAGGATCCTTAGCCAATACCAACAGTTCCTTATAAAATAATAAACCTTCCCACTAATTGGTTTACCACTAGAATAAATATAATTTCATGGGATTACCTTCTAGGACATATTCTTTTAAAAGATGATTCCTCATTTGATGCATAAATAATTAAATCTTCAATTGGTAACTATAATTTACCTATTAGCATTAATCATCCAACAAGACGTTAGCACCAAGCTGGAAGAAAGGTTTATATACCAAACAAGATGTAGTTATATGTTCCTTATCTTCCCAATCATAGACAATCTAACATGTTTTGGATAAAACTACAATCTGACTTTATTGTAAACCAATGACAGTCTAGTCACTAACAAAGAATCTCAATTTGAATTTCCTGAGGAAGATGAAGTCCTAGAATATTTAAATAATACACGTGATATAATCTTAATGTGGGGAACAATCCTAGTATCGTATGTAGATTACACTACGCTCCTCAAAATTTGTAGGTGAATCCAAACTTCAAAATAACATAAAGCAAAAATATATAACGACAACCATTAGTTTATTGAATTTTCAAAGGAACTTATCTTCAAAAATAAGGAACTCACTCTCTATATAATAGATAATTTAATAACTCTCTCTCTCTATCTATCTATCTATCTATCTATCTATCTATCTATCTATCTATCTATCTATCTATCTATCTATCTATCTATCTATCTATCTATCTCTCTCTCTCTCTCTCTCTCTCTATATATATATATATATATATATATATATATATATATATATATATATATATGGAGAGGTTCAAAAGTGAACATAAAAGATGAACATTTTAATGAACCTTAAAAAAAATACCTTAACAACCCATTAATTTTAATTCCTATGTTGTAATTGGTCTGCGCCAGCAGTAACGGACAAGCGTGTGGCAAGCATGTTTTTTAATACACACATCTTACCCCCACACACCACCCCCCACCCGCGTGCCCTAACCATGTGTCACACACGTATCAATTGGCGCTGGCGCGAACTAATTACAACATAGGAGTCAAAATTAATGGGTTATTGAGGTTTTTTTTGTTAAGGTTCATTTAAATATTCGTCTTTTATGTTCACTTTTGAACCTCTCCATATATATATATATATATATATATATATATCAGTTAATGGCAATAATAAATACTTATACAATACTTTAGTTAACAAAGAATCTGAACTCGAAATTTACCCTTAGCGAACCACTAAAATATTAGGAGTTGAGAAATCAGAGCTACTACCAAACAATTTTACCATCACATCTTATGAGGACACGTGCTACAAAGTTATTGACTTGTTAAAAATAAGTGTACTGGTGTGTTTAGATGAGATGGTTACCAACTTTTAGGTTACTAATACACCATTAAGTTTTAATATCTTAATTCTATTTCCATGGATCCACTATACTCATGACGTTTGTCTAACATTGAACCAAAGGGTAAAGTTAATATTCAAGGACGAGGTCATCATGTACCACCCAGCCCACAGTTTTAACCATGGCCATATAATTTGATGACTTGGTATGACCTATTTGGGCTTTGGACTTGGTAAGGTGGATCATAAATCAAATTTGTGTATCTTAGAGGCCCTAGTGAAGTCGATTTGGAGTTTTAAAGACTTAATGTTATAAAGTGAATTTTTTATATCGTTCTAACGTGTCATTCGAACGAGGTTCGAATGACTTATAACAACTGAGAAAATGGTCAATTTCCCTCCCTCTTTGGAATCTCATTGGAAAGCCACGTTCGAATGAAGTACTCGGTCATTAGAGATAAGGAGTACTTTCTATTTGAGCAAGGTACTTCTCATGCCCCATTTACTCCTAGATTTTTTGCCTCATTAGTACATCCTGAGAAATCTCGTTTGAAAGAGACTGGATCTCGTTCGAATGAGGTGCAATATCGTTTGAGCAACTGGATGTAATTTTGAAAATTCTACACATTTTAATGTGTTATGATGGCATGGATCATCGAATATGACGACATGTCAAGCTCTTGGCAGCTCAGATCAAAACGTTGGATAAAGACTTGATGGACCATTAGATAAAGGGTTGAGTTAGGGGAATTTATGGGATTTAACCTTTAGGGTTTTTTGAGTATTTAAATGAGGTTTTGTCTCATTTGAGGCATTTCCATTAAATTTTTCTTATTTCTCTACCACCTTAGAGATCCCATGGATCTCAACCACCACACGCCACCCTTGCACCACCATGACAAAAAATTGAACCACCAAAGATTAAGCATATCCTTCCACATTTAAGCTCATGAAACCCAAATACACCACATGTTCTAGCAAGATTCATTTTTATAGAGATGTTGTTACGGGTTTTTGAAGAAGAAAGTAAAAGAAACTATGGAGTTTGAATGCGGTGTTTTTTGGAGCTTTCAAGGAGAAAGCTTAGTGGGGCTAGGCAACCTCTTTAAGGCCACCTTAGGGGGTAGGAGGTTTCTATATTCTTCTACACTTCATCTTCCATTCTTAAAGCTTTCTTTAAGGTGGAAAACTCTACTCTTGGCTTAAGAACTCTATTTTTCCATGACATTGATTTTTTAGTTAGAGTTTGTAAGAGTAGGATGCATAGAAAATTTAAGTATGTTATATCTATTAGCTGTGCGAAAAATGGTTTATAAAAGATTCCAAGGGTTTTTAGAACATTGATATATTGTAAGAAATCTTGATATCTAAATATTTTACAGAATAAAATATTTGAAATTATATATCTCTTGTTGAAAGTAGTTTATAAACAAATGTCTCAATATTTTCTTGTGAAAATCGGGATTTTTTTATAAATAGACATTCACCTAAGTTTTGAAGAAACAAAAATGTCTTTGAGCTTGAAAATCATGTTTTATGAATATATTATGAAATTTCTATAATGAACCATATGTTAGATCTATTTAATAAGATTTTGGGACTTAAAATCCATCTCCTCATGTATATAAACTTTTAGCATTTTAATGATGAGTACATAAATATGTTTAATGAAGGTTTTATTGGTTTTAACCATGAAATAAAAAAGAATGGAAATTTATGCCTTTAAAGTGTGCAGAAAATGTGGTAAGTGGGTATTTCTAGACTACATGTGAAAATAAGGGAAAAACGGTGTTTTCTTGTAAAGTAGTTTAAAAATGCCAAATGATTTTTTTAAGAAATAAAGGAATGAAATAAAGATATTTCCAACTTGAGAAGTATGTTACTCCAAAGTGTTAAATAGGTGTTAATTATTAAAAAAATATTTAAGAAGTTAGTGGGTGTAACATAATAATATTTTTTGGAAATAAGACTTGTGAAAATCGAGGAAAAGAAAAGTTTGGAAACAAATGGGTAAAAATGGTAATTTTAAAATAAAAATATTTTAAAAGTGTTATACAAAATGGTTCTAAATGAAATTTATTTTGGGGATAAAATCAATGCAAGTATATAAAGGACACGAAATTGTGATTTTCAAAGCGTAACATGATGTAGGGATGAAATTCCCGAATTTTGGCTTCAGTCAGTAAAGGTGGAATAATGTGGACAACTGATAAATGTTAAAAAATGTTAATATGGACTTGGATGATACCGAGAATAATTAAGAATGGCCCAGAGCCATGGGGCTAAAGATCCAAAATTACTGCCAAAGCATATGGTAGCATAGTTGGTGATGTGGAGGCCGTTAAAGTATGCATATATTTGGAGGATTATGAGTAAAGGTAATCAAAAGTGAAGCGTGCCAATAAATGGGTTGCATTGTGAACATAATAAAAGAAAAACCTAACTTGATTGAAATTAATACATTTTTCGATTGAAAGATAATGTGGACAAGTAAAGTAAGAAATTGACTAATGTTCATGAAATAAAAACAATGCTAAAATGAAGTGATCTATTGGGTAATTAAGTAACCTAAGGAGGTTTAGCCAATAATTAACCCAAGAATGTGTTTATGAAAGGTTTCAATGAAAAATAAGTTTTTTCTAACACGGTGCATGCATGTATTGAAAGGTGTTTTACAAGAAAAATACTAAGGTAAATATGATATGAGTAAAAAGGTAATTTTGATAAAAGAAGTTTTTTTTTTCAAAATATAAAGGTATTTTTTTCAAAGTATTTAACCGAGTGTGTTCAATCAAGAAATAAATATCAAGATAAGAAAAAGGGGTTCTTTTATAAGATGAAGGCGAATTAATTGAAATAAGTAACGTTTTTGAACTAAACATTTTCATGCATATATATATATACACACACACATTGAGTAATTGCAAGTGCACGTAGGTAAACGTGTTAGAGTCTCTTTTCCTGCCATTCGATTCGATAGTGCATTTTTGTATTTTCCCACGAGGCATTTAACTCATTGCCTCCTGTTTGTTGGGGAAGTTTGTTTGTGGTTATATATTGTGAGAGTGTTACTAAGGTAAGTATTTGTTTTGTTTTACGTTAGTATTTATGTATGCTTGGATTTCGGGGACTCTTCCCACAGGTACCTCACGTAGTTTTATTTAGATTGGAATCACATGTTAAATAAGTGAAATGTTAAATAAATAAAACTAGAGTACCAAAATTATTTAGGTAGTCTGATCGCACTTCAAACCTAACATTCAGGTCGAGCCAAATTAACCACTAGTAACCCATAAATCCAGTTCAAGCCATTACAAATGGTATCAGAGCTCCAGGGTCAAGGTTCCTTTCAGGATTGACGTCGTGAGGTCGATAGTGGATCTTTTAATGTCGATGTTAGTTTTGGTTCGGTCATGCTAGACAAGTGACAGTTTCGGTTCGTATTCTCTACGATAGATTCAAGGAGATTAGCCCGATGGGTAATGTGCAGCCAAGTCAGTTGCCATTAATAGCTTCTGCACTTCTAATTTAGACATGTTTTTAATTTGCGAGTATCTATACGAGCCAATAGTGGTAACACCATGGCATTTAGTGTGAGGTACATTTGTGTTAATCATTGACGATGCGAGGGGTCAAGTAAGATGTCAACAAATGTAAATAACGTAAACTAAATTAGAGGCATGAATTATGTAAAGTTAACTGTGGAGATTAAGTGGCTAGAGTGCTATGCCTAAGTGATATTGATTTTATGATAAAAACGTATTAAGTTTCTTGGTTAGGTACCTACAGGCAGTTAATAATGATGATGTTATTAGGCAAACTTGATCCTTGGGCTAGTGTCATGTCATATTCATTTGACAATTTGGTGAGAATGTAGATCCGTGTGACTCATTATTTAAGGATGTGTACTCAGTCGTAGTTGATAGGATACTATCATTATAGGTAAGTGCCTTGGTAATTGTCAATTGAAAGTTGTATATCTGAATCTATTAGGAGAGTTACTGTCCATTAGTGGTGAGTATGTTACATGTGTAATAATGATGGTTTGAAGTGATGTAGGAGTGAACTCTAGATAGTCTTCCAGTACATGGTTTTAGAATATATGATGAGACTTTTGAGGAATAAGATCCTTTGACGTCAATTTTTTTGACTCGGAGACATATAGGTTGTATACGATGTCCTATATCTTTCCAAAATCCTTAGTAGTTTTAGTTTGAGATGTGATGTGTGGTTTAGGCATCATTCGCTTGGGAGAAGGTTTTTGAACCATTATTGTCTCTCGAGGAGAAAGTCGTAGGTTAAAACTATGTTTTAGTTTCAAATAAAAAGGGAAATATGATTTTTGTCTAAATTTTGTAGGTCGTTTTAATTGCCTAAGTGATGGCTAAACGTGAGGTGGTGTCGTTATGAGTATGATTTTAAGGGAGTACTTGGAGTATCCTTTGAACCGATTGCACGTGGCATCATTGAGGAATATAAATCGACTTATTGTGACGCCATGACGTGTTCGATGGTTTAAGTGTGCCATGTATGTAGGCTTGTAGGCTAGTATCTTTATGAGTACCTAATGGATGTGTGCGAAAATTAGGAAATATAAGGGCATACCTATGCTAAGAGGATCATAGGTGATAAAATCTCATCAATTTTTTGATGACTTTTATGTGGGGTGCTTTGTATCTATAGGGAACCAATCAAATTCCACTTCATGGAGTGCTAGTGTTCTAACGATGGTCGTATTGAGGGTCATGTGGTGATCCCGGGTTATTAATAGAATTATAAGGAATCAAATCGCATAGTCCTTGGTGAGGTAATCCAATTTGATATAAATAGGTGATGCCACCTACAATGGGATATTGGATAGATGAATCATGATTGGGCAAGATGCCCGTTTGTCCTAAGATGACTAGTATAGGAAGTGTAGTACTCGATTTTGATGGGTATTAGGAAATGAATTTGGACTTAGATTTATGATGTCATGTTATAGGTTTGAAAATTTCACCCCAGAAGGGATATCGAAGCATGATTAGGATATCTACATGTGACGATAACATAAGTTTAGGGACTAGTTCTTGGCATGTCTTGCAAAATCAGTGCGGCTTAGGATGTGTATCCTATTATAGTACTTGCTATCCGTAAAATTCTAATGACAATCGGTGTGGACATCACGTAGATTCAGTTTTGGTAGGTTTGCGCGAAAACATCCTTATGATGATTTTTGGTTGTAATGAGATAAGTGTTTCACCAAATCAGACACCGTGTAAGAAGATGTGGGGACACAACTATTGCAAGATAAAATAGACAATGAGCTTGGTGTGTTAGTTTGGTTATGACTTCACGTTGAATTGAGCTATGGATAAGTCCGACATTGACAACTAGAGTGGTTCATGTCTATCAAGGACGTTACGAAGAAGCCTTACCCTAAGGAGGGAAGTCAAGAATTTTACTTCCCAAAAGACAATAGGTTCAGATGTTGCTTTTATCTTATGGGGATGAATTATTTATGATTCTATTCATCGCGATTGGTGACTCGATCTAGGGCGGTTAGGTAACGGGCTATTTTTCGGTCTGATCGAATCAAAAAATGCCTCTTCGGAAAAAAAATTTGATTTTTTTCTGAAATAAAATAACTGTTCCGATTTTCCATCAGATTTTTTCGAAAAATTAAAAAAATCCCGAATTCGAAAAAATAGGAAAATCGACAAAAATTAGAAATTCACAAAATATATTAAAAATCTAGAAATATCCAAAATTCCAAAATTTGAAAAAAAATAAATATTGGATTTTCGATTACTCGAAATTCTCATTTTAAAGAAACAAAGAAAATGGCTTAACCCAACATATAAATACATGAGGATTTGGCTCCTTTTTTTCATTTATGTAGAAGTTAGTAGGATACACTTCTTTTATAGAGCATATTTTGGAGCCCACTCCCTCTCCCAATCGATGTGGGATATGAAAAACTTTAAAAAAATCAAAAAAATTGGAAATCAGAAAATAATTCTGAAAAAATTGGAAATAATTCGAAAAAAATCGGATCGGAAAAATTGAAAAATCAGAAATTCAGAATTATTTGAAATTTTTTTTCGAAAAATCAAAAATCGAAAATCGGCAAACTAAAATTTAATTCCAAATTAAAAAAAATCGGATTGAAAATCGAAAAAATTGGAAAGTTCAGAAAAAAACACAACCCTACTTAGGTTAGTATCCAATGAGAACATTGAGGATGAGTTTTAGACTTCAAAGTGTGTAGCGTAGGTTCGCCTTTTGTAAACCATAGTCTATTTCATGCAAATGGGGTTTTCTCAGAATGGTTGTTCATTCCCTCCGATTCATTGTGTTCCTTTTTGTTCTGATAATCGAGGTTTGTGTTCGCTCAGTTTTGGTAACTGAGGATTTTATCGTGCTACGGATCATGGTAAATGAAGCTCGTTAACTGGGTGCACCCTTTCTTAAAAGTATCATTTCGTATTGCACAAAGTTCTATGTACATGTGGATGGGCATTTGGCTGTATAGTTTTTTCGTTGCATCTGTTTTCCTTAATATTAGTGTAAAAACCCCATACTAGGAACCCTTAAGCACCTCTTAAGATCCCCAGCACTCACTCGTTCATCATAAACCCTATGTCATACTCTAAGTACCGTTCAAGAGGCCATTAAGCACTCCCGGGACCTATTTAACTCCGGACAACTCTTCATCTTGATCAAAGCTCAATGAATCTTTAAAGGGATGTAAATCGTGTTTCCAACAGGCTATCTCATGCGTGAATCAGCCTTACGGTTAGAACGAACAATCCATTTTAGTTCAAAAACTGATTTGGAGGCCTTCAGATGCTCCTGAGCCCCTTTTGACTCTAATTAACTCCCCATCTTGAGCTAAGCTCAATGAATCTTCGAAGGGATCTGAAGTTCCTTTCCAACAGTACGTTATGTTCATGAATTAACCTTACTGTTCGAACAAATGATTCGTTTTATTCCAAAGGGTCATTGAGCACTGTCAGACCCCGTTTGACGTTGGACATCTATTCAAACTGAGCGAAGCTATATGAAATCTTGAAGCATACTAAATTCACTTTCCAACATCCCGCCCCGTGCATGCATTGACCTCACGGTTCAGACGAAGGATCTATTTTCTTTTGAAATCCTCCCGTCAAGAGACCATCAAG
This sequence comes from Sambucus nigra, assembly GCA_949130495.1. Classification (NCBI taxonomy): domain Eukaryota; kingdom Viridiplantae; phylum Streptophyta; class Magnoliopsida; order Dipsacales; family Adoxaceae; genus Sambucus; species Sambucus nigra. The sequence continues at coordinate 72,037,214 of OX422216.1, forward strand.
CACATTAGATCCCTGTTTGACTTTGATCATCTTTGTAAACTGGTAGTGGCTTAATGGATTCTTAAAGGACCCTGAATTCCCTTTCCAACGGTCTACCCCATCCTTAATTCATACTTACGATTTACATTTTAATCCCCTTTTTTCTAAAAAGAATGTATCGGACTACCTTTAGGCACCCAGATACCCTGCCCATTAGCATGGTGTAATTTTCCTTTTCGAGTAAGGCAGGCCCACTGAGTACATGCAGGTCAAGACCCATGCCAATCATCACCCCCATTAACCCTATAAATAGGGGCCATAACCTCACTTTTAAAGAGACATAAGGGACCCCTCTCAAAAAGTTAAAAAACATTCACCTACAATTCGGAGCCATTCAATTCCCCAAAAGTGAATTTTTCCCATATTTCTCTCCATAACTTTCTTACCCCACATGGTAATCCACCTCGCCTCTTCATACAACTTCCATACCATTTCAATATCAGCATATTAGGATCTCAAGATCAGTAGCAAGCATTAATAAAGAGTTATATTTATCCATCATTTTCTCTTACCTTTCCTTTTTAATATTATTTATCTTATTTATACTTTTATACTTTTCTTCCATTACATAACATCCATTACACTACACCAAATCCTACAAATGGCAACTCCCAGTTGGTCATGCCCGAAGTCCCTAACCAGCTGGTCGCGGACTTGGGTCCTGACCATCTTAATTTTTAACGTGACCATATTCATTACCACACTGAGTTATGG